>VDFB02105785.1:115629531-116015093 GCA_007258455.2 Sequoia sempervirens
TACTAACAATGCTAGTGGAAACACTAGTAAATCTGGAGAACCCACAAGGAAGAAAGGATTGACTATTGGATGCTTTACATGTGGAGGAGACCACTTTGGTAGAGAATGTCCCAATAGGTCTTCCGAGTCATGATCTTATGGTAATACACTCCCTACCCAACAAGCGATGTTCTAGCAAAAGATTCATGTAGTTGTGGATGATTGTCAGGTGGAGTATCAAGTGACTCCAATTAAAACATTAGGTATTTTGTTTGGATTACCCATTTCTATACTTATAGATATTGGTGCAATTGAAAATTTCATTTCACCTAGAGTAGCTAAGCAAATATCTAGAAAAGATAGTTACATGGAAAAGTCTTGGGATGTAGAGTATACAAACCAAACAAGAAGAAAGGTGGAATAATGTTTGTTCGAAGCAAGGATAGAGCTACCTTGTTTTTCTATAGAGGTGAACCTATATGTCACACCTTTAGGATCCTATGATGTTATCCTAGGTATGACCTTGCTATGGAGACATAGGGCCAAGGTATATTTCCATGCCAAAATTGTAGAATGCTTAGATGATCTTGGTAACCAAGTGATGTTACAAGGGATACCTAGAGAGGTCAAGATTTGTCAAATCTCTTCAATGCAATTGTTAAGGGCTAAGAAGAAAGGATACAAACTCTTTGCAGTCAAGATGAAAAAGCTTGAAGAGGACCTTGATAACTTGGAACCATAGAGCTTCCAAGAGATGGAAGATGGTAAAATGGAAGAAACTGGAATGTCAGATATGGAGAGGTATCCTATATTGAGAAATTTTTTAGATGTGTTTCCAGATGAATTACTTGGGTTACCACCGAAAAGGATAATTGACTTCTCTATTGATATAGTTCCAAGATCCGAATCTGTTTCCAAGGTACCTTATAGAATGATGGCAATTGAACTAATAGAGCTTAAGGCACAATTGGATGAATTGTTGTCTAAGGGGTTGATAAGACCAAGTGTTTCACCTTGGGGACCACCAATCATCTTTATGAAAAAGGATGGTACTTTGCATCTGTGCATAGATTATCACATGCTTAACAAAGCTATGGTAAAGAACAAGTATCCATTACCACGCATTGATGATCTATTTGATCAAATGAGGGGAGCTACTATATTGTCTAAGATAGATATGAGATCTAGATACCACCAGTTGAGAATTAAGGATGAAGACATCTTTAAAATTGTGTTCAAAACCAAATATGGACACTATGAGTTTACAGTTCTTCCCTTTGGTTTAACAAATGCACCTGCAATGTTTATGAACCTTATGAATAGTGTATTTAGGGATTGCCTAGATAAATTTTTCTTGGTTTTCCTTGATGATATCCTGATTTATTCTAAGAATGAGGAGCATCATTGTAGGCATTTAGAGATGGTTCTACAATGACTTAGAGAACATAAGTTTTATGGAAAACTCTCTAAGTGTACCTTCTTTCAGAAGACAGTACATTATCTTGGACATGTGATCTTAGTGGATGGAATCTCAGTAGATCCATCTAAGATCAAGGTGGTGCTTGAATGGCCAATACCCAAGAATGTCTCAAAAGTAATAACTTTTATGGGTTTGGTGGGATACTATAGAAAGTTTTTTGCAAACTTCTCCAAGATAGCCCTTCCAATTACTTCTTTGCAAAAGAAAGGGAAGAACTTTGAGTGGACAGAGAAGTGCCAAGTAGCCTTTGACCTACTCAAAGAGAAATTGACTACTGCACCGATTTTGAAAGTACTGGATCCTGAGTGTAACTTTACTTTTATCATAGATCCATTAGGAGAGGGCTTAGGAGGTGTGTTGATGCAAGATGGGAAAGTAATTGCTTATGAATCAAGGAAGCTAAAACCTTATGAGAAAAATTATGAATTGCATGATTTAGAGTTAGCAGCCATGGTTCATGCATTGCAAATATGGAGGCATTACTTGTTAGGGAAACCCTTTGAGATGAAAAATAATCATCATGGGTTGAAGTATCTATTCACTCAACCTAATATGAATGCTAGACATAGAAGATGGTTAGAGTTAATATCTGATTATGAATTTAATATTAGTTATATTAAAGGGAAGGAAAATTAGGTTGTCGATGCCTTGATTCGAAGACATCATATTGCTTCAATAGTGACAATTCAAACCAAATTTAAAGGACAAGCATTGCAGAAATGCAAAGAGGATGGGTACTATTTGCAAGTCAAGCAAGCACTCACTAGAAATCTGTATGATGCAAGGCATGAAGGTTTTCATTTTGAACCTAGTGGTATACTTAGATACAAGGGGAGAATGTATGCACCTAACTCAGAAGAGTTAGTCTAAACCTGGTATGGAAAGTAGTTCATGAAGCACCATACTCTGGACACCTTGGTGTGATGAAAATGTTGGTAGATGTAAAGCCATTATATTTTTGGAAGGAGATGAAAGGAGATGTCGCTATATTTGTGGCTATGTGTCTTGAATGTCATTAGGTGAAAGAAAAGCATCATCATCCTACAGGCTTGTTATACCCACATGATATTCCAAAGAGAAAGTGACAAGTCATAAGTATGAACTTTGTGCAAGGATTACCTATGTCAAGGAATAAGCACAATGCCATTCTTGTGGTTGTGGATAAACTTACTAAGGTTGCAAATTTCATACCCAAGAATCTAACTGATGGAGCACTTTTCATAGAAAGGAAATTTGTGCAAGAAGTGTTTAGGTTGCATGCGATTCTTTGAGAAGATTATCTCGGATAGGGATGCATGCGATTCTTTGGGACTCAACTGAATATTAGCTTAGCATATCATCCTGAAACAGATGGAAAAACTAAAAGGGTGAATCAAGTATTGGAAGACCTACTTAGAATGCATTGCATGGATCAACAATACAAGTGGGAAGACTACTTTCCTTTAGTGTAATTTGTTTACAATAATTCTTACCATTTCGCTATAAAGATGGCTCCTTTCAAAGTGTTATATGGTCAAAAGTGTCAAAATCCTATAAGTTGGGATAAACTTGAGGGTAGAGTGAGTATTGGGCCATAAATGTTGGTTGAAATGGAAGAGCAAGTGAGAATTGTTAAGCAAAGGTTGGATGAAACTAACAATAGACATAAAATTTATGTTGATCCTAAGAGAGTGCCCTCAAATTTTACAGTAGGTGACAAGGTGTTGTTGAGAGTGAAACCTCACAAGAGTTCCATTAAATTTGGAAAGTCTTCCAATTAGCCCCGTGCTATGTAGGACCTTTTGAGATTCTTGAGGAAGTGAATCTGGTAGCTTACTGTATTGCATTGCCGCTAGCTCTTGCCAGGATGCATAACGCCTTTTATGTGTCATATCTAAAGAAGTATATACCAGGTAATAATCATGTGATTGATTGGAATGCTTTATAGGTACAAGACCGCAGAGTGGTAACACTCGATCCTATCAAGGTGCTCAAAACACGTAAGCTTCGCTTGCGTAATAGGGAGGTTCTATAGTGCAAAGTCCAGTGGGACCAGTATGCAGAAGAATCTACCACTTGGGAAGACTATGTTGAGATACAACAAAAGTTTCCACATGTTTTAAATGCATTTAAAAATACTTGAAACAATATGTTTTTTGTTTGATTAGTTTATGTTGCTACATAAAATTCATCGGAGATGATGATTCACAAGGGGGGAGTATGTTACACCCCAATTGTGTATTTACTATTTACTATTATTATGTAGGGTAAATGTGAATGTAATTTGAATTCTGAATGAGAATAAATTATGCTTACACTTTGTTATCAATGAATTATGAATGAATATTATTTCACTTATTGATATGTGAAGAAATGCACATATGCGAAATAGATGGTTATTGAATTAGATATTCTAACTATGGAGAAATATTGTGTGTAATGCATATTTTGTTGAAAAACTGACTATCGTGGGAATGTGTTAGTTTGATGCAGGTATATGTTCAATCTTCTAGGTGCGAGGGGAAGTATCACTCAGGAGAAGATCTTGGTCAGGTAATTAGTAACGTAGCCTAACTGAGCTTATACACACACTCATAGTAGAATGATTGAGTCAAGTTATTATGTTGTGAATTGGTAAGTCATCCTTAGTATGAGTGTTTGTATTAGTAAGGGGCATGATTATTGTTGAGTGAATTCTTGGATGATATTTATATGTTTAGAGTTCATGAGTTCTTCCTTATATTACTATGCTTGTATTGATGAGGTGAACACACATGGGATGTATGTATATGTATACTTATGCATGTCAATGGTGGACCATACACATGAAGGAACACGTACATTAGAGTACATAGGTAGACGTACCTATGCACGGTTATGAATGGGTTGCTTATGATCATGAAGCTATCAAATGGATAATACGACATGAATGTGTATATGTATTAATACACCACACGTCTATTCCCTATCAACACGATGGTAATTGTGTATGTTCTTGATTGTGCAATTGAATGTGTATATATACACAAGATATATCCATATATCCATATGTATACATATGTATGATGGACAAATGGAAATTGCCATACGAATGTATCAGTATATGTATACATATGTATACATGTACATAGAGGAATATATATATATACATTCGATATGGTTATTACTATTATGTGAATGTTAACTTGTTCGTATTCATTTATATATCGAATGTATACATACTTGATTGACATGGTGTATATATGTTAGTATACATATATACACACACACACATATATACACACACACACACACATATGTGATTTATTAGCATACATAGATATATGTATATGTACATATACAAATATATATTTATAAATATATGTGATGCTTTGAGGGCCGATTTATATATATGAACATAGGCCGACTTATATCTATGAACATAGGCCAATTTGTATATGAGATAAGCAAAGTATTTAAAGGCTGAATAATACATATGTTGACATTGCATAAAGGTCAAACTATATGGAAAGTATTGCATGACAATAAAAGGTCCATATGGGAATAAAACCATAAGTCGATACTATTGAAAATGCAACTTTGAATAATTAATGTAGACACATAAAAATGACCTAGGCCTGCAAGCTCTATTTTTCATCTTTTTCTTCCTAGCATAATTAAAACATTTTAATTATATCCTTGGTCCACTTTTGACTATTAGTTAAATAATTCATAATTATTTAATTAATTCATGTCTTTTTATTCTTCTTGATTATTTAAATAAATAAATTTTATTTATTTATTTAAATGCGTCACTAATTGTCTAAAGTCTCTCTACAATTAAATAAATTTCTTAATTTATTTAATTATCCTTGTTCCATAATTCCTCCTGATTATTTAAATAAATAAACTCTATTTATTTAAATATGTCACTAATTCTTAAAAGTCTTCTTATAATTAAATAGATTCTTTAATTTATTTAATTGTTGGTCACATTCTCTAATTAAATAATTATCTTATTTGACATTTCCCTCATTTTAAATAAAATTATTTATTTAAATGGCCCTACTCTATGATTTTCTCCCCTTTTAGTAAATAATTTAAATTAATTATTTACTATCATGTGACCCCACCTTTTGAATTAAATTAATTTTTAATTCAAAATAGTCTTTTCCTCCAAAAATCAAGTAATTCTTATTATTATTTGATTTTTCTAGCCTCTTCTTTGTCTATGCCAATCTTATCTTTTGTCACATGCATTGTCAACCCTTGATATGATTTTCTAAAAATAATCCTATCCATTCATTTCAAATTTGACCTAATGTTGCCCTAACCCTAATTGTGGGTTGTCAAATTGAATTTTGTCCATTGATTCTAGGGCATTTGTCAACTTTTAATCTTGGCCATTCCCTCAAAATTGCATTTTCTATAAAATGGCAATTTTTCCCTCATTTTGTCATCTCATGCCATCTTGCAACCTCATGCTCATTTTTTGTCATCGTATGCTCTTGCTATCTTGTCATTTTAGGCTATTTTCTGCATACTTCATAGTTGCTAGTTGCATTTGTGAGGTCATTTAGTTAAATTCCTTCAACATTTGCTTAGGGCTTGTCATTGCCATTAGATTGCGCACATTAAATCTAAGGGCAACATCATATTTTCAGCAAGTTGAGAAGGTGTAATGGAGGTTAGCCATGGAGAATGAAGACATTGGATGAGATTGTTTCATTTGTTTTCATTTTATTCCTTTGCACTTCATTATTGCTTTGGGTTTTTTATGTTTTACATTTAATCTGCTAACACTAAGAAAATTCCCTTAGTTACAATTAACAATGAATTACTCTAACTTGGGTGCTATAATACCAAGCGATGTAATATTTATGAGCTACTATATAAAGTGTAAAGATGCATGATAATAGGAAAAATGTAAAACAAGATAAGAAATGGTTAAAAACACCTTTTGAGCACTATTTTGTGGGGCGATTCATCTTTGATTTGTTGCCGTTGAAACTATGGATGAGTCGACTTTGTCTAAGTGTTGCTTGTAGAATGTAGACTATTTCAAAGAGTAAAACCACACCAAGAGATAAGGAAAAGTGGCTGCAACATGGTGCCAACTTATGAATGTTCTTTAACTTGTAGAAGTTTGTTCTGATTGCAAATTGACTATCATCTATTTAAGCATGTGCACTTTTGAATGTCTTTTGCTGCTATCAATTAGAAGGGTCTACCTGTAGCATTATATGTTGAGTTTGTACTTAGTTTGCTGCCACCTTTTAGCTGAGTATTGTGAGTCAACTTGCATGGAGAGAGCTTCCATTCAAAATGCCTTTTCTGTAGGCTGCAAAGTCTCCTTTTTCTATATAAATAAAGAAGCTAGTGCTCTCATTTGGACACACTTTTAGTCTTCAATCTTATTCTGCTAATTTACTTTGCTGCAATATTCTGTGAGAGATGAGAATTACTTTGTGAGAGTGAGACATTATTTTGAGTTTAAGAGGCTTTCTTTGGGTTAACAAAGTAAAGCTAGGAAGTTGCTATTGGAAGGTTGTGTCAAAGTCAGTCAATTGTTAAGCATATTACAGGCATAAGGATCTAGTCTTCTCTTATTTGTCTTTATTTACAAAAGATTGAGAATTGAATGCTTTATTTAAATTGCTTGAGATTACTTGCATTAGGGAATTATAGCATTCTCTTTGGAAAGAAAAAAGAAGTTGTTTGATGCTTTTCTGTGAAAGTGCTTGTAATTACTACATAATAGGAGGGATTATTTGTCATAGGTATTATTTACTAGATATGATTAAACAAGGCAAGCTTATGGGACTAATCATAGCTAAGTTATTTGATTGAGTTAGATAGCTTGTACGTTACACCTAGGATTTGATTATCCATTGAAGGGAGGGTAACTTGTATTTATGCTTTGTGAGTAGAAATACCATTAAGTTTGTGGGAAAGGGAATATGTATTTTTGGGGTTAAAGACTACCCATTGGAGGAAATTCCTATGCATATATTATAGGAGCCTAAAGTCAAATCGAGCTTGAGTAGTGTATGTGAGTAGGATGATTATCACTCGAAGTACTGGGTGAGAACACTTTGGCCAAAGTAGTGTGATTGCCTTTGGCTCCACTGTCATTTCACCGTGCCCATGTAGTGCATGCTAGTTCTATATTGTAGGGTTTACAAGTTCTAGTCATGTAGGACACATTACTAAGCTTAGAATGGTTGTCATATAGGGTTACTCCACCAATCTCTTCATCAAAGGGTAGGGCCATCTATCATATGATAGATGCACGAGGGACTGCATATGAGTTCCTGGTTGGTAGAAAAGCGCTTGAGTGATGCTTCTCCTCCCCAGCAAGTGACAATAGACCAAGATTTGAAGGATTTTTCTGGACCATCTATATCTATTGCTTTGAAGCTTGGTTGAGCTATGTATGTACGCTGTACACATTCTTTGGAATATTGTAATATGTAAATTATTATATTGGAATGGAATCAATGTTGATTATTGTTATGACATCTATGTTCATTTGTTCTCTATAAAATAAATAATTTTTTTATGGCAATGGTTAAGTTACATAGTTTATTTACTTGCAAAGTGAAAGCTTAGGAAAAATTACTTCAGTGAATGGTTGAAATATTACATAGATGGGGAGGAAAGAGACATTTCCATGGTGGGTTTAAAGCCTTCCTCAATTAACAAGAGGAGGATGGGAGCTTAGAGGAATAACTTGTGGATTTGAGCTTGTAGATTTTAGATACTATTTATGGTGTACATTATTTCTGGAGCACTTATATATATGTGTGGTTGGCTTCGTGGTCTATTAATTCTTATCATTGTAATGTTGGGTTTAAAGCCTTCCCCAATTAACAAGAGGAGAACGGAAGCTTAGAGGAATAAATTGTGGATTTGAGCTTATGGATTTGAGTGTGTAGATTTTAGATACTATTTATGGTGTACATTATTTTTGGACCACTTATATATGCATGGTTGGCTTCATGGTCTATTATATTCTTATATTGGAATGAAATCAATGTTGATTGTTGTTATGACATCTATGTTCATTTGTTCTCTATAAAATAAAGAATTTTTTTATGGCAATGGTTAAGTTACATAGTTTATTTACTTGCAAAGTGAAAACTTAGGAAAAATTACTTTAGTGAACGGTTGACATGTTACATAGATGGGGAGGAAAGAGAAATTGTCATGGTGGGTTTAAAGCCTTCCCCAATTAACAAGAGGAGAATGGGAGCTTAGAGGAATAACTTGTGGATTTGAGCTTGTAGATTTTAGATACTATTTATGGTGTACATTATTTCTGGACCACTTATATATGTGTGGTTGGCTTCATGGTCTATTATATTCTTATCATGGATGAGGGTTGTAGTTTTGACCCCTTACATATCATGGTATGTAATGATATTATCTTCATTGTTGAGTACTAGGTATGTATTTGTAAGACTCTTATATGTGTTGGATATAACTTGCATGCCTTGCACATTGCTTCAATATTGTATAATAGAAGTTAATGGAGGCATATCTTTTACCTTTTTATTAGCATTGATATTCTTATTTTAGTTCATGCTTAATAATTTTTGCAGTTATATGTTTTAGGTTGTTGCAATCTCAACATTGATAAAGAGATAAACACTTTCTAACCTCTTGTTGCTTTACTGCTTATGATTGTTTCAACTCTTATATTTAAGTCTTTGTTGTATCATCTAATTTATTGCTTTATTAGTGCAAGGGAATTATATTTGATTTACATAAATCTAATCTAGTCTTTAAAAAATGTAAGATTTCAATAAGAAATTAACCTAGATTATTAGTTTTTGATTAGGAAAAGTAGGTTTTGAAGGGACCTCGAAACCCTTTACAACAGATAGAAGTTGCTAAAAAGACTAAATCATTAAGACCCACATCCCACAAAAAACAAAAAACTGACTAAAGATAAAACTAGAGAACCCGTCAACAACCCTACAACAAAACATCAACAACAAGGCTAAACAACCAAAAACAACAACAAAACTACAAAATTAAACCTAGATTATTAGTTAGAGTTGGTCATTGGAATAAATAAATAATTAAGGAAATTAAATGTATTAAATAAAATAAATGTATAAATGCTTAGATTTTATTTTGATGTAAAAGTGTTTGTCCAAATATTAAGGAATAATGAAATTGATCTATTATGAAAAAGTGACCTTGTAACTCATGAGAATAACCTAGTATTTCACACATTGCTACAACTCACTCACCTCAATCTTTGATTTCTGAATGCTTGTAAGGATTGGCGGTGTTTAAAAATACATTTGGAGACTTTCTAAAGTATAAGGGTCAAGTTATCCTTGGTTAAATCTCTATTTGGTTGACTTAATAACTTTGAGTGAAGATCTAAAGCTAACAAATAATTGTGCAACAAACCTAGTATGATATACTAAAATAAATGTTATGATTATTCACTAAGTTCCTTTATCAAACCAATGCTCCATTTTTTTAACATGATTAGTCTTTAAATACAACACCCTAGTGAGTAATTTGATGCAATTTGCACTTTGGTTAGCTTCTAATGACTAGTGAAAGGGGTGAGAAAACATAAATTTTAATTTTAAAACTGTATGAGTTAGATCCACAGTTCTAAATCAAGAATTTTACATATATTTGAACTAGAAATTATTTATGAAATAGATTGAAATTAAGAATGTGTAATGATGAGATTTAGGATCAAGTAAGATTATTCACCACCTTGTATATGAATTAGATCATCTTACACAATATTTGATACATTAAAGACAACCTAATCACTACAAAATCAAAACATAAGAGAAAATGACATAGATACATAATTTTCATCTTTATAATTAAATCATAGACAATTATAGATTTTTTTTAATCTCTAAAATTTTCTTTATATTTACTATATAAACTAAAGGTAATTGTAATTCCTTAAGGAGATTATTACCCTATAAACTCTAGTTGATTATAGTTTTTAAAATATATATGTAAACCTATCTTTTGAGATCCTATTTAGAAATCATGAGATAGAGTCTTTCTAACATTTTAAGTAATAATTTTTGAGCAAGCCTAAAAGTTATTATATAGTTTTAATTTCTTAAATTAATTCATTGTGATAATTTATTACTTTTAATTATTTAATAAAAAAATAATTTTGAAATTTCAATACTTAATATAATATATGATTGGATTGTACTTGTACTAGTCTGCAATAATTATAATGATGAAATACAAATAATTTATAATACATCACATACTCCAAAAGTTCTTGTTAATAGAGAAAACTACTTGAAGTTAAAAAGCATTAGATTCCAAACTCTTCCAAATACATCAACAATTATTATCAGTATTCATATATCAATGATGATGGTGACTTTTCAACATCTATTAAACCAATTATTAAATTGGTCTATACAATCTAACAAGATGCATATAAAGAAATTGTTTTTCCATCTATTTTATGTAATTTTCATACAATAATAATGATAGCTCTAGGAAAATTCACCGTGGGAAAATTTACCACCACCAACAATTCACTGCTATGAAAAATTAACCACCAAAAATTCATGCAATTAATTTTTCACACGGTGAATTGTCATGGTGGTGAATTTTCTTGCGTGAATTTTTTGTTGATGAATTTTCTGTATGCCAATAATGATCTATAAAAAAATTGCTAAGTGATCTTTTTTTCTGTAAAATTGAAATTTATCTTTAAAATGTTAGAAAAATTCTTGTAACAACCATCAACTACAAATATCTTCCTATCAACTCAACATAACATCTTCAAACAATTAATTAAATAGACAAATCAATTTTTAAAAATATATTATTCACTATGAGAATGTGAAGTTAGTCAGGTAAACTAACATACTAACTTCACACCCTTAAGAGCTCCTAAATGATAAGTCAATTTCTTAGATAATATTTTATGACATTTTTATTTTTTGAACACATAATAATATAATTGATGATGTTAAGGGGGACCATCATATGTCTTTGAAATATTTTACTATTTTGTCTTGCGTCACCAGAAAATAGCATTTAAAAATAAATAAAAATCCCCCGTTAGTTCCGCGACATTCCCAAGGAAAATGGGACCCACGGCCCACATAAGTAACACATTTTCTCAAGGGAAACGACAAAAGCGTCAGTTACGGGGAAAACCTGACGTACCTGTCTAACGTCACTTGACGAGATTTGATTTTCTTTATCCAATGAAAACAAGTTTTCGTTGGAAAATGTAAAGCGTGTAATGAGATCATTTTATTTTATATTCTTCGACAAGAGGAAAGTACATAATTTATTTTAGGTTCCGTCTTTTACGATATACCATCTTCATGGTAGGTACATATTTCTATATATAATGTGAATGTAGAATATATATTATAAGAGAGATAATAGAAATGAAGGTTCTAACAAGACAAATGTTACAATCTTGGTTTAAGCACCATTTGATTATCATTCAATAATCATTAAATTAATCGATCAATTTTTATCATTAATAATCAATTAATATTATTAATATTATAACAAATTAATTATTAATTAGTCATTAACTATTATTACCATTTAATTATTCATTTTCATTACTGTTATTTAATTATAACTATTTTTAATTATTATTAATAGTAGTTCTATTTTTTTATAAGTTAATATTAAAAAAATAAAATCTGATTTTTACGTGGCTGAATTTTGGGCAAATTTACTTTAATCTCAAACTCCATCACATTATCCCATCAACATTATTTACTACATGACATATTTTGCATAAAATCTTGAGGTAGGTCATCTGTCATGTTGAGTTTTAATTCATTCTAAGAAAAATTCTCACTTTGTGATTTTATTTGCAAACTATTCACATAAGAGTTTGTTGTTATCTATTAAAAGTAGTCGAGGGTCCTATGGTTTTACCTACAACTATTTTTTTTTTTCAAATAAACTAACTTTGTTGTCATGTTGAGTTTTAATTTATTCTAAGAAAAATTATCACTTTGTGATTTTATTTGCAAACTATTCACATAAGAATTTGTTGTTATCTATTAAAAGTAGGCGAGGGTCCTATGGTTTTACCTACAACTATTTTTTTTTTTCAAATAAACTAACTTTGTTGTCATGTTGAGTTTTAATTCATTCTAAAAAAAATTCTCACTTTGTGATTTTATTTGCAAACTATTCACATAAGAATTTGTTGTTATCTATTAAAAGTAGGCGAGGGTCCTATGGTTTTACCTACAACTATTTTTTTTTTTCAAATAAACTAACTTTGTTGTCATGTTGAGTTTTAATTCATTCTAAGAAAAATTCTCACTTTGTGATTTTATTTGCAAACTATTCACATAAGAATTTGTTGTTATCTATTAAAAGTAGGCGAGGGTCCTATGGTTTTACCTACAACTATTTTTTTTTTTCATAAACTAACTTTGTTGTTATTTGTTAAATGAAGAAAATTGTCTTGTGGTTTTATTTGTAATTATTTTGCATTGGATATTGTTCTTACTATACCAAGCACTGTTTTGTATTTGTTGATAATTGAAGGCATTGGTTTTGTAGTTTTATTTATTATCACTTAGTATGATATTAGTTTTGTAGTTTTACTTAATGATGTATTATTATTTTATTCTTATATGTTAAATGTAGGTAGGTGTTGTCACAATAGTGCGTCCACTTTGAAATATCTTGATTTTTGCCTAAAATCACATCTTTGTCTTGAGGGGTTCCATTTAAAGGGTTTTAATTAAAGAGGGTTAGATAAGAGCCCCTTAGAAACCCAATTTGATAGAATCCTTCTAGTCTTAAATCATACCCACAATGGAGTCTCCTTCATGCCTATCAAAATACTAACTAAAAACCACTTTTTCTTTATTTTTTGAGAGATCAAATAAAGTCATTTAGAAATTATGTTTTGTAAGTATGTAGCTCTAATAAGTATGAGTGAGACTAAACCTCCTCACCTATTGTCTACAACAATATATTTTAGTCAATTGAGCCAAGGCCTCTTCCCAATATTTTAACTATTATTATTATATTTATTTTTTATTTTTTGCAAATGTAGGTTTCTCATCAAAACAATATGTTTTTTCAAGCAAAAATATATAAAAATAAAGAAAAAATAGTTGTACCCTAAGTATTGATGTCCTTGTTTCAGAATAAATAAATAAATTGAATTTTGATATACATGAAACAAGTTATGCGTTATGATATACACTTATGTCTAAATTATATTTACTCTAACTTTAAAAATTAATTTTAAAAAATAATGCAACAAAAATAAAATAAAAAATCCATGCTTTAGATATTGATCTTACAAATCTATATTTTAAAATTATAATTTTATCTTTTTTTTTATAAAAAATAGTTATGGGTTATGTCATAAACACCACTTTTTTAAAACATTGCTTACTATAAAAACAAGTTATTAAAAATTATGTGTAAAAATCTACAATTTATTTTTTAATTTAAAAAAATATATATTTAGAATTTATACACATATCCTCACAAATCACTAGTTCACATCATCTCCAAATTATAGGTTTCATAAAGCGAAAAATTGGTGAAAAATGTTGATTTCAATGTCCTACTTTGACCAAAAAGTGGAACACAGTATTGTGGGCTAACTCAAGTGCTAGTTCTATCATTTGACCTATTGTTGTTTTCCTACATTATAATTTTTTGTTGTCACTTGATAGCTTTGTGATTTTATTATGATTATTCAAAAATATTAAAAAAACAATTTCCTTACTATTACCTATTGATGGAAGTTGCTAGCTTTGTGGATTTTATTTGTGGCTATTCGTACTTAACCAACAACGAAAAAAAAAAGTTTTCCATTGATTACAATGAACTTATCCATCATTTGGTGTGATTGTGTTAAGTTTAAATGTTTGGAACAAGTTATTTAAGTTTAGCATGCCTTGTATAGTTTGTATGCAACTGCACGTAGTGGTCAATCTATATGCAGATTTTTAATATGCACTTTATTAAATTGGTCATACAAAGAATATTATTAATTAGAATTGGTTCAAACCTATGTAATTATCAATTACCAAATGACCACAAATTTGTACATATTTAAAAAAATTAAACAAAATGATTTATAGAATATTCTTATTATAGCCTACAACTTGTTGGTTCCTCCAACTAATTATTTGATTTTATCTAAAGATAAGCTACTTCTAATGATCAATAATATCAGGTCAGTGGCCAGCGAACAAGGATTTGAACATCCTTCTACACACTTTAGGCTCTGCAAAACAAATGTGGGTTTCCCTTCACACAACACCAATTGAAGATATACAACTATGGACAAATTATGTTTTAACATATAATGTTCTTACACATAATGTGGAGGATTCAACATATTTTACTCTTATTTCATTCAAAAATTCCCATAGCTCAATTAGATTTTGGTGTAAGAAAATAGACTAACAACTAATCACATGAAGCTTAAAATTTCATGATTTAGTTTCTTCTTAGGTCCTAGATACTTGACCTATGCCTTATCCATTATAGAGTCAAGAGTTGTGCAATTTTCTCATAACAACCTAAGCACAAATTCAATGGTTTACAATACACTATTATTTTTTAACAACATAACCCACTATGGTTCAACAAAATAATTATACTTGCAAATCCTTAATATATCACAATATTTTAATATTTGATTGAAATAAATTAATCTATTCCTTGAATAGTAGCCATAAAAAAAATATTTATCACAACAAATGTGCAATAGAGAACATCATAATCTTTGATTATATCGATTTAGAAAATATTGTGTACAAAAGGAGACACGAGCATTGAAGAATATTAATCATATACGCCTCAATTAGACTATATGTAACTATTATAGGAAAAAAAAAACAATTATCTTCTTTGATATGCTAAGACAACCTATCCCAAAATTACACTTCCCAACATCCAAAATAAGGCTCAAAATTCTCTTTTATAGAATAAGGAAGCAAACAAGCTTAAATCCTTGAACATATGTCATATTTTCATTTGACAACATGTTGAAGTGAACAAACAAAACATAAGTATAGTTGCTTCAAATAAGACAAAAAACACTTTATGTAAAGGCAAAATTGATGATGAATCCATTGTAGAAGTTGAAACTGATGTTAACCATGCCACTTTAGCTACTCATTATATTTCTCTAACCATGAGTTGTAAGCATATTCTAAAGGCCATTTGAAATCCAAAATCTTTTGCACCTTGTTGTTATGGACATTGTATTTTGCATCCATAACTACCCTTGTTTCTTTGACAAAATTTTCCAGACTAGACTCTAACTTTATCAATTCTTCTATAGAATTATTTAATAAAGATAAGTCTTGCTTTCCACTAGTGCATATGAAGGAGCACATAATGGGGATCTGACATTCCCAAATTTACCTTTCCAAACATTTAGAGGCATGATCATACCAAAATTGTACAAAATGTTGGGCATCACCCCCTCTTCCATTGTTTCAAATATTTGTATAAGAGTGAATTTACACCCCATGTGCAAATCCCCTTTTTGCCTTTATCCACCTTAGAAAACCAAGTTCAGAGGATTAATTCCACCTAAGCCCGTTGCTTGCATCCTACTTGGTGCCTGTTTTGAGCGTCGATGGAGGAATTTCTATCGGGGATGCCCGCGTGGCGCGCTTACGTCCTTGGAAAATTATTGTGGCTAAACCTGCAGAGGCATTACTCTTCTCATTGGAGGTGAAGTTGTAACATCCCCTTTGGTTGACTGACCCGAATATGGATATTTTTCTTGATTCCTCCTTCAAATTCATCCTTTCAACATGCATTCTAACTTCTTGATTGGATTCACAAGCCTCTTCCATACTCTTGCACTCACTCTCAAGCTCTCAAGCAACATTTCAAGCATTCTATTGCAGCCAAAGCAACACTCCATCACTTCGATAGAGCAAGTTTGGGACCACATCTTTGCAGTAGAGGCTTGAGTATTCTCATATTTTCCCCCAAGCAGCCTTGACTACTCTTGGTGGAGGCGGTAAGCTTCCCTCTCCTCTCCTCTATCACTTGGCTGAGTAGCATAACACTGTTTTGTAGTGCTTCTTTTCTCTTTACTACATTATTTCCTTTATCTCATTTCCTTGGCTGCCCATGGAGGTGGAAAAACCTAAACGGGGGTCTAACTAAGGCAAGCCCCTATATAGCCACCCAACATTCTCCTCTCTTTCTGTGTGTAGAAGTATGTGCTTCTCAAAGAATTAGCTGGTGAACAAATTCCTTGGTGAGATTCTCCTTATTCTCTTCACTCTTGCATATTTGCTTTATAATATTAGAGAGTATTTCATTTATTTAATCACATCATTCTAGCCCTTTAGTTAATCAGTTGGGCTGTTAGCTAGTTTTATCGGTTTGACCTCGTCTTCACTATTGTTTGGTCGTATGGACAACAACACACTTTTGAGATGCCAGCACATCGTGTTGACATCTAGAGACCGTGCTTTTTTCCTCAGACAAAAAGCTTCTTGAGGCATAGTGTTAGACCTCAAAATTGGCTTGCTTAGCCCTTTCCTGTGTTTCGGGTTTACAGAGTAATTGAGAGGCCTCGAGGTCCTCGTTACTCTTGCCTCACATTTCCAAACATTACACTTAGCTAAGGTAAGTTAGGGCAGCCTCTCACATCTTGACCCTCCGTGACCTGGGTTCTTGCACACGGTGGTCCCCCTCTCTTACATTTTTAGTGAACCTAACATGAACCAATGTTCGTTCATCCGTTGGTGTTAAGATCTCTCTTGTGTACTTTGTGACTGTTGTGTTCCTGAGTGTTGTGAAAGTTTATGAGCATCATGACCTAGTCCACAACTTCTGGGTATATCGTTAGGAGAAGTATACAACACCTCTTGATGGAAAGGATGAAGGTATTGATTGGTCTCTCTACGGGTCTCTTCTCTACTCCTATCGTTAGTTTGGCTGCACAAGAGTGGTTGTCAAGGAATAAGATGGGATTCGCTGATAAAATTGATCACATTCCCACTCCCCTATGTCTCCCATGCCATCATCAGTGGACGAGTATGAGGTTGTTCAAATCCATGCAGAATATGTTGCCGCTCTCACTAAGGGATTAGGCAAGTTAGAGAACCATTTGGAAAGAAAACCGAAGATGGCTAGAGCCACTTGGGTTGTCAGTGAATTAAAACATATGATGAGTAAAGATCAAACATGCATTGAACTTCTGACTAGCCTCCTTAGCCTCGTCGAAGCATGTGCTCCTTGGAATAGCCCTAGCTTCGCACAAGGGGTCACTTTCGAAGAGTGTGAAGGATAGTTAGGAGTATCAATGCCTCCCACATCCGTCTATATGGCCGACGCAGTCCCTTCTATTAGTATCCCTTCCGCCTCTAAACAACCCAAAACTATCAAGGTTAATAGGGTCTATTGGGATTTAGCTTCACCCCTCCTATCACCTCTAGTGGTGGGGGCTTCGACGGGATGAGTGGTGGGGGCTTTGGTAGTGGTGGTGGATTCGGTAGTGGAGGTGGTGCTGGTGGAGGTCACGGTGGTGGTTTTGGAAGAGGCCCTATTGGTGGCAATGGCTCTGGTGGTGGCTTTAGTGAAGGTCACATGGGGGTGGCTCTGGAGGAGGCCTTGGCGGTGGTTCTGGAGGAGGTCCCTCTGGCCCTTTATCTTCTAATGACCCTATTCTGAACACTCTTCTTCAAAATATGGGTAAGATGTAGAGCCAGTTGGCGAGTCTTTCCCAAGCGTCTTCCCAACCTATCTTCCAGCCCTTCTTTTGACATAGCCCATTGTCAGTTGCCATCTTGAACACTCCTTTCCCTTAATGAATGGAGATCCCTAAATTTGAGAAGTATGGTGGTAAGGGAGATACGAAGACACATGTGTCTACCTTTAACACCCTATGTAATGACTTCTTCCATCATGATGCGGTGATGGCTAAACTATTTCCTCAATCCCTCAAGGACACAACACTCGAGTGGTAATGTTCCTTGCCCGACAACTCTTTTTTCTCATTTGATCAACTTGTAAACTAATTCCTTAGACAGTTCCAAGAGAACATTGAGCTGAAGATGACCTTTTCGGATCTCATCTCATGTAAACAAGGAGATAATGAAATAATCATTGACTTCATAGCATGTTACCAAGTGCTCCTTTCACAAATCTCGTAGCAACTGCCCAATTTTGATGTGCAAAAGGTATTCATAGGAAAATTACAGAGGCCTTGGCAAGAGAAGTTCACCCTTGTGAAATACCCTTCTTTTGTGCACTTGTGTCCAACCTTACGAGAGTACCAACAGACGATTGTTCAGTTTGGGGGATCCTTGCGCTCCCATTTTGAGGGAAAATCCATTGTATCAATCTCTGGGAAAGGTAAGGCTGTTGCGAATGTAGTAGCCACTACTGATGACAACAACCTCAAATGTAACTAGAATTTCACAAATTTATCGGAGTCTTATACCTCCATCTTAAGTTGTTGAAGGATAAGATCATAACTTTTTCGGCTCCTAAGCCTATTAAAGAACCCTACCCTAATTGGTATGATGGGAGCACTTATTGCCAGTACCATCATGTTAATAGACATGATACTGAATGATGTATCTAGTTGTGTCATGAAATACAAGACCACATTAAGGACGGTACCATTCGTCTCGATGGGAATAAACAAAATGCTAACAAATCAACGGTGAAAGCTAATAGTGAATTGCAGATATACATGGTGTAGACACTGAAATCTGGTCTAAGCCTGTGACTTCAATATTCTTCATAATTCCTATTCTTCATGGTCATGATTAAATAATCTTAATTATTTAATTAATTCATCTTAACATTAATTCTTCTATTAATTAAATAATCTTAATTATTTAATTAATTCATCTTAACATTAATTTTTCTAATGATTAAATAATCTTAATTATTTAATTAATTCATCTTAACATTAATTCTTCCATTGATTAAATAATGTCAATTATTTAATTAGTTCATTTTAACATCAATTCTTCTATTAATTAAATAATCTTAATTATTTAATTAAGTCACACTTTTCTTTATTCTATTTGATTAATTAAATAAATGTTTTTTATTTAATTATGTTACTAATTAACCTTATCTTTCTTGTCAAATTAAATAAATCATTATTTAATTTACCTTAATCATATTTCAACTATAATTAAATAAATTCTTTATTTATTTAATTATTCATTTAAAATCCCTTCATCATTTAATTAAATAAATCTTATTTATTTAATTATTCTTCGAATATCGAGTCTTGAATTAAATGAATTAAATGAATTATTTAATTCATTAATTCTATTTTAACACATTCCTCTATATTTTAGATAATTATGTGAGTTATCTAAGTATTAATTTCTACTCGACTCAACATCTATTTTAATCGCTTAGTTAACTCTTCATTTGATGTCTGAGTGGCTGTCTCGAGTAATCTCTTCGTCAGATCATTCAATCGTCCAGTTCTAACTTATTTGTGTGTACATGCGGATTAATTAATTATTCTTGTTTAATTAATTAAACCTCGTGCATCCATTCAAACAGAGATTCGTTATAATCAATCTTCATCTTTGTCATACAAAGATATTTCTTATATTTTCGAATGCCGAACTGAAGATTAAATCATTTATTTAATCTTTAATCCTATTTCTAGTTTGATCACTCATGTCACTACTAACAGTTATCATAATGCATGTCTAATCTGTCGATCTCAACTGTCCATTGATCTTTCAATCTTGACCTGTCATTCGAATAATAAATTTTCTATAAATTGATTTGTCATTCTTCATTCCAATCTCTCTTGAAAAATCGCGAAATCTTATGACTTTTGGGAGCATTCAATCTTGAATCTTCGATATTTTGCTAATCATTATCTTAGGCTATACTTGCACGAACTTACGAGAAATCTGAGGGCAATTATACTACACAAGCAAAATGGAGAAGGGAAATCAAGATGAATCATGGAAATACGTTCGAAATTGGTGAGATTGTTTCAGTTTGTTTACGTTTTACTTTCCTTTGTTCTTTGTTGCTTAACATTAGATTTGCATTTTTAGATTTTAGTATTGCATGTTTGCTTCTAATCTGTTTGTTGTGCACTTTCTAGGGCGTTACATTTGGTGAACCTGATGTGAATTGTAGATAAATTTGTGTGTTTTCTTATTTATTTTTGTTGTTTTGCAGGTTACAGCCAAAAATTCATACGAAATCCCATCACCTTCTTTTGAGCACAGAAAAATAGGCGAATAAAATATTTTAAAATATTTTCTAAGTTTTGTAGATCTCTTTCTCAGCTTTCCAAAACTTCAAACGGTTTAAAATTTTGTTAAGATTTGAGAAAGTTATGACTATTTTAATGATCGTAGTTTTTTAAGCTTTAACTGTCAAAATGCGAATTTTGTTTTGTTTAGAACACTTTGGTCTTGTAGGATTTTGCAAAACATTTTCTGGGTTTTGAAGGTCTATGTCTTAGCTTTCCATAGATATCTACAATTTAAAATTTTGTTTAGTTTTGAGGAAGTTATCACTATTTTAGTTTGCTGTTTTCATTTAAGTTTTTTTTTGGTACTAATCTTCTGTTTTCAGCGTGTGTCTTAAGGAGTTAACGAGTTTTTGCAGGACAATTGACGAAGACAATATTGAAAACTACTAATGAATCTTTCTGTAGAATGCATGTCGAAGATCCTATTTAAACTTTTGAAACAGATTGTTTGGTAGTGTAGCAAATCTTTCATTTGGATTAAAATTAACAAGTGTCTACTGTGTTTGGTGCGAAAGCACAAGTTTGGTCACCCTTATGACTTGGTACATCGAAGTATCCTCTCCCCTTGCACATCCATGCGATCCTGGGTGTAAGAGAAACAGTTACCAACTCTAGAACTTGGGCCTGTTCTGGTGGGAAAAAGTACTCACCCTAGGACGACTCAGACCAGTAGCACCCTGAACCCGAGGGACTTCCAGCCGGTATATAAAAGAGGATTCTTGGGGAAAGTTCAAGAATCACGCGTATGGTTCCGACGAGATGGATTCGAAAGGGGACTCTCACCGCATGGATCATGCCCTACGAATGGAATGCTTGAATTAAATACCTTTTGTTTTAGAGACCAACCTATTTGTGGCTGTTGCTTGGTATAGTGCAGGGTACAGTATCATGCCCAAAGATACTCACTACTGATCCCCTTGAGTAGAGATAGCAGTTCTTGGGAGGTCATTGCCCAAATAATTCAAAATTGGTGTGCTTGAAAGACGTTAATGAGGTGTGGAGGGGAGCTAATGCCACCAAATTTCTAAGCTATTCGCTCTCGAGAAGGAAAGGTGTTTATCACCAATCTGGGGTATTTTGGTGGGCTATACCAAGTATACAAACCCTAGGCTTTTGGCCTATTAGGATGTGCTTGTCTGTTATCAAATTAAATGCTCTTTGAGTCCAAAATCAAAACTGAAAACACTGTCTTATGACTGTCTTTGATTGCCAAAATTTGATCACGAAAAACGGAGTCAGTTCAAACCTCATCATTGAAAATACATAGAGAGTCGCAATTGTTCACCAAAAATTCGCATCTATCATTATCAGTCGCATCTATTAAAATTCAAGTCACATATGTTAATTTTTGAGTCACATCTATCATTATCAATCGCATCTATCAATATTAGAGTTGCATCTGTCAGTTTACCTCGCAGTTGTTTTGCAAAAAAATCGCATGCATTATATTATGAGTCGCAACTGTTGGTAAGAGTCACATATGTTATAGGTTAACTGCATCTACTAGAGTCAAACTGAACTTTACCAGAGAAACGCAATTGATCACTGGAAAAGCCGCAACTATTAATCTTGAACCGCATCTGTTAAATCTTGAGACGCATCTATCTGATTATCAGAAAACCAGAATTCACGGTCACTGTCCAGTTAACACGATTACACCAGTTTCAGTTGTCTTCACACAAACAATCCTTGAACAGAAACCTGAAACGATTTGCTCAAATTTGCATCCTTTAGGTTCATTTAGTCATTACCATAGTTGTCTTCATTTGGAGTTTAGTTTCGTCTTAGGTTACACATTACCTTGCATTAGACTTCTAGAAAGGTCACTTTTACAAACTTTAGGACTAGTTCACCATCTACACTCTAGAAAAATGATAGTGTCAACGAAATCTGTCATTGAACCTAGTTTTATCAGTATATCCTTTGTCCTACACAGAGTTTCCCTAACTCATCAGTCTAGTTAGGAAACTCAACTTGTCTTTGATCCTCGTCCTACATTGGTTCCTTTACTTAAACTAAATTGACGCCTTGGTTAGACTTTAGGTATTTGGTCCCTTCGTCTTAAGGTTTATAGAATTGACTATTTTAGAACCTTGTTTAGACCCTGCATCTTTAGATGTTAGGCTAGTGTCATCCTAGAACATTCCTTGTTTTGCATAGACCTTGCATCTTTAGATCTTAGGCTAGCGTCATCCTAGAATATTCCTTATTTTGCATATGAAAATCCTAAAAACATAGACTAGGGTCATACTGTTCATAGATATAGTTTTGCATTTCCCGCATATTGAGCTTGTCTTACATGGTTGAAACTAGGTCTAAGAGAAGAGAGAGAGAGAAAACATGTCGAACCCAAACGAGTTCATCAATCCATTTTCTTCAAGACCTCATAAGACTCTATTAGACAAATTCACCACTAGAAATGCTCAAGGACATATTGCAGTAGAGGACATAGAGGCTGCCGCACAGGACCCTGAGTTTGCCTCTTTTGTAGATGAGTACCTAGCAAATGATCGTCAACAATTTTTAGGTAAATTGCTAGCTGAAGGTGCTACTTTACCTCCAGGATTTGATATCAGCACCTTACAAACTCAACCTACACAAGGGAAAAATACCACAACTGCTAGTACTACTATACCTCAGGTCAACACAACTATGCCATCTACCACATCTACACAGAGTACAACAATCCATATGTCCCCATTTGGTACATCTAGCATGACATTAGGATTTAATTTCACTATAGGGGCTTCATCATCCATTCCCTTCGGTCCTCTTGTTGGGAGTAAACAACCTAAAACGTTAGCCTCTACATCTTATGTCGGTGTCCCAAGTCCGCAATCAACAACCGTCCCTACTGCCAATATCACGACTACCATACCACAGTCGATGGCCATACTTAGTGCTCAAGTCACTAGAGCTATACCAAGGATTACACAAACAGGGGGCATTCCCTCCTTCCAATATGGCAATCAGAATCCTTTTTCACAGATTGGTAATCAAAATTTGTCCACACAGATTCCAAGTCAAAACCAATTTACATCGATTCCAAATTAGAATCCTTTTTCATAGATTGGTAGTCAGAATCCGTCCACACAGATTCCAGGTCAAAACCAATTTACATCAATTCTGAATAAGAATCCTTTTTCCCAAAGTGGTACTCAAAATCTGTTCACATAGACCCTAGGTCAACACCAATTTATGCAGAGTCCAAACTAGAACACATTTACCAACATTTCGAATCCAAATCCACCTCAGATGCAACGTTTAATCGAAACCCATCACGAGACTTTGGATTTCAGAATACATACCCAGATCCGCATAATCCTCGTAGCACATCTTTGACCCAAGTTGACGTCTTACAAACACAAATGCAAGCATTACAAACACAAATGGATAACATGTCGGTATCAACTAAGAAATCATTTTCACCAAAGGACATATGCCCATTCCCTTTTGATAGATCATTGTACATGACCCCTTTCCCTCACAGATATGTCATACTAAATCTCTTGAAGTACAATGGCAAATGAAATCCAATAGAACATATAAGGGAATTTTCTACCATATGCATAGATGTCACTTATGACCTGACGTATCTTATGAGACTATTTCCAAGAAGTCTTGTGGGAACTGTACTAGAGTGGTTTTCGGGTTTAGATTCTGGCATTAGATCTTGGGGTGAACTAGTCGAGAAATTTGTGGAACAATTTGCCTTCAACATAGATCGTGAGATAAATATAGCAACCTTGTGTCACACAACGCAAGATGAAGGAGAAACATTCATTGCTTTCTTCCAGAGATGGAGAACTATAGCTAGTAGGTGTCTTGTCGAGATACCTAAAAGAAAAAAGTTACAATGTTTCAAGAAAACCTTCATGCCAAACTCAGGAGCAACTTAAGGGTACATTGTTGTACGTCTTTTTCAGAACTAGTGGAAAAAGGGGTGATAATAGAGAAAGATCTCATTAAAAAGGGTGAACTCAAGACATCAACATCCAATAGAAACCCAATCATACAAAACACCCCCACTGACAGAAACCGATTCTGGTCTCACAACAAAAATGTCACCAATGATGGGGTGGTTGATGCTAAAACATTACAAGCAAGACCCATCCTCACGTTACAAGGACCTCATACTTTTGCCAACATGCTTAATGCTGTGAATCAACCGCCTAACGTGGTCCAAAATACTCAACGTACACAACCAAGAAGATTTCAAAAATGTGAATTCACTCCCTTAGGGGAACCTATTGAGTCGGTGTTCAAACAACTGCTACAACATAATCTCATACAGCTGCAGGAACCAAGACAATACGATCCAGGACAATTTAAACCAGCTTGGTGGAATGACAATGCCTTTTGTGATTACCATAGAACTAAGGGACATACTCTACAAAACTGTCGACAATTGAAGAATATCATACATGATCTGGTCGAAAAGAGAATTATTGAAGTTAGTGGACAAAAACATAAGTCATCCAACACTGATCATCAAGTATTTTCTGACCCATTACATGATCATGGAAAAGGAACTGTCCCCAGTTCGAGTACTAAGACCAATATGTCAGCCAACTATGCCAGTGTCAAGCACGATTATAATAGTGGGAAAACCATTAACTGCCTTCGCACCGTCGATGAGAATATCAATACCATTATTATCAATACCAATCCTGAGTGTGCGGTCAATACTCGTCGTACTAAATTCACTATCCAAGGCCCTTCATCGCAGCAAATACCCCAACCTTCCAAGTTACAGTATAACCTTCTTAACCAATTGGGGAAGACCCCAACCCAAATCTCAATCTTGGAATTGTTGCGTATTTCCCATGAGCATCGGTCTATCCTTGATAAGGCTTTACAGAACACCACGGTCCCTAATGATCTGGATGTCAATCGTTTCTAGGAAATCGTAGGCTACTTGGCCAATAATCACCATGCCATGTTTTCTGAACAAGACTATGGAACTGAAAAGACGAACCACAATGACCCTTTACACCTAGAAGTCCTTGTTGATAACACCAAAGTTAGACAAGTTTTGGTAGACGGAGGAGTAGGGTTAAATCTGTGCACTTTAAAACTAATTAAGGCTTTAGGTATCTTAGAAGCATGCGTAGACACAACCAAGAGTATTGTCATTAAAGCGTATGATGATGAAGAAAGAAAATCAAAGGGAGTTGTAACACTTCCTATCAGAATTGGTCCTGTGGTAATGGAGACAAAGTTCCAAGTCTTGGATCTCACCCTTCCTTATAACCTTCTGCTAGGTAGACCATGGATTCATGCTATGAAGGTAGTCCCTTCCACATATCATCAGTGTCTTAAATTTCCTTACAATGGCACAAAAATAACTATAGACGGTGATCTAGATCCTTTCTAGTATTGCACCAATCTAAAGGAGATCCCCCATTGCCAAGTGCCAGTCAACCAAGAGGCCTCATCATCCAATTCATCCTCCTATATTGATTCGACCACACTTGCCCGAACATCTATTTCACCCTCAGTTCCTACCACTCCTAGGGTTGAGATCCAAGACAAGGGTTGTGGAGAATATTACATGAAAACTTCTTATTGTGTTAGCAATTTGATTCCTCCTACAATCTATGGTCACCATACACATTCCTCCTACAACAAATTTTACTAAATGGGGTGAATTAAGCAAAGAGGCCATAGATACAGAAGATGTCACTTCCTTGTTGTATAGGGAAGATGACAAGGAACCCCTCTTACTTGCTCATATTCCTACAAATCTATATGGAAAAGGTTTCAAAATCATGCAAAGCAAAGGATATGATGGACAAAGTGGTTTAGGCTTAAACCAAGATGGTAGGATTGAACCAATATTTGTTTCTCAGTGGCCAAAAAGAGTAGGGCTAGAGTTTCAACTGATTCAGATTGGCGTTCCTAGTACCCCATTACCCTTACTTGAGGAAGTAAGTGCTTCAGAAGATATTAAGACATCTCACGAACCAGTGGATCAATATCATTGCACCTCCCCCGACTCTAATGATTATGAGTGGGATTCCCTATCCTCTACTTCTACCATGGATCTTGACAAGTTGTTTGGAGAACTTGACTTGATGCTAAGTTCCTCACCCAATCCCTTGAATTCCTGTCCACCAAAGAAAATGACAAAGGAGGAATGGTTTAAGCACTACTATTGGGAATTGCTTGATCCTACTTCTTGGCAACCTAAGCCATCTCTTTCTGATAATCAAACCTTGGCATTAGGCCCACCTATTCATCCCCCAAAACCTAAACCTAAGAGTAAATGGGACTTAGTACAAGGATTTTGTGATCACATGAATAATTCAATCTTTACCTTGACTCCATTAAACTTTGATAACTCTGACGATGACATACCCTTAGTCTATCCCCAACTCATTGATTGGGACCAACAAGACACACCCGTCTTAGATATGTTTGAGAACGACAAAGCAATTGCTGAGTTCGTGGGATTATGAGAAGGCATACCAAATGATGATCATAAGGCTGGTTTTACCATTGACTTGGACAACAAAGCATATTTTGGGGAATTTGTTCAACCCTCTAGTCGCAAAAATGAGAAAAAGAATAAACAAGATAAAAAGGATGAGTCTCTAGGTGAAAACCGAAAGGAACCTTTAGACAATGAAAAAGTAAAAAGAAAGGATGCATCCGAAGGTGAAAACCTCTCTGAGGCACCTAAGGATGGAGGTTTGAACATTCTCCCCTTTGCACAGGAAAAGTCACCCATGCTCGTTGAGGAATCAGTAGAAGTCAACATAGGTACCAAAGAGAATCCTCGACTGGTTTATTTTGCAGCGCCATTGACAACAGAAGAGCAGCCCGAGTTCCACAACTTCTTTACACAGAGACAAATAAATTTTGCTTGGTCATATGCGGATATGCCAGGTTTGGATCCTGACCTTGTTCTACATCATTTTCCTTTACAACTAGGTGCCAAACCAGTGAAACAAAAATTGAGAAAAATGCACCCGCATATTGCTTTATTAGTCAAGGTAGAACTCAAGAAACTTTTAGATGTTGTGTTCATCAGATCTATCGACTATGTAGATTGGATTTCCAATCTTGTACCAGTCACTAAACCAGCTGGGGGCATCCGCATCTACACTGATTTTAGAGACATCAACAAAGCCTGTCCTAAGGATGACTTTCCTTTGCCTAACATAGACATGATAGTTGACATGACAACGGGATATGAGATGTTGTCCCTTATGGATGGATTCTGAGGATATAACCAGATCAAAATTGCAACTGAAGACCAACCTAAGATGACTTTCACTTGTCCTTGGGGAATGTATTGCTGGAATGTTATGCCCTTCGGACTCAAGAATGCTGGAGCAACCTATCAACATGCCATGACTACTATCTTTCATGATTTAGTACATACTCTTATGGAGGATTATGTCGAAGACCTTATTGAAAAATCCAAGACAAGGGCAGAACATTTATAGGTTTTAGACAAGATATTTGAGAGGCTAGAGAAGTATAATGTGAGACTCAATCCAAAGAAATGTGTGTTTGGAGTCAAGTCAGGAAAGTTATTAGGTTATATCATCTCTAGACGAGGCATTGAAGTGGATCCTGCTAAAGTGAAAGAAATCATGGACATGCCACCACCCACCAATCTCAGTCAACTAAGGACATTATAGGGAAGGTTGCAATCTATCAGAAGATTTATAGTGTAGTTAGCAGATAAGACACATCCTTTTCAACATCTACTTAAGGCGTACCCTTTGCATGGACAGCTAGGTGTGAAGAGGCTTTTCAACTGATTAAAGAATATTTACTTACACCACCTGTCTTAATGCCACCTGTTGAAGGAAGACCATTGATTCTTTATATTACAACAACCCATTCATCACTCGAAGCATTGCTTGCATAGAATGACGATGAAGGTCATGAAAGGGCAGTCTATTATATCAGTCAAACTTTGGTAGGTTATGAGCTTAACTATAGTAACATTGAACGTGCCTGTCTTGCAGTAGTATTTGCTACTCAAAAAATGAGGCACTATATGCTAAACCATCAAACAATGTTGATTGCTAAAATAGACCCTCTGAAATATCTCCTTAGCAAGGCAGCGTTAATAGGATGACTGGCCAAATGAGTTATGATACTTAGTAAGTATGATATCTAGTATGTCGAAAGAAAGGCTATTAAAGGATAGGTCATTGCTGATCAGTTAGCTGACACACCCATACAGGAAAATCACCCCTTAGTTGTAGACTTTCCTGATGAGTTCATATTCACAATTGACACAAACATAACATGGAAGCTATACTTTGATGGCTCACATACAAATCATGGTTCAGGGGCTGGTATACTATTTATTACACCACAGGGTGATTCCATCCCTAAGTCATTCAGGATTGCATTCCCATGCACTAATAACATAGTAGAGTATGAAGCTCTAGTGCCAGGATTACGCATGGCAGTTAAGTGGAAAATTAAGATTTTACAAGTATATGGGGATTCTCAACTAGTAATTAGACAGGTAAATGATGATTATGAGACTAAGGACGAGAAGCTTGCTCCATATAAGCACATGGCTGATAGCTTTAAGGAGTACTTTGAAAAAGTCGAGTTTCATCAGATACCTCATGTTTTAAACAGGGAAACATATGCTATGGCTACAATTGCATCACTTCTTGACATTCCTATCAACGTGCCTAAGTTTGAGTTCTTGGTAGAAAAACTTTTGGTCCCAGCCTACGATATCCCAGATTCTAAAATGGTGTGTGACATTGTTGGTACTGACTCCCCATGGTACAAAGAAATCTACGATTACCTTCATGCTGAAGTCATACCCACTGGCCTATCGAATAACCAACATAGGACATTCCTCTGCAAGTCAGCTAAATACAACATCGTCGGAGACACCCTATATTGACGCGCCTTAGATAATACCTTACTGAGATGTCTTGATTCTACTGAAGCACAAGCAACTTTGCATGGGGTCCATGAGGGTATATGTGGTTCCCATTCTAGCGGTCCTACCTTAGCTAAAAAGATTATGAGACTGGGTTATTACTGGCCTACTATGGAAAAAGACTCATATGTCTTTGTAACGAAATGCCGCCAATGTCAAGTTCATGGAGACTTAATACATGCACCAGCATAGGAGCTCTGTCCTATAATGTCACCATGGCCCTTTGCTCAATGGGGACTCGACCTCATAGGTAAGATCCACCCTACATCATCTAATGGACACAAATTCATTATCACTGCCACTAAATATTTTACGAAGTGGATTGAAGCTATTCCTATGATATACATTACCGACACATAGATTTCTAGATTTATCCTAAACTATATCATCTATTGGTATGGTGTCCCTTAGTCCATAATCACTGATAATGGCTGCCCATTTAAGAACCAAGAATTCCACCATCTATGTGATGAATTTCATATCCAACATCACTTTTCCACTCCATACCACCCACAAGGTAATGGCCAAGCGGAGGCATCTAACAAGACCATCATTAGAATCCTCAAGAAAACTGTCAATGATGCTGGTCGTGACTGGCATTTACAGCTCAACCCTGCCTTATGGGCTTACCACACTAGTATTTGTACTCCCATTGGTGCTACTCCATATTCACTTGTATTTGGTTCTGAAGCTATTCTGCCTATCGAGGTCGAGATTCCTTCCCTAAGGGTATCCCTAAAAGACCAGATTGATGATGAAGAGTACCGAGTATCGAGACTCCATGAGCTAGAATTCCTAGATGAGCATAGACAGAAGGCACTAGACCATCTTCAAGCATATCAGAATTGCCTTCGTCGTAGTTATAACAGGAAGGTCTTGAACATAAACTTTGACATTGGTGACCTAGTTTTAATGGAGAACCCAAAGAATCAAGCAGAAAGAGACAAACTAGGAAAGTTTGAACCTAATTGGTTAGGACCTTATGTTGTTACAGAAGCTTTTGGATTAGGAGCATACCAACTTTCTACTCCTGAAGGAGAACCATTGTCTTCACCAATCAATAGTATGCATCTGAAGAAGTTCTATGCATAGCTTCTGGGAGCCTTTGTCTTAATTAGCAAAAAATACAAAAAAATTAGAAAATCATAAAAATCGTTATCAAGGTGAAAACCTGGCAAACAGGCATCTTGGTAACACCAAAAAATTAGATAATCTAGACAATAGTAAAGACAAATCATTCATCCAATAGTGAAAACCACTTCGGTGGTGCTTTGGATAGCTACCATGGTGAAAACCTGGCAAACAGGCGCCATGTGTAGTTAACCCTGCTCCTTTTTCTACTATTATTCTGTACATAGTCTACTCTCCTGTACATACTACCTTATCCCTGTACATAGTCCTTATCCCTGTACATAATCTACTCTCCTGTACATACTACCTTATCCCTGTACATAGTCCTTATCCCTGTACATAGTCTACTCTCCTGTACATAGTCCTTATCCCTGTACATATCCTTTACCTTTCATGTCCATCGCTTGTACATACCGGTCATAATAAGTGGTAATCTTTCCCATAACTTGGAACGATTGACATCGAGTGTATTTCATATCCTCCATTTTACCCTATTCATAATCGATTGGTCTTATACTCGATTGGGGGCAAACACTTGACATGTGTCATATTGGTTTTTACATTGGTTGTGTTGAAGACTTAAAACCATAGAAAAATCCATGAACATCGTAAAATGACCTGAGAAAACACAAAAACATCATAAAACTTCAAAAAAGATAAAAAAAATCAAAACATTTGAAAAATCCAAAAACAGAGTAGGAGTTAGTCGCACTTATCAATCTTTGTCATTTGTCAAACTATGTTGCCTCTGCAATTGGATGTAGGAAAGACCATCTGCCGATGTGCCCCTGAGGCATTAGGTCAGTTCGTTTAGGTTTGTTTTTATAAATTCATGATTCAATCCATCTGTCTATATGACAAGGTCCTTGGTCGTGTCGAACTATGAGGTCTCTGCATGTACAATGTACGCAAGGCCATCAATCGGTGAGCCCCCGAGGCCACACTAGGTCAGTCCTTTAGGGTTTGTTGTTACACAGTCAATTGTCAACACTTCATATCAAGTCATGCATCAATCTGGTGAACAAGTCAGCAATGTCTCTAAGTCAAATCAAACAACTTGCCAAACAAAACAATCAAAACAGATCAACAAATGTCTGCTATAGGATGTGTCCTTCCTGGAAATAGACATCATCATCATGGAAATCAACCTGTCTTTTGTTCAGGATGAGTCTTTCCTGAATACTGATATCAGCAAAATAATCTGTCTTATACAAGATGAGTCCTTCCTGTATAATCGACAAGATCATACAATCAAACATAGCCTTACACGGGTTATCACATCAACGACATCTAACTCAACGTCTTATACGATACATGTCTTTCTGAAACCAGGCTTTGTCATGCCTTATATAGATAGTCATAACATTGAAACTAGACTCACAGTCTTATCCGGTATGTGTATCTCCTAAAATCAGGCTCTGTCAATCAATCCTTTTATCAATCAAAACAAATCAAACAAACAAGATCAAGTTTTGGCAAATATTTTACTAGTTTTTTGACTTTTTGAATTATTTATCTTATCTTTTCATTTGAATTGATGATGGGAATTATGTTACTAGCTTTCTCAAGGATGTCCCGTTAAGGATTTATAGAAGCAACGATGTATCAGAATTCTATTTTCTTTGACTGCTGTTTGTTGACTATCTTTTCAATTTGATTTTGAGTCATGTTACTAGTTTCCTCAAGGATGTCCCATGAAGGATTTAGAGGAGCAATGATGTCTCATGACCCGTCTTTTACTTTGTTTGTTGTTTGTGGTTTGTCCTGACAAAAAGACTAGGGCAACTTGTGCTCTTAGTATGAGTAAGTGACAATCCTTGTCTACGACTGGCTGTTATCAGCAAGTGGATGACCTTGCACACCTTGATTTATGTGATATCATGGTGTTTATCACCATTTGTATTAGTCCCGCCCAATGATGATAAAGTGCAATACCTTTTGTGATACAACGAAACATCGAAGATTGCTAATACTCACATCATGATCTTTTATTATTCATCTTTCTTTTTGCACTAACATTTCTTCTTTTCTACATCTTCACCACCATTATCTATTTTCCTCTATCCTTTTTTTCTTTCTTTCATCTTCTAGTTCTCTCATCGATTTCGAGAGCACACTCATGTTCTTTGAACCCGCCTGTCCTCTCGAGGGGGCATACCTTCACCTGTTTTACACTAGGGCATTACTAGGGAATATTTCTTATTGATTTTCTTTGACACAACACCAAAATGACATTGTATCAAAGAGGGGCAAATGTAGACACCGAAATCTGGTCTAAGCCTGTGACTTCAATATTCTTCATAATTCCTATTCTTCATGGTCATGATTAAATAATCTTAATTATTTAATTAATTCATCTTAACATTAATTCTTTTATTAATTAAATAATCTTAATTATTTAATTAATTCATCTTAACATTATTTCTTCTAATGATTAAATAATCTTAATTATTTAATTAATTCATCTTAACATTAATTCTTCCATTGATTAAATAATGCCAATTATTTAATTAGTTCATTTTAACATCAATTCTTCTATTAATTAAATAATCTTAATTATTTAATTAAGTCACACGTTTCTTTATTCTATTTGATTAATTAAATAAACGCTTTTTATTTAATTATGTTACTAATTAACCTTATCCTTCTTGTCAAATTAAATAAATCATTATTTAATTTACCTTAATCATATTTCAACTATAATTAAATAAATTATTTATTTAAAATCCCTTCATCATTTAATTAAATAAATCTTATTTATTTAATTATTCTTCGAATATCGAGTCTTGAATTAAATGAATTATTTAATTCATTAATTCTATTTTAACGCATTCCTCTATATTTTAGATAATTATGTGAGTTATCTAAGTATTAATTTCTACTCGACTCAACATCTATTTTAATCACTCTGTTAACTCTTCATTTGATGTCTGAGTGGTTGTCTTGAGTAATCTCTTCGTCAGATCATTCAATCGTCCAGTTCTAACTTATTTGTGTGTACATGCAAATTAATTAAATATTCTTGTTTAATTAATTAAACCTAGTGCATCCATTCGAATAGAGAGTCATTATAATCAATCTTCATCTTTGTCATGCAAAGATATTTCTTATGTTTTCGAATGCCGAACTGAAGATTAAATCATTTATTTAATCTTTAATCCTATTTCTAGTTTATATCACTCATGTTAGTACTAACAGTTATTTGAATGCATGTCTAATCTGTCGATCTCAACCGTCCGTTGATCTTTCAATCTTGACCTGTCATTCGAATAATCAATTTTCTATAAATTGATTTGTCATTCTTCATTCCAATCTCTCTCGAAAACTTGCAAAATCTTATGACTTTTGGGAGCACTCAATCTTGAATCTTCGATATTTTGCTAATCATTATCTTAGGCTATACTTGCACGAACTTACGAGAAATCTGAGGGCAATTATACTACACAAGCAAATGGAGAAGGGCAATCGAGATGAATCATGGAAATACGTTCGAAATTGGTGAGATTGTTTTAGTTTGTTTACGTTTTACTTTCCTTTGTTCTTTGTTGCTTAACATTAGATTTGCATTTTTAGATTTTAATATTGCATGTTTGCTTCTAATCTATTTCTTGTGCACTTTCTAGGGAATTACACATGGATTTGTTTCCATCACACTCTACTAACATGATTATTGATCCCGTTGATTCTGTTACCCAACCCAAGGGCTATGTCAATATGGTCATGGTAACTTCCACTGCCCTGCCTGCACCTGGTTCACTGGACAATACATTTACATCACATGATTTAAACCCTTAAACAACAAACCTTTGCCTTTCTACATTCTCGCTCATGTCAATGGTAACATTGTGACAAGAGTCTAGATAGACCCCGCGAGCTGTGTGAATGTTATCACCAAGGAGACATTAGTATTGAATTCATTACAAAAGGAAAAATATGAAGAAACAAAATCTACCATCTATACACCTGATGGTATGTGCCTTAAACCTTATGGATTGATCACTTTGTCCATCCTAGTTGAACCTAGGGTTGTCGACACAATCTTTGATGTTATCCTAGAGTTGGATCTGTTCAGGCTAAATCTAGGCATACCTTGGATTGCCTCCATGAATGGAATCTCCTCCATTATTCACAAGTGTTTAAAGTTCTCCCATGAGGGTGTCATGCACGTAGTGCATGACACTGGATATCAGCCTTTGGTGCCATGTGGTGGATACTCGGTGGATCACTTTTGACCCTCCTCAGTTGATTCGCTTCCTCCAAGAATGGACCTACTTTACAAGGACTATGTGAAGTATAAAACTGGGGGCAAAGGGGAGTCAAAGTTGACCCTTCTTGTGATAGAACAAGTAGTCGCCTCCTCTTCCTGAGAAGAGAAGGGGAAGCCCATATCGACTACTCTCCCTTCCTCAAAATGGAAGGAGAAGTCTACGCCAACTCCTTCTCCTTCCCCTAAAGGTAAAGAGAAGGATACCTCCTCCTGATCTACCTTGTCCTCTCCCCTTTCTTGGGAAGAGTATTAGATGAGCCAACCTAGTGGCTACCCACCGAGTCTAATGATTCCTCCTTAGCGTAAGCCCAAGCTCAGGATCGTGGACCTCCCTAATGAATACCCCATTTCGTGGTATTATTTATATGGCAGAAAGAAAGGTTCTCATAGAGAGTTTGATCCATGACCTTCTACTACTCCTGATCCTAAGGCAGTGATTAGAAAGAGGCCCACTACTGAGGCTCTTGAGTCCACTCCTCCTATTGCTCCTCAGCCTATTCCTCTTGCTCCCGTGCAGGAGCTTGTCCCTCAGCCAAAAATAGTCGAGGTGGACATTCCCATGGTTGACAGGAACCTTCTGTCCCTTCACAAATCTCAACCTCTAACTCAAAGAGCCGTAGAAACCACCTTGCACGCAAACGCAAGCACCAATGAAAGGCTCTCTTGGCTGAGCAGGTTGCCTCACAAAGGAAGGAGGAAAAAATGATCGCCCCTACTTCAGGGCCTCCTACAACATCTTCCTCCTCCCTTCCTTTTGCTTCTCTCTAGTCTGGTCCTATACTGCTCCTGGCTTCCGTTGCGAGTACGAATGCTCCTAACCCTAAGCGGGTATAGGTTTTCATCGCTCCTTCGGTGGAGCCACCTTTGCTAATGTCCATTCTAGATATCCATCCTTTCCCAAATCCCATGGATATGGTTAATACCTTGGTCCTATCCACTGCGGTTCTTTCCTCCTCTTCCTCCACACTTCTAGCCTCATCTGTGGGGAGCTCATCTCCTCTGGCAAAGAAAGAGGTGGAGAGTGGTCCTTCTAGCAACAAAGGATGTAAGAGGAGCCCACCTTCTTCACAAGGTGGTCTTGTGATGACTTGTTCTTTCCTAGTGATGAAACCAGTCTTGGCTCCCCCTGAGTTCGTCACCACTCTCGAGTCACTCGGTGAGCCTAGCGGCGAGTCTCGAGCTCAATGTGCCCCATTCGTTGAAGTTAGACAAGGTGCTCCCGTGGGGTGCATGTTTAACTCTATGGATGGAGTTCCAACCTTGTCAGTGATCTTCGTAAAATCATTGACTTTGACTCCACAAGAGCTCGATGGAGAGGACCTCAAGGGTCCCTCTTCCTTGGCCCTTGTTGCGGGAGGGTTGAATGCTCCTCCTATTAACATCCCACCATTGTAGGCTTGTCTTCCTTCCCCTTATGAGGATTTAGATTTGGAAGCAGACAAACTCTTGGCTGATCAATGTTAGGAGGAGGCCCCTTTTCTTGATCTTGTGTGTGTGTGCATGTATTTTGTAGTGTGTTCCCCCATGCTCACGCTATGTGTGCCTAGATGACCCTCATCACCCCTATTGGTGCTTGGATATAGGCATGGTTTTTGTGTTGTAAACCTTATTTTATTTGTATCATCATTCTTCCATGTTTGTGCTTGATTTTTGATAAATTGGGGACGATGCAAAGCGTTGGGAGCATTTAGGCTTCCCTTCCATGTTGACCCTTTTTTTAATTTTTACTTTGTCTTCTCGTGCATTCTTCCTGATCTGGTTGGGGATTGATGATCTTTCATCTTGCATTGTGGTTACCTATTATTGTGAGCTCAAACATATTTGACCCCGCTAAACTAGATCCCCCTGTACCCTTTGTCTATATTTTTTCTCTTTCTTTTGTTATCCCTTTATCTTTCTCTCTTCTTTGCTTGTGTTGTCCCTTTCATGTGTGACAAAACCTTCTCTTCAACATTTCAATTTTCAGAAAATGCATTCATTGTCAATGAATCTTTTCTCAAAAATCTACACAATTTTTTTCTTTGGAATTGCATTCTCAACTTGGAACCCTAACATAATGTGTTTCCTTGATCATGGTTTCATAAAGTAAGGACTTGAAGACCTTCCTCCAAAGCATGGAAATCTTTAATCTTCCCCTCACATGGCGGCATATCCTTCCTTTCAAATTAATTGATGAAGTGAAGATCTTTCAAAAGGATTCCTTGATGATGAATCACTCTTAGAAAAGAAGAATAATTGCTTTCAAATTGTGTGTCCCTTGAGTAGACCTCTTTTTATGACGAGTTCCCAAGGGACCCTTCTCTGAAATTCTTTACCTCAAATGGATTCCTTCGTGTCTAGCCTGGGGGCAGCTTGACTAGACTTATTCCATTCCCCTTTTTATGTCTAGCTTGGGGGCAACCTGACTAGACCTATTTTATATCTTCGTGTCTAGCTTGGGGGAAGCCTGACTAGACCTCACCTTTCAAACAACATGTCCCTTGAGTGGACCCCTCTCCTTTTGAAAGGTTTCTGAGGGACCCCTTTCAAAGACTTATGAATCATCGATGGTCTGTGCAACTGTCCACTTACTTGCCTATTTGGCCGCTTCTTGACTCTACGGAGTCCACTTCTTTTGGGTTTCCTTCATGCTAGAGTTTTTGGGGGATACCTTCCTTGCAGGTTTGCTGGCCTATAAGGTGCTTACTTCACGAGGCTTCCTTCATGTGAGAGATCTTGGGGATTGCCTCCTTACAGGTCCGTGGGCCTGTGAGACTCTTTGTTTTTCCCAACTTAATAGTTCCAAGTAGCTATGGAGTTCTTTGCTTTCCTTGCACCTTCAGGTTCACCAGATCTCGGTCTGTTCCCTCGATGATTCAAGTATATGTTTCTAACCCTACTCTTTCTTGATCTACTTTATCGAGTACTCATTAGTATTCGTGCTCACTAAAGTGGGGGAAAAATGTATAAGAGTGAATTTGCACCCCATGTGCAAATCCCCTTTTTTCGTTTATCCACCTTAGAAAACCAAGTTCAGAGGCTTAATTCCACCTAAGCCCGCTGCTTGAATCCCACTAGGCAGCAGGCTTGAATCCCACTTGGCACCTATTTTGAGCATCGGTGGAGGTGTTTCTATCAAGGACACCCACATGATGCACAACGTCTGTGCGGCGCGCTTACATTCCTGGAAAATTACTGCGACTGAACTTGTAGAGGTGTTATTGTTCTCATTGGAGGTGAAGTTGTAACGCCCCCTTCGACCGAACGACCCAAATATGGCCATTTTTCTCCATTCCTCCTTCAAATCAACATGCATTCTCGCTTCTTGACTGGATTCACAAGCGTCTTCAATACTCTTGCACTCACTCTCAAGCTCTCAAGTGACATTTCAAGCATTCCATTACAGCTAAAGAAACAGTCCATCACTTTGGTAGAGTAAGTTTGGGACAACACCATTATAGTAAAGGCTCGAGTACTCTCATATTCTCCCCAAGCAGCCTTGAGTTCTCTTGGTGGAGGTGGTAAGCTTCCCTCTCCTCTCCTCTATCACTTGGTTGAGTAGCATAACACTGTTTTGTAGTGCTTCTTTGCTCTTTACTACATTATTTCCTTTATCTCATTTCCTTGGCTGCCCATGGAGGTGGAAAAACCTAAACTGGGGTCTAACTGAGGCAAGCCCCTATATAGCCACCCAACATTCTCCTCTCTTTCTGTGTGTAGAAGTATGTGCTTCTCAAAGAATTAGCTGGCAAACAAATTCCTTGGTGAGATTCTCCTTATTCTCTTCACTCTTGCATATTTGCTTTATAATATTAGAGAGTATTTCATTTATTTAATCACATCATTCTAGCCCTTTAGTTAATCAGTTGGGATGTTAGCTAGTTTTATTGGTTTGACCTCGTCTTCATTGTTGTTTGGTCGTATGGACAACAACACACTTTTGAGATGCCAGCACATCACGCTGACATCTAGAGACCGTGCTTTTTTCCTTGGATAAAAAGCTTCCTAAGGCGTAGTGATAGACCTAAAAACTGACTCACCTAGCCCTTTCCTGTGTTTCAGGTTTGTGGAGTAACTGAGAGGCCTCGAGGTCCTCATTACTCTCGCCTCACATTTCCAAACATTACACTTAGCTGAGGTAAGTTAGGGCAGCCTCTCGCATCTTGACCCTTTATGACCCGGGGTCTTGCATGCGGTGGTCCCCCTCTCTTACAATATCTTAAGTTTGTTCTTTAACTACAAATCTAGTCTAGATTGGAAAGATGAAATCTCCCCCAATAATCCAATGCCTTCATTGGTCTCTGCAATTTGTTTGGGGGCATTATTGTCAAAATTTTCCAATTTAACAACCTTTACCATTGAGGTTATCCTAGGAATCTAGGTGGTTTGAATTTCCTGTAGGGGCACATGCTATTGTGTATGCTTAATGAAAGAATGTTTCAAATTATTATAACCAACCTAGGCATCTTCCAATCTATGCAAAATGTTGGCCAACCTATGATGAAGAATATCATCAATTATATTAGTAGCAAATTCTTGTGCTTTATTCTTTGTTTCCTTTTTAGATTCTTTATTTTGCTTCAATTCTTTCTTCAACTCTTTTATTCTTAAAGAGAGATTCTCTCTATCCTAAGATGAAAAATTTCCTAATCTTGATTGAGGGGTAGAGGGAGGAGCATCCAAGCTTTGGGGAGGTGGTAGCTGAGATATCACTTTGTTATATTCTAAAATAAATTTATTGTGAACTTCCTACAACTTATTATAATACTCTTGCTTCTTTTTAGCTATTTCTTCACAGAATAAAGCTATGCTAAATACTAGGGATGCAACTTGAGAAAAGGGTAGTGTCTATTAATATTTTCACTATCAGGTTCCCAGATAGCTCACTAACATCTACCCAAGGCTTTCTATTTTAAGAAACTTACCAGATAGCCAAAGTTTCATATTTGGTGTTGAAACCTGATCCAAAGTATAAGTCTTTAGCCTTCTCATCTGATGTTGGAACTTCTACTCCAACCTCTTTTCTTCTTATTGTATCTAATGCAGTAGTAGAGGATATATCCCAATTGGGGAGTAACAACCATCCACTATCCTCAATAATTTCTTCTCCTCATCAGAGGAAAAATTCTTCAACTTGAAGTCCACCTTCTCCATGAATTCCTTTGTTATATTCTTCATCTCTTCTTTGGTGGCTTCTCCTTTCCTCTTATTTAATGAATTCAATAAAATTATTCTTTATCAAGAAATCTTTGAATTCTCTTGATTTAAAAAAAAAATCATCTGAGATGAATTGATTGCAAGCTAAAGCCTTGATATCATTTATTACATCATGCCCACTCCTCAAGTCAATCATCATTCTATTTTGGGGTGGGTCGTCTAGTGGGGCTCTTTGAGGAGAAGGAAATATTTGGTTCACTTCATCCTCATCAGGATCATTTTCAACTACATCTTCTACTCCAATTGAATAATCTACCAAAGGTTGTATGCCACTTGGTCTAACTTGAGGTACCTTTGATGGTGCACTTGAATTTGTAGGCACTACTTCTTATTGAACATTTATTCATCCTCTTTTTCTCTATGCCTCTTCTCATCAATTGTAGGCAATATCATTGGTATGAGTGCACCATCCATAATGTCATCTCATATTTATCCAACACAGTTTGGAGTCTTGTAAATAAATCGCTGAATTCTACATATTATCCTTGATATGATGGATTGACCTTCTTTCTTTTTTCCTCTACCCTATGTATCTTGACCCATTTCTCTGTAATTATCTTTACCTCATAATTTTTATTGCAATTTCTTATTACATCCTTAATTATATTAAAATTGTGATAATAATTAGACCTCTTAACATCTAGTCTAACTTGGTCAATGTAGTGTTTTGGGTCACAATGCTTGAGGATATCTACTTTCATTTTGTAAGTCTACAATAGAGAAGGCAACACATCCAATCCTTCTTTAGAGGTGACCTCAAAGTTTGAGAAGAATTTGGTGGATGGAATGATAGAGCCCTTCTTGCTAATTCTCAAATGAAGCTTATTAGTTTCAATTATTTGCCACATTATCTCTAGAAATGAAATTCTATCTGGCACAAATATTGGAAAGATGTGTGCTACATAGGTGATCCATACATTTTGATAATTATAGTATTTGAATGCAAATACCAATTACCCCAATTGCAATCAATCCATTTCTCTAGATCCATTTCTTTAGGCCTTAAAATTTTCATCACTTGGTTTGAGAGCCTTTGTGCATATGGGGACCCTCAATTCTTGAGGACTACTAGTATGGATAATTCCTCAAAGGAAACATAGATAGCAACACTATAATGTGTATCCCATATGTGTGTCCATGTTTTGGAAAGAATTTGGATTCCTTCATCATCTGCCATTCTCAATTTCATGGAATCACTCCAAATGATTCCACCAGTATGCAAAATCAAGAGACAAAACAAAGAATACATCTAAAATGAATAGAAATATATAAAATGACCTTCAATTCAAAATGCATACCTTTAGGGTAAAATCACAAACTTGTGTCACACTTTTGGCCAGCTAAATAGTTTTGAGCAAAATAGTTTCACCCTAAACTGTTTCAAGTGAAACAATTTCACCCAAAACTATTTTGAGCGAAATAATTTTTCCTAAAACTACGTGGCCTATATGTGGTACATATAGTTTTGGGTGAAGCAATTTTGCTCGAAACTATACAATATTTTTTTCCCCTTTAGAAGTTGCAAATATGCTTCAATTTACATGTAAAGTTTCAGTTGAAACATTGCCGATCTGAAGCCTTTCAACCAGGAATATTTCAGCCAAAACCATCTATGTGGCATCCTTGTTGGCAACCACCTCATCTTTTTTTGGAAGTTTTTGAAAATTGTTACACCCAAATTGAGTAATTACTATTTACTATCACTATGTAGGGTAAATATGAATGTAGTGTGAACTCTGGAGATGAATAAATTGCTTGTACTTTGTTATCAATCCGTTATATGTGAATGTTATCTCATGGAAAAGTACTACATATATGTGAATGGATGGTTATTGAAATAATATTCTAACTTTGGAGATGTATTATGTATACTGCATATTTTATGAATAGTTGACTGTTGTGTGCATGTGTTAGTGGTTGCAGGTATATGTTCAATTCCTCTAAGTGGAGTGGAAGTATCACTTAGGAGAAGACTTTGGTTGGGTAACCGGTAACAAAACTATCCGAGCATATACACACACCACAGTAGAATAATTGAGTTGAATCGTTATGTGGGAAGAGGGTAAGTCATCCTTAGTTGATTTGTTTGCATAAGTAAAAGTCTTGATTACTACTGAAATGCATTATTGGGTGATGTTTATCTATTTGAGCTTTAGAGTTCTTTCTTGTACTATTATGATTATATTGATAAGAAGAATGTATGTGGATTATGTGTATATATATGCAAATATATGTCAATGGGATCTAACGACATGTATATGCACATGTATAAATGTACCACACGTAAATGTTTATCAATACAATGGTAATTGTGAATAACTATATGTGAATCAAATGTGAACATATATATATATGTATGTATGTATGTATGTATGTATGTATGTATTGTTACACCCCAGTTGTGTAGTTACTATTTACCATTACTACATAGGGTAAATATGAATGGAATGTGAATTCTAGAGATGAATAAATTATGCTTTTTACCTTGTTATCAATATGAATGTTATCTCATTTGATGTTGTCTCATTTGATATTACCTCAGTTCATGATGTTATTCATGGTGAAATACTACATATAAGTGAATAAAAGGTTATTGAATTATTGTTATTCTAACTTTGGAGATTTTTATGTATATTGCATATGTTATGAACAATTGACTACTGAGTGCATGCGTTAGTGGATGTAGGTATGTGTTCCATTCCTCTAGGAGGAGGGGAAGTATCACTTAGGAGAAGATCTTGGTTGGGTAACCAGTAAAAGTAAACTATATGAGCATATACACACACCACAGTAGTTTGGTTGAGTCTAGACATAGAAGTGGGAAGTTGGTAAGTCATCCTTACCCGATATGTCTGCATTTGAGACTCTTGTTTACTTCTGCATGCATTGGGTGATGTTTATCTGTTTGGGATTTTGATATCTTTCTTGTGTTATTACGATCATATGGACAAGTGGGATGTACATGAAAGTATTTTTATATATATGCACATGCATGTCAATGGGATCTAATGAAACGTATATGCATATGTATAGATATACCACATGTACACACTTATCAATATGATGGTAAATGTGAATGGCTATATGTGAAACAAATGTGAACATATATATGTGTATAGTATATACACATATCCATATGTATATGGATATCGATACATGCATACATTAGCAAATGGACACCCTCATATGGATGCATTGATATAGATATACACACACATATGTGTACATATAGGCATATACATTTATACATATATACATTTATACATATATATATATATATATATATATGCTTACATTCAATATAATGTGTTTATTATATATTATCTTGCTTGTACTCACACACACACACACACACACACACATATATTCATTCACCATTTGGGTTGACTAAAATTTGCTGTCATATAATGGAAGTTGATTGAGTTTGGTGGTGCCAAATGTGAAGGAAAAAGAATAGGAATTGGCCCCACCTTTGTGTTTGATTTGTTGTAGATGTCTACTCATTGAAACAATTCGAATTCTCCATGTGCATCTTGAATAAGTCTTTGAATTGTTGTCATGGAAACTAGTCGATCTGTAGGAGGTTTTGCTGAGTCTGAGCTTATTTGATCACTACCTTAATGCTGAGTTGCTTTGCATGTAGCTTGCTGTCTAATTGCATGCCTAAACTGTAAGCTTTGAGGTCACTTGGTTGCTCTATAAATAGTTGAACCATTTCATTGTGAGGGACATATTCTTCCCAAGAGATTATTGTATGTGAGAAAATATGTGAATTAAAATAATAAAAAACACACAATAGATGCAATGTATTATATTAAGGAAATCTAAATTAACAACACAATTTGATAAAATGATTCCTTAAAGACATTCCATCTTCCTCTATTCCTAAGGATCTTGTATTAGTGTTCTCAAATTTTAATTATGCACTAAATTACTCAGATGACACCTAAGAAATGAGTAGCCATTAAACTAGAATGCATAAACTATTCCTGCACCTACATGATTTGATGAATTTGCTGGATGATGAACTAAATGATATGCTGAATGGTAAGCTGTTGTATGTAGAATGCTATGAAAATGATGCAATGATGAATTAAACTAATGGAGATGCTATGAAAATGATTCTAAATGCTATAAGTAAACTAAGACACATCTAACAAAGAAGCCATGATTCTGATTTACTTGCTAAAATACTCCAATGCTAAACTAGAATGTAAACTAAGCTCTCAAATGCTAAGATGATTTTTGCAGAGTAATTGTATGCAATGCTCTCTATCCAAAATTTGTAAATGAGCCTCTATTTATATATTTCACCAAGGCATCAGGTGAGTTGGCAGCAATGGACAATCAAGATTTAGCCTGGAAAGATTGACAATGAGAAATGATGAAGTTAGAGAGAAATAAATAAGTTGTCCCCTTTAATAGAACAATCTTTCCAAGTGTAGAGAAGAATAAATGGAAAGGAGAAGCCACGTGTCTCTGAGTTTGTTGAGATTGTTGAGGATAAATGCCCATTTTAGAAATTAGGAATAATTATTTTCATGTGACACATGGTGAGATGGAAGATGAGGTGGAAGGAGGTTAGAAAAATATGGAGAAATGTGAAAAAATTTGAATTAAAAATTCAAATTTAATGAGAGGGAATTAATCAAATAAAACAAATTTGTTAAATTTGTTTATTTTATTAAATCATGAAGAAAGTGGTTTAGATTGGAAGAATTAAGAAATGTGAACTATATAAATAAACTTTGTAATTTATTTATACAGTAGAGGAAATAAATATTTCTATTAATTAAATAACTAGTATTTAATTAATTTTCTCCAGACCAATTTTGGATGTATACATTTTTCCCCTCTTTGAAGTGACATGTTTACACATTACTTCAAAGAAAAATTTACCAGTGTTGTTAAAATTTTGACGATGCCCCAAACGGTGATTTTTTAGAAGATAACTGAATGTATGCCCCCCCAGGAGATAAATTGGGGATTTTTTGATGATTTAGAGGTTTTTGATGATTTGTGATGATGTCGATGATGAAATCCTGATTTGATGATATTCTAGCGATTTATCTCCTGATATGAAAGAAATGAGCTGCCCTGTGAATTAATTGATCCTTAAAAAAAAATTAAATATCCCACCAAAATCACACTCTTAATTACCCTTATTAAGGGGTAAAAAGTGAAAAATAATTCATTTGTGCATTTGTGATTTTGAAAATTATGGAGTGAGAGCAATCATGAGCATTTGAGCAAGGATGGTGATCCCTTACGAGACTCATTGATTCGAGCGGGTGCAACGACATAACCAACCAACGACATACGGTCCTTCGGTACAAATTTTGAAAAATTTCATTATGAATTTTGAATCATTTTCCCCACATTTTTAATTTCAAATTTTAGTTTTTCATTCTTTCAACGCAAACGCAACCTATTTTGGTGCATAGGTTAGATTCTTCAGTGCATCAACCTAAAGTTTTAGCGCATAGGCTAGATTTAGTGGTGCATTAACAGTCTGTAATAGCACATGTACATGTTTTGACACATAGGAACAATGTTCTAGTGCATCAGAGTATTAGGTTGCGTGTCCATTAGAAATGGTGCGTGAAATTGTAGTTTTAGCACATCTACCCAAAGTAACGACACATGATATTTTATGGCACATCTGAGGAATTCTCTGGCATATTGAGTTAAATGGTGCATTGACAGACTGTAACAGTGCATCCAACCAATTTGGTGGCACATGTATTTTTTAGCACTTAGAAGCACTGTTATGGCGAATTTAGGACATAATTGAAGATTTTTTGTTTTTCTCCTCAATTTTGATGATGTTTAATCGCATCAGCCAATGATTTGTTGTTGACGTTAGATTGAATGATTTATTGATCTCATGATAGGTGAGATGCAATAATGATGATTTTGTTTTGACCTCATGATAAGCAAGGATAAAAAATAGTTGTTTGTGAGATTTGATGAAAATATCACTTGAACTGATAGGATGATTAATTGTGTGATGTTTGATTTCTTTGTTGATTTGATTGATTGATTGATATGCTGATTGTGATGTGTTATAATGTCAGGAGACTGATTTAGATAATCTTCAGTCTTAAGAGTGATTCCCATAGACTTGGAGCTGATTCTATAGCTATCACAGGGTGATAGGGATATTGTTGAGTGATGCGGGTTATCTTTGTTGATTGAAACATGCCCCAGATTAGGATTAATCAGGGATTGTTGACTGCGTTGGCAGAGAGGTGGCATAGCAACCACAACACTTTTCATCTGGCCATTGGGGAGATGACTGTGATGCCAGAGGATGTACTACAAGATTTTGTGGATTCCTGTGATGGGTGACATTGTGACGTATGATCACACCGAGTAGGGAGGTGCAAATTCCTTATGCCAGATATTTCATGATGATCATATTAGAGGGTATGAGATGCCTTGGCAGGAGATGTTTGAGAGGTATGCCCCTTTTCCTTTCATGATTGCGGGATTTTTTGGTGGCTTCCTATGTCCTAACAAGAGGGAAAAGGGATTGTCCGTTAGTTGGGGTCGGGCATTAGAGCAGATGATTCAGTTTGGGACTCGATTTTCCTGGGCTTCATGCATGCTTGCACAATTATATTATGATTTAAATCAGGTAGTTTACCTTAGAGGAGCCATTCTATCCACAGGTGTGACCCTATTATAGATGTGGGCTTGGGAGCATATAGTAGTGACACGTCCAAAGATAGATAGATTCAAGCCGATTGGGAGACCTTATGTTTATGGTTATGTAGGCCTAGTTGTCCAGTATAAGCTGGGAAATTTGAAGTATTGGAGACGCGTATTGGATGACTTGGATTCTGTTACATGGCGGCCATATGTAGATTGTGAGTAGTGGGCCGAGGATCATTTAGAGATGCCCTATGTTATCACAGCTAGGTATCTTATTAGACTGACACACTTCATTATCGATAGATTCCTATTGATGAGGGTGCTCTGACAGTATGGCAGAGTGCAGGGGATACCATAGGGATTGGCCATGTATGCGCGGAGACAACAGGATGCTATCGAGTCAGGACCCACCTTATCCTACGATGCCTCATGTAATGAGTATCACAAATTACAACCAGTGATCTAGGACTACCATCTAGAGATTGTGGAGGGATATATGACCGAGGACTCGCAGTATTGAGGAGGACTCGCAGTATTTTAGTGGGCATCCATTTTTGAGGATCTCAAGGCCTAATGAGCCAGTGCCGACATTAGAGGATGATGAGGATAGACCACCTAGATGGAGGAGGGCTAGAGATTGTGGATATGAGGAGGAGGGAGATGGTAGGGATGATGGTGAAGGCGGTGATGATGGTGGGGATGATAGTGGTGGAGATAGAGGAGGAGGTGACCATCTAGTGCTAGATGTCAGAGTGCCTCATAGGAGGCGATCCTTAGTGGCAGCAACGCGACAACACATACAGATACGGTTGCCTTCCCAACAAAAATAGTCACAGATTGCAGCATTACAGGCTTAGGTCCAAACATTTCAGGGCTAGTTGACACAAGTTTAGGGGTAGTTGCAGGTATAGATGCAAGTGTTGACATAGGTATAAGCACAACTATCACAGGCCCAGGGGAAGATATAGACTTTGACAGCTGAGAGGAATGTTGCTAGGTGGCAACTTGCATAGGTGTAGCCCTAAGGTCAGGTGCAGGGTTAGGTTATCATGTTGACTATGAAGAGAGATGCATTGAGATGGTGGGTGAAGCAGGCAAAGGCTATCTCTGAGAGACTACAACAGGCTACGACAACTGTTGGGTCATTAGATTATTTTAGGGAGATTTGCCGCACTGCCCAGGAGGCCAAGTTCTGTAGAGGTCGGTATCATGAGGTGGTCCCTCCAAAGCGGCGAGAGAGATTTTCCCAGTCACAGTTTGGTAGGTTGCAGTCTCAGACGGTTAGTGTGGGTGTTACACAACCATTACCTGGAGATCAGAGAGATCTTGGTGCAGGTCCGTCGGGTGCAGGGGGAGGTATCGGTCCAGTGATGCCAACACCATCTGGGGGGAGCACTACATAGCTCTGACACTTGATGTTTATTGTGATTTGGAAATGTATACATTGATACTTGATGATTTAACACCATTTTTGATAATGTACCTCTTCATATTCAGATATCCTTGTACACTTGACATTATTTTATTATATATATGTAGTGATGATGATGGTTGACCTATGTGCTTATGTGTGTTGATCATGATGGATGCATTTAATTTCCTATTATGTATGCTATGTGATGTTTTATATGATGGTGATATGATATGTTATGGATGCAACATGTATTATGATTCTATGATGCTTTATGTTGTCTATATGCCCTATATGATGAATCTTATTATGTGAATGAAAGATGCTAAATGCTATGTTTTTTTTTTTGATGCAAATATATGATGCAAAAGATGAAATGGATGAATGAATGATATTATTAGTGCTGAAATGGATGAATGGAATGATTAAATAATGATGCATAATTCAATGTGTTTTATTATGATGTATGATATGCATGGTACTCGTTGTTTTTGTATTTTTTTGATGAAGATATGAATGCATGTATGAAATGGATAAATGAAAATGTTTCATTGTGGATGTTTTTGTAATGCAAATGTATGACTAAATGTGTACATGGATGAAAATGATATGATCAATGATTTTCTTTTGAATTTTCATAAAGCAAATACATGACCTAGTGAAAAATGAATGCTATGATAATGTTTTTTTTTTTTTTTGGATTTTCTTAATGCAAATATATGACCTAATGACTAGATGAAGGATGACATGATATGATAATGTATGAATGATGTCCTAATGACTATGTAGCTAAATGTGAATTATCTTTTTGGTAATGTAAAATGTACTCAGTCTTTTAATGATAGAAATAACATCACTCATAATATCATACTAGCCTTGGAGAAATCTATAAATACCACTGTAGCACCTAGTATGAATGCAGCCTAAACATGCAAACCTAACAATGCAATGTTGTCATCCCAGTAACTAATTTATTGTGCTTGGTATCATCATTGAGCTTTTAAAATATTGAAAGTGAGTACAAACATCGATGGTATAATTAGGCCATGATGACCTGAGTACTACTTTCATGATGTTTGATAGTGCAAGTTAACACAAGCATCTAGGTATAATTGGACCTAGATGACCTGAGCATTTCTTGCATAAACAGACAAGAGTTAATTGTTTTCCTATGCAAATCCAAAATTTCATTAGTGATACTTTCTAGAGCACATCCCACGATGATTCACATAGTATTAATGATCAACTCACAAACAACAGACAAAGAAAAATATCATTCTCGATCATAGCTTCTCTAGTCTTTGACATCCTTGAGTTGCTCCCGAGAAATGATAACAATAATCATAATGCAAATAATTTGAACATTTGTGTTAAAGTGATAAAACCGTGATTTAGAGGATAGTCACCAAATGAGATTTGTTTTCAATTGATCTTGTTGTTGTTGGTTCCAATGGTTGTTTTTGGTGAGTCTGATTGATGTTCAATGTTGCAACTCACTTGATTGTTGTGTTTTTACCATGTTGTCATACTGTTGTTTGTCTATCACCTTTAAGCTCAAAGATGGATTGCCCCCAGTGAGTTCAAGATTTTGCACCTAGTGGAAACAAACCAATTTATTATGAATATGTACAATGATCGACAAGCCAAAGTGAGACATGACCGTCACACCATAATATGTACATGAGGCTCAAATGGAGGATGTGGATAGTGATAGCGAATAGCCAACAATCGACACACGTTCTAATAGAGGAAGAAGCTAGCCCATCACAAATAGCGCCTGTTGCTAGGTTTTCACTACTTACTTTTATTGCACTTTGTTCAGATTTTATGATTTTTTTGTATTTTTCTTCTTTTTCTTCTTTTTTTGTATTTTTCTTGTTTTTGTTTTTTTGGTATTTTTGTTTTTTTTGATTTTTTTGTTGTCACCAAGATGCCTATTTTCCAGGTTTTCACCGAGCCAACAATTTTTTTAGGACATTTTCTGATGTTTTTGGATTTTTTCAGGACTTTAACCGATGTAGTTGATGAATCATGTGTAGAATTTCTTGAGATCGAGGTTGTTCATGGGCTCTTCAAATAGGACCCCTTATGGTGTGAATAATTGGTATGCTCCTAATCCATAGACTGACACAATGAAAAAGGGGCCCAACCAATTCGTGTCAAACTTTCCCTTCTTCTCCCTATCTTGCTGGTTGCGTGGGTTCTCCTTCAATACTAAGTCACCAAGTTGAAATGTTCTGGGTTTGTATTTATGATTGTAACTTTTGGACATCTATTGTTGGTAGGATTTCAGGTGGTTCACAGCATGTTGGCATCATTCATCTAATAGTTCCAGTTCTTGCAATCTAGATACTCGGTAGTCCTCATAAGAGATGACACCCTTCAATGAAACCCAAAGTGATGGCAATTCAACCTCAATGGGTACAATAGCCTCAGACCCATATACAAGAGCGTATGGTGTGGCTCATGCTGGTGTGCAAATACTAGTGCGGTACACCCATAGAGTAGGGTTTAATTGGATGTGCCAATCACGTCCAATGTTATTGATTGTTTTCTTCAAGATCTTCAGAATAGTTTTATCGGAGGCCTTTGCTTGACTGTTTCCCTGAGGGTAATATGGTGTAGAGAAGCGATGCTGGATATTGAACTTCTCACACAATTCTTGCATGTCTTGATTTTTGAATGGTCTTCCATTGTCAGTGACAATGGATTGAGGGATGTCGTACCAACAGATGATGTAATTGAGGATGAATGATGAAATTTGCTTTCCTGTGATGGTGATTAGCAAAATGGCTTCAATCCACTTCGTGAAGTATTTTGTAGCTTTGATGATAAACTTGTGTCCATTTGACAAAGACAAATGGATTTTACCAACAAGATCTATTCCCCATTGACAAAAGGGCCATGTTGATGCAAAATGTTGAAGTTCCTATGCTGGTGCGTGGATGAGATTGCCATGAATTTGACACTTTTGACATTTCTTGATGAACTAGAAAGACTCCTTCTCCATGTTGGGCCATTAATATCCTAAATGAAGTAGTTTCTTGGCTAAGGTTAAACCACTTGAATGAGTTCCGCAAACATCCTCATGAACTTCCTATAAATCCATTTCATACTCATCACATTCTAGACATCGGAGGAGAGTTCTGTCAAGACCTCGTCGGTATAGTACATCCACGATAAGAGTATGTCGGGTGGCTTGGCGAATGAAATTTTGTTTTTGATTTCGAGATAGGTTGGGTGGAAGGGTGTTATCTTTTAGGTAGGTATAAATTTCACCATAGATTGAGGTATTAGCATCAACTAGGTGATAGATAACATGAGACTTAGTATCATCATAAGTAAGGGAAAATAGTTGGTCCACCATGAACTCGTAATGACTTCTTTTCTCTAAAATTTGTAGCAAAGAAGCAATAGTAGCCATGGCATCGAAAAATTTATTGTCCACTCTTGAAATCTGTTCAAATTTGATATCCACAAAATATTTCTTGAAATCATCAATCATTCTTTTGTAGGGAATCAGTTTTTCATCCTTTGTTTGATAATCATCATTGACTTGGTTAATGACCAACTGAGAATCTCCATAGGCTTGCAACTCTGGAATTTTCCATTCTATAGCTATTTTGATGCCAATGATTAATGCTTCATACTCTGCCATGTTGTTGGTACAAGGGTACATCAATCTGTATGATTTTGGTATGGTATGTCCTTGTGGAGTGACAAATAGGATTCCAACCCCTGAACCATGTTGGGTGTGTGATCCATCAAAGTATAGTGTCCACTATTTTGCAATCAAGGTGAGGACATTAGCGTTTGGAAATTCAATGTGTAAAGGATGATCATTTGGTAGAGGTGCCTCAGCTAACTGGTCGACGATTGCTTGTCCTTTTATTTCTTTCTTATCCATGTATTGGATTTCAAATTTTCTTAGAATCATAACCCACTTGGCCAGTTTTCCAGTTAGGTTAGCTTTGCTAAGGAGGTATTTTAGTGGATCTATTTTGGCTATTAACTTGATGGTATGAGTTAGCATGTAGTGTCATAGTTGTTGGGTGGTGAACACTACTACTAAGCAATCCTTTTCAATGGATGTATAATTGATCTCATAGCCATTTAGTGTCCTCCCGATGTAGTAAATTTCCCTCTCTTTTCCTACTGAATCCTCTTGTGCTAACATGGCTCCCAATGATATCTCAGCTGTTGCAATGTATAACAGGAGTGGATTTCCTTCTGTTGGTGGTACTAAGATAGGTGGACTCAATAATTGGTTGATGCTCCTTCACATTTCTCATCCCATCGGAAAGAAACATTTTTGTTCAACAAGTGAGTGAAAGGATGGGTCTTGTCTGCTAGTTGTGAAATAAATATCTGGATTGATTGGAACCTCCCTTGCTGAGATCATAGCTGACTAATGTTTTTGGGTGGCGGCATCTCCATGATAGCTTTAACTTTTTCTGGGTCTACCTCAATGCCTTTTTCTGAAACTATGTATCCCATGAGTTTGGTTGAAGTCACCCAAACACACATTTCTTTGGATTCAGTCCTACATTAAATTTCTCCAGTCTAGTGAAGATTTTGTCTAAGATATCTAAGTGTCCTTCTATGGTATATGATTTAGCTAATAGATCATCCACATAGTCTTCCATTAAGGTATGCATCATATCATGAAAAATTATTGTCATGGCACACTGATAAGTAGCTCCTACATTCTTTAATCCAAATGGCATGACGTTCCAACATAATGTTGCCCATGGACATGTAAAGGCTCTCTTATCTTGATCCTATGAAGCTATCCTAATTTGAATATAACTGAAAAAACTGTCCATAAGGGACAACATGCTATGTCTTGTCGTTAAGTCCACTATGATGTCTATGTTAGGTAGAGGGAAATCATCTTTGGGAAAAGCCTTATTGAGATCTTGAAAATATGTGCAAATACGAATGCTGTTATTGGGCTTTGAGACTGGTACGATATTGTAGATCCACTCAGCATAGTCAATGGGTTTGATGAATCTTGCATCTAACAACTTCTTCAGCTCTACTTTTACCAGTAGGGAAATATGTGGATGCATTTTCCTTAGCTTTTTCTTGACATTTTTTTTACTTCTAGTGGTAAGGATAGGTGATGCATGATGAGTTCTAGATTAATCCCTAGCATGTCAGCATATGACCAAGCAAAATTTACTTGTTTCTCTATGAAAAATTTGAGGAAGCTTGGTTTTTCTTGGTTTGTTAAAGATGCCGCTAGATGGATAGTCTTCACTATCTCTGCATTGCTGATATTGACAGATTGTGTGGGTTCAATCAATACCTTTGATCTTTCCTGAAAGTGTTCTGGGAGAGTATCAAATCTTCCATCCTTCAATGCCTTAGAGAGGTTTTTGCTGTTGGATGCACTCTTTATTTTTACTTTTTTTGGATATGATATTGCCATTGAATGGTTTTCACCATAAGATCTATTTCCTATATTTTTCATTTTGTAGCTAGAAGATTTGATACTCCCTTGTTGGGAAGCTTCGTTATAATGTTCAATGGTGGAATCTGTTTCAATATTGTTGGCACAGAGGAAATTAACAATGGCATCATCGTTTGAAAATGTAGGGATATCAAATGGCTCAGTTTGGTCCCAGTCTATGAGTTCGGGATGTACTAGGGGTAAGAAATCACCAAAATGGTTAAGGTCAGAGATGGTAAGAGTCTTGATGGTAGTGTATTTTATTTTTCCAATAGAAAAATCAAGGTCTATAAGGTAACTTTCCTCCGAATTATCTGTTTCACTTCAAGTCGAATCATCTTTTCTGGAATCATCAATGTGTTGTGATCCTAATTCAAGTAGTCTAGAACTTGAACCTTGTCCCTCCTCGAGTAGGGGTGCATACTTGTGTACCACACTAATGTCCTTGTTGTGACAAGACTCTTTCAACCACCCTTTCAATCATCTCTTCTTTTGTCTCCTCATTATAACCCAACCCAGTCTTTTCCTTTGGATTCATTAAGAGGGGCTGAATTGGTTCTACAATTCTTTCCTTTCTTTTTCCTATAGGGCCTTTTCCCTCTTATCCCATTTTTTCCAAAATAGTGAAACCTTTTCCATATTGTGCTATTTGTACATTTGCAGTTGGTGTTTGAGATTCTTCTTCATCCTTATAAAGCCAATTTAGAACATATTTGTCTTCTACTTCGTCAACTATGGTGCCTGCTTTTACAAACCAACCATCAAAGATTGTAACTGGTTGTGATGTCTATTGTGTTGATGTTGAGGGTTACCCATATGACTTTGGGGAAGAGAACTGTGAAAGACATAGGGATCATTCAATGCAATATTCACCCACACCTTTATCTTTGACTTGGAATTTTTTCTCAAATTGTTTCGACAGAGCATTTAATTGGGCTTCATGATTTGAGGATGTATAAGGAGCAACTTCTTCCCTTTTCTCAAACTATTTAGACATGGAACTGGATTGACCTTCATGATTTGAGGAAATGACCAACAGTTTGGATGAGGAACTTGATTGGCTTTGATCATTGGAAGCGATGGAAGATTCTTTGTTATGAGGCACAAAGATATCTTGGACAAATTTTAAGGTGTTGCAATACTAAGGACTATTTGAATCAGCCGAGATGGTGATTTCTTGGCCACCACAAGGGAATTTCAAACATTGATGGTATGTAGATGGGACCACTTGCATTTCGTTGATCCATGGGAGACCCAATAGTATGTTAAGGGTCAAATCCTTGTCCAAGACTTGGCAAATTAAATCTTTCTAAATTGATCCTACTTGAATAGGTAAGAAAATCAATCCCTGTGAAGATATTTCCTCATCATCATATGCTTTTATTGTAATCTTTTTCTTTGAATCAATTGCATTCTCAAAAAATCCTAATGCATGAACAAGCTTTAAAGTACATATATTCAGGTTGGCTCCTCCATCTATTAGGATGTGTTTGACATGATGTTTATGAATTAGGACTTCAATATGGAGAGCGACATTATGGGGATGAGAAATAGATGCGTCGCCATTTTCCAAAAAGGATAAGCAATGCAGTGCGGTCAAATGTCCCACCATGGCTTCAAATTTACAAACTTCCATATTTGTTGGTACTGTTGTGTCCACTAGGGATTTTTCCAAAATCTCTTTGTGGGCAAGTGAAATCTTGAGCAGTTCCAATATCAATATTTGTGCAGGGATCTTTTGTAACTGGTCCACTATGTTATATTGATTGGAGGAGGCAGCGGGTGTTTTAGATGAACTTCCTTTTAGAACATATTTGGCCTTTGCTCTCGTGGTCACATTTACTGGCACGTTGTCTTGTTTCCCATTGATTATAATGACATTGACTAGAGTATCAGTTGCAGCTATATCTGGTTTGATGCCATTAATTTGATTTTCAAGGATAATGATGTCTTGTTCTTGTGCAATTGGAATGTCATAGATTGGATTGTTGGTTGCAATAATGTCTTGTTTGTCATTGGTTTCAATGTTATTCATTTGATCCTTCATTGCTGAGATATGATTTATGACAATATCATGGACATAGTTTACATTCTTCCCCTTGCTGTTTGTTGTAGAGGACTCCCCTTTTTCATAATTCGATAAAAGATTTTTAAATGCTTCGTGATCAACATTTGTTTGGGGTCCTTCTATTCGTAAGACTTTATCATCTATTAAATCTTGTATCTTATGTTTCAATTGCATGCAACTATTTGTTTGATGGCCTTTGCACTGATGAAATTCACAGTAGTAAGCATCATTCCACCATGACGATTTTACTTTTGGTTCAAAGCCTCAAGTGTCAGGTAGTGTTATGAGGTTATTTTCAAGAAGTTCCCTCAATGTAGATTCGTGTGATTAACCCAAAGGTGTTAATTTTCTATGGTTTGATTGTGTTTGATAAGGTGGAGGTTTAGACATGGTATTACTTTGATTGTGGTTGTTTTGATTGTTGGGCTGGTTGACATTTTCATTAGTGCCTTGATTGATGTTTTGATCAATCTTGGTTGTAGTTGATAGATTGAAGACCGGTTTAACATTATGTGTTTCATTGGCACCATCATCGGCATTCTTGTTCCTTGTCCAAAATTTGGATTTTTCATTGTTTTGTGATGGTTGGACGAGCTAGCATTGTTTGATCCTTCATTATGAATTTTCAAAACTCCTCTTTTGACTAAAGCTTCTTCAATTTTGACACTGTTTTCTACCATCTTCTCAAAGCTAGGGGGAAATTGTAATTGCAACATATAGCTCATTTCACTGTTAAGGTTATCAATACAAATCTCCTTCTTTTCATGTTTGGGTATGGGACGTTCGTATCGTGCAAATAACCTTCTCCACCTTTGTAAGAATATGAGAAAGGATTCTCCTTGTTTCTGTTTGGTATTACAAAGATCCTTCATGGTTATCTCATGTGAAATGTTATATGAATATTGAGTGATACATTTTTTGACAAGTTCTTCAAAGGATCTTATGCCTAGTTGTAGTTTCTAAAACCATTCCATACAATGGCCTCCCAAGCTGTGAGGAAAAAGTCTCAACAAGTATGTGTCCTCATGAGAAAATTCAAGACTCATGGTTCAAAATTCTCGCACATGGTCTATGGGGTCATATTTTCCATTGTATTTGTCGTATTTTGGTAGGTCACAATTTGGGGGAAATGGTATCATGTTTAAATTCCTATCAAAAGGGTAGGGACAAATATCTTGCAACAAGTATCTTTTGGTAGTCCCTCTTTGCATGTCTTGAAATTGTTGTTGAAGGTTCTTCATTTTATGTGTTAGGACAACCATTTGATCTGTATTTGGTGTTTTGATTTCAGTTTTCTTTGGTGTTCCCTTCAATTTTTTGACATCAAAATCACTTGGTAATTTGACCCCTTGGTTTGCTAACATTAGAAGGTATTTTTCTCCATCCTTTTCAAAGATTTTTTCTAGGAATTTATGAAATTTGGGATCTTGGTTTTGCTTGTTCTATTTCCTCCTTTGTTATTTCTTCTATTTCATTTTGAGGAATTTTGTGAAAGGGATTTTCTTCTGGTTCACCCATGGTATTTTAAGGTTCAAATTCCTTATCCTTAAGTTTTTGCTTTTGGGACTTGGTTAAAATGGGCATGCAAGTGATGAAGGTTTTCTAAATTTTGATCGTTGTTTAGGAGTGCCAAAGGAATACCTAGGTTGAATAGAATAATGAATCCCATTGATGGGACTAAGGTAATAAAATTTGATGTAAAGTGTGTTGTTTCTTGATAAAGGATGGTAAATCATGACGGGGAAACTCAAATTGATGATCAAATTTGGATTTTGATGATGATTGGGAACTTTTAGATGTTTGATCAAAGTTTAGGTAAAGGATTTCACTTGTAAGTACTAGTTTTTCCAAGTTTACAACAATGTTGGGATGAGGAAAAAAATTCTCTATCTAAAAGATCCCTAAATATGGTTTCAAAATGTTGGATGGGAGTCAAATTCAGGTCTCTGGTTATAAATTTTGGTGGATGCGCTATAACAGTCAGTGTATGCGCTAAAAGACAGATGCGCTATAGCATGGCTTGTATGTGCCACAAAAAGGTTTGGATGCACTACAAAATCAGGTGTATGTGCTATAGAATAGGTTAAATGTGCCAAATTTTAAGGTATATGTTCTACAAAATTTGGTAAATGCACCACAAAATGCAAGGGATGCACTGGAAAATGTTGGGAATGTGCTATAACATCAGGTGAATGTGCTGGAAAAAATGGTAAATGCACTGTAATAGAAGGTGAATGCACTGGAAAAAGTGGTAAATGCACTGTAGTAGAAGGTGAATGTGTTGGAAAAAGTGGTAAATGTGCTAAAATAAGCAGTGGATGCATTGAACTGGGGAATATAACAGTTTCTTGCTAGTTTCTTTGATTTTTTTGGTTTTTTAGTTAGCGAATGGTTTGTTTCAAATGATGTTTTCTGAATCACAATTTTGCACTTCTAGTGTGTGAGGTTTTGTTTAAATTTTGTTTAAAAACACTTTGGTAAACACATCAAGCATGTACAATCCTAAGGCTGTGTAAGACTATATTATTGGATTCCCACTTGGATTTTACTATAGCTGCGCCTACTTTTAGTGGATGATTAGATGCTTGACCCCACTAGCTCCCCTCCACGACACTCACTTCTACGAGGTAGCCAAGCATCAGTACCCATGAATCTCCCATGGCATACTTCTCATCTCTACTAAAAGCCGCAAAAACATGGGACAACTTCGTAGGTTCAACCTTCTATGCCAATAAATAGATAAGGGATTTTGGCCTTTCTACAACAAGGGTTGTAGTACGGTCATTCCATTCATGGGGGATCATCCATGCGGAAAGAGACCATTGGTTCCCTTCTTGTCAAAACAATCCTCGTGATACTTGAACTTTCTTCAAGTACCCACATTAAATACCAGTTGGAAGTTGCTTGGCTTTAGCATGTTACCGATTGGGTCATTCCCTTAAGTGATTACTTTTTCCCACAAGGCAGGCCCTCTATGGATAAAAAAAGAAAAATGAATGGGTCTAGCTTTTTGGTCACCTAGTTAAGGGGAGAGCATATGCCTACCATTCATCAAACACAACATACATGGTGTTCTTTCCTTCCTAATTAGTCTAGATTCCTAAATTAAGCAAAAGGAAAGAAATCACTCCAACCCCTGCATCAAATTTATCAATAGTTTGCAATAAATGTTTCATTGACAACGTTCAAGAGTTTCAATAGATTCTTTGATAGCATTTATGAAGCTTTCAAAATAGAAAAACATTTATTAGTTTTTAGACTCGGGAGAAATTTGCAAGAAAAATCAGATGCGCCATTACAGTAAGCTAATGCGCTAAAAAGGTATATGCACTGTAGAAAGTAGTGAACATGCTAAAAAAAATAGTGAATGCGCTATAGAAAATAGTAGATGCACTATAGAAACTCCCTTATGCACCACAAAATGGAATGGATGCATTGAAGAAACCTGTTGCTACGTCGGAACAGTCGGTGAATGTGCCGAAGAATGTTTCAGGTGCGCCAAAAGAATCAGCGGTTGCTCTAGAGAAATTCATGTCCAAACCTGTAAACCATACTTTCCAGAAAAGTATTAAAACAATAGGGTCTAGGCCCCATGGTGGGTGCCAATTTATGTGTGAGAAAATATGTGAATTAAAATAATAAAAAATACACAACATATGCAATGTATTATATTAAGGAAATCTAAATTAACAACACAATTTGATAAAATGATTCCTTAAAGATATTCCATCTTCCTCTATTCCTAAGGATCCTGTATTGGTGCTCTCATATTTTAATTATGCATTGAATTACTGGGATGACTCCTAAGAAATGAGAAGCCATTAAACTAGAATATATAAACTATTCCTGCACCTACATGATTTGATGAATTTGCTGGATGATGAACTAAATGATATGTTGAATGGTAAGCTATTGTATGTAGAATGTTATGAAAATGATGCAATGATGAATTAAACTAATGGAAATGTTATGAAAATGTTTCTAAATGCTATAAGTAAACTAAGACACATCTAACAAAGAAGCCATGATTGTAATTTACTTGCTAAAATACTCCAAATGCTAAATTAGAATGTAAACTAAGCTCTCAAATGCTAAGATGATTTCTGCAGAGTAATTGTATGTAATGCTCTCTATCGAAAGGTTGTAAATAAGCCTCTCTATATAAATTTCACCAAGGCATCAGGTGAGTTGGTAGTAATGGATGGTTAGGATTCAGTATGGAAAGATCGACGGTGAGAAATGAGGAAGTTAGAGAGAAATAAGGAAGTTGTCCCCTTTAATAGAACAAGCTTGCCAAGTGTAGAGAAGAATAAATGGAAAGGAGAAGCCATGTGTCTCTAAGTTTGTTGAGATTATTGAGGATATATTCCCATTTTAGAAATTAGGAATAATTATTTTCATGTGACACATGGTGAGATGGAAGATGAGGTGGAAGGAGGTTAGAAAATATGGAGAAATGTGACAAAATTTGAATTAAAAATTCAAATTTAATGAGAGGGAGTTAATCAAATAAAACAAATTAGTTAAATTTGTTTATTTAATTAAATCATGAAGAAAGTGGTTTAGATTGGAATAATTAAGAAATGTGAACTATATAAATAAACTTTGTAATTTATTTATACAGTAGAGGAAATAAAGATTTCTATTAATTAAATAACCAATATTTAATTAATTTTCTCTAGACCAATTTTGGATGTATACAATTATACATCTTTTGCAGTTCATTATTTTTGAGTTATTACCAGCCATACTTGTCTTATTATGTAAGTGAGATATAGAGTGTTCTATTGTGAGTAAGAGGTAACATTGTTATTTGAGAGAACTAAGCTATCAACAAGTGAGATAGAGTTATAGTGACAATCTTGAGGAGCTGTTTACCAAGCTTGTTGCTATGGAAAAGACTGCATTGCTTCCATTTGTTTGGATAAGCAATAACAGGCATGGGGATCTCTCCTTCTTTGTTATTTTGCTTTTGAATGATGTTTCTTGCATGCATGGTTGAGATGTCTTTTCTAATATGTGCATTAGAGAATTCGAGTGTTTTGAAAAGGAAATTGAAGCTTATATGTTGTTTTCATATTGTATTTTTAAGTAATCCATAGTAGGAGAGATTGCTTGACATAGGTATTTAGTTATACTAGATATGTCGAAGAGATTGTTTGACATAGGTATTTAACTATACTAGATATTTTTAAACATGGGATGCTCATAGCTAGTTATTTCATTATAATAGATAGCTAGTGGTTACTTATAGATTGAAAGGTTTAGTGAGACCTAGTGATTTAGAGCTACTGCTTGATTAGTTTCAATGCAAATTTAAATACGAAGTTATCATATTGATAAGAGTAGACTCATAGCTTAAACCCTCTTGGTCAAAGAGGTGATACTCTCAAATGGAGTCCTGTATTATTATGATAACTCTTCGATTAAGGCCATGCATTTTGTTTGTATTTTACTCCATGATAGGAGGTTTGTATGTCATAAGTATTATATACTAGGTATGATTGAACATGAAAGGTACATATGGTACACTTAGCTAAGTTATTTACTAGGTTTGTACGTTGGATAGATTGTCGAAGCTTGATCCTTGTTTTGGACAAACAAACACATTCCATATCATGTTGGAATGATTGAAGCTTGATCCTTTGTTTTCCTTTGTTTTTCTTGGCCTTTGACAGGGTATGACTATGTATCTTTGTTATTTATACATACTTAAGTATCTCAAATTTTTACTTTAGTGTGAGTTTTTCATGGGGGAAAACTCTCACTAAAGTAGGGGAAAAATGTAGTGTTTAAAAAAGTAACCCTTTTTCATGCACTTAGTTTGGGAATGTATAATTAATGATAAAATGGACTTAATTGTGCCTTATTTAGGGTGATGTAAAGTGTTTCTTTACACTTTCACACTAATCTATGGATTTATTAATTAGTTGAGGTTAATTAGAGCTCAATTGGCCCCTTAAATTCAAATCAAAGCCTTATTTATTGCATTTTCTGAGGGATATAGCTTGAAACTCATTAATAATGTTTCACAACACTTAATTTATCAAGGTTTGACTCCTAGGATAGTGACCTAGGACCCATTTTCCACCTGGTGAATGGGTCCTCACTATGTCCTAGGACCCCCTTTTTGCATGATATTTCATAATCCCTGAAAACGGTCCTAGTTAACTGTGCTAGGACCCATTTGCCCAAGGTGGTGAATGGGTCCTCCTTAACTAAGGATATCTATTTTTGAACTTATTTTTGGTGGGATTTTAGTTATTTTAAATCCTAGAGTTATACATTTAATTAGTTTACATAATTTTAAAATTTAAAGCATGAAGTTGATTTTTTTATTTGTGTTGGTTGATTCCTTTATAAAAGTGAGACACAATTTTGTACTTTTACCTTTTAGCAATGTAAGATGCATAGTCAAAGCCTCTATTTAAATCCTCATGTTGCACATCAGTAGCAAGCATAATCATGTATATTGGAATATGAACTTTATAATCCTTAGGGCCAATACTTGACACAAAGCATAGTATGTATTGAAAAAATAGTCCTCAAAGATGTCATAGTTGAAAGGTTCAACTTCATCCTTTATGAACTTAATTAATTAATCTTTAATTGATTATTAGTCTAATTTCATTTTGTGCACTCAAGCTAAACTTAGGAGTGCTTTTTTCTTTTATTATAGTGAGCTATTATTAGATCATTCTATCTCATCACATATGATGTTGAAACTTGTCATGATCTAATCCCTTTCTCATTTAGGGTTTTCTCTTACAAGCACTCTCCTTCATTGTATTATGAGCTCTTTAGAAGTTTAGTGAATTCTCTTGGCATTCTATAAGTTCTTTATTTTTGAGGAAACAACAAATCATTATTTATAACTCTCGTGCATGGAAGGTGTTCTGGTTTGTTGTTTGATCTTTCTCTGTGTGTATTTTTAATAAATCTAACAAAAGTGGTAGGTTCACCAAAATGTGAAAAATAGAAATTTTAGTCCTGCAAAGAAAGACCAACTTTTCTTAGAATAAATCTACTTATTACATTAGGATGAATCGACAACTAAAAATATTTTGAGTATCCTTTTTACAAAGTTTATAACAAAACTAAAAATTATGAATTACAATATTAAATGTTCAAATACAACATGCTAGTGAACATATATATTTGTAGGATATAAATTATGTAAAACTTATTTCAAATAAAATAAAATGTGCTAATACCAAGGAACTTGTGGTATCTTTTGGGAAGTGTTTGCCTCAAACATCAATACATCATGTAGACATCCTCATGTCATGTGCCATCATCTAGTCTAGATGCTTGGAAAAAAACACAATAAGGTCTAGAAAGGATGTGTGCACATCCATAATGAAAATAAAAAAATTACAAAACACACAAAACATTTAAAATGACAAAAATAAAAATGAAACTAGCTTTTTGAATATTAAAAATAAAGAGAAAGATAGTGAAAGGATAGTTATAAAGTATATCAATGAGTAAAGCTTCTTCTCTGAAAACAAACCTACAAATAATGAAAATAAAATAAAAATAGTTTTTGGGTAGTTGTTTGAGGGGTTTGCCTTAGTAAAACCCCCATTTTGGTCTTCCAACCTCCACGATAGCCAAGATTTTGATAATATTGAGAAGATAACAATATAAATTCTTTGAAATTTGGTATGCTTGAAAATAATATAGAAAACAATAATTACACTATGCTAACACTTGAAATGTTCAAATTGAAGCAAGAAAAATGATATAATGAGGTGAAAGGGAAGAATAATTTTAGAAAAAAATCACCTAGAAATTCCTTCAAACGACCAAGAGGAATGTTGTTTCCTCAATATTATTTTTCTTTATAGTTTCATGAAGGTGGTGACAAAAAATGATTAATCAAATGACATGAAAAGTATTGGTATAGCTTACTAGTTCAAAATTACAGTTTCTTCAAGAGTTGCAAAGTTTCAATGTTTAAATATGAAAAATCAACTTCCCTTGTACAAAAGAGGTATGTCAAAATATTTTTATTGGTTTGACTACATGTAGGAGTATTAATTTTGAATACAATGGGAAGGTAACACTCCAATGACCATTAAAATCATAATTTTTTGCGAGACGCTAGTGTGTTGTGCAGATGTTCACATGTTGCACTTTGTATTGAAAAAATCAGATTTAGAAGATTGAGATAATAAAATTACCAAAAAACTAGATTCAAGTGTTAGTATTTTGTAATCAGAGGGTCCTATTTCATAAGGCTAAGTTGAGGACATGATATAATTGCAAAGGTATGCAATTTTTGACACTACACATAGTCTCCTCAATGGATGATGAAACTATCACATGATGTATAGATTTTTAGGCTAGTGGTATTTATTGAAAGTTTGGTATTCAATGAGATCTTGGTCTATCTTCAAACTCCCTCATATAAAAAATAATCGAGAATTTCATGAGGGACAAACTTAGAGTATTTTTTTCTCAAAAAATATAGTGGCAACTCATGGTTATTACATGGAGGATGGTTAGAGACCATCCACCATTTACCAAAAAATATTTCTATATCAAGATGATTGCACCAATGAATTTGAAGTCTCTTTAAAGTCATTGAAAGGGGTGGATTAGTTTTGGGATCAATGAAACGATAAAAAACTTAGACTTAGTTGTATCTTTTCTATTCACTTTAGTGTAAGATAACTTTGTTGCATAAAATTGGTGACATGATTTTGTATGATATTTCCATTAATCATTTTGAATAATGAATGATTCAATTTACTTCATCATTTCTTCCAAGGATGAATTAAATAATGCATGGTGTGGGTTTCCTATGGATACCTTCAATGATGAAACTAGTTTTGCAAGTTGACTTTATTTTGCTCCAAATGACCTAATAATTCCTCTTGAATTTCCCAAAGGTTTTTCCAAAGGTAGGATGAGATCAGGGTGAAGTGGGGTGTCTTTTGACATTTATTCAACTATATTAGGTTTAAGGTTAGGATTTATAGAAGCTAGTATATCAAAAATAACATATAAGAAATACATTCCAAAATAGTCAAATATATGAAAATACAAAAATAATTTAATATAAAAACATGAAAAACTTCCCTAATTACATCTCCTTCAATGTGTCATCATGAAAAGACTTGGGGTATACATTTTTCTTAAAAACCTGTCCTATTCCTCTCCTATACATGACAATGAATGTGTGATCAACCATTATTTTTTGTTTCTATAATTCCACAACATGATCACATTTTTTTGATTTATAAAACATGATCATATTTTTGGTTTATAAAATGCGATCATGTTTTATAAACCACAAAACATGCTCACATTTTATGATTCATAAAATGTGATCACATTATGACTTGGTATTTGTTAATCCATAACGTGATCATGTTACTTCAACTTGTGAATAATATGAATGAATTATAGTTAAAATGATAGATTTGGTTTCCATTTTGTCCACCATTTTGGTGTACTTACCCTTAAGGGAATAAATATTTTATGGAGGGGATTTAAGCAAAGTGTGAAGTATGGTAGAAGTGTTCTCTTTTGGAATTATTCTTGGCTTCTTTAGGCTCCTAGAGATCCCTTAATGGATACATAAAATGTTCCATGGGAAAGAAACTGGATGACTATGTTATTAGGAGTGGTTCACTTAAATTTTAATATTTATAAAGTTTGAGTTGTTTCTATTTTGTAAATCTGCAATGAATAAATTTTTTTTCACATTAGGGTTTAATGTTAAAATTAAAGTGAATCATTAGAGTTAAATATTAGGGTTTTAAAGATATTTTTTGGGTTAGTGAAATTTTATTAAAAAGAATCAAAACCTTACATTTTATTAGCTCATAATAATCATTAGGATTATTATACTAGTATCAAAGCATAAGATTCTACCAACTTGTAGGGTATTTAAATGATTTATGTTTCCTCATGATAGAGAGGCTAGATACCTCATCAAGAGTTTGGATACAAAATAAATTATGGTTGAAAGAGGTAAGGAAAAAAAGGAAAATGATAAATGAGGAAAATGAGGAGTTCTTCTAGAGGATATTTTAGAGTCTAGATTAAGGCAAAAAAGAGTTGAACGAATTGTTCAAGAAGTTGGTAAAATATTTAAGCACAAAAAACATCTAAAGAAAGGAAAACCATAAAGAAAATAATAAAATAATAGGTGATACAATCTTAAAATCCTTAAGCCTCATGCTTTTACAGGAAGAAGAAGTTGAAATAACTCCCTTAATCCCTCATGAAGAATCTATTGAGGAAGAAGTGGATAGATTAATAGATAGATATTAGAATCAATTTGAAGTTGTGAGAGCAGCCTTATATTCTTTAAAAAAATATTTTTTATATGGTAAGGATAAGTCCCCTTTACAAGAAAGCATAAAAAATACACAGAAAGTGGAAAACATTGTGTTAAAAATAAGATAAATAAACTTTCTACACCCACTTTTGATGGAAGTGGCTCTAGATTTCAACTCAGGCATGGTTGAAGGAAAAATATACAATCAAATTTTCTTTGCATTTATAAGGTGTTGCATATGATTGGTGGTACCATAGGGACATGATCAAATAACAACATTTGAGTTCTATTAAAGGGTACTTGATAGATTCAAGCTTAAAAATTAAGAAGAATATTTCAAAGGACTCTCCAACATCAAGTAAAAGACTTAGTAAGTGCTTATATAACAAAGGTCTAGAAGATTGTAGTGACAGTGACAAATATTTTTGATGTAGGAGCATCACGCTCCTACCCCCCTTTGGACGACATTGTTCCTTTATCGGTAGGAGTTTGGCTTATTGGCCAAAGGTTTTCACCCGTTCCAGTGAGAGAATGATGGGTTGGAAACAACTAGAGTTCATTGGAATAAGACTAAGACATCAGTGGGACCATGTTACATGCCTAAGTGATGAACCGATGATGATGAAGAGTTATGGGTTCATCGGTGTGAGCAAGTGATATCAACGAGACATCAACCTTTGTCCCAGCGACAGGGTGACATCAACATGACTGGAGTGTATCATTGTGACTTTGGGAGGAGTTCCTCCAAAAAGTTGACAAATGATATTGGAAAAGACATGGTTGATTGGTGGGAGATGCATTAAGGTCCCAACGATAGAGAAATATGAGTGTAAAGCCAGATGTGGGGCCCGACAGGATAAGAATGACGTGCAGTCATGAGGCAAATGAAAAAACAACACATGGAAAGAACTGGAAAGAAAGAATACCTTGGTGGGACCGATTGGGAGGTGGTTGATAGATATAATTCAATGACGCAATGATTAGCAATAGGGTGATTGAAGTGATGACGTGGACAAGCCGAAGGATCAACAAGAGTGAATGGTTTTGGTGGGAGTCAAGTCCAGGTCTCCCCAATAGACCGATAAAATTCTTTAATGTGAATGGCGACTTCGGCGAGACTTCCTTATATCAACGGAAGGTAGGTTGTGGTATTAATGATGGAGCGATGGGTGACGTCCATGTAACATGATGGTTTCTATGGAAGAGGAGTTGGAGTCTCAGTAGTAGGATGATGAGATATGGGTGTAATATAGGGGGATTCACTACTCATGAGTTCTCTTCACTTAGAGAGCCTCATGGGGTGAACTTCCCTATACTACCTCAATGGAACAACATAGAAGTTTCAGAATCTAAAAGAGCAGGTCATAGGAATTTTTTGGATAGACTATCAAGCTCTCGCCCAAATGACAACAAAGCAGAATATGGAAAACAATGTGACGTGCTAGTGTCCCAAAGGCGTGCTGGCATCTCATAGGGACCAAAAAGCGAGAATGTCTCAGAAAATGGCTAAGTGATGACTTACACTCAAATTACCAAGAATCTCTAGAATGCAAGAAAGTAACATGAAGTAATAAGATTGAAATGGAATAGAGACGATAAGGAGAAGAAAGGAAATACTTACAACCGTGCGAGTGATGAAGCTTCCAGCTTGTGGGTGTCTTCAATACCTATACATAAGAGGAAGAGAGAAATTGTTGGGTGGCTTTATAGGGGCCTACCTCAGTCTGACCCCGTTTTGGTGTTCCCACCTCCATGGACAACCATATAGATAGAGAGAAAAGTAGAAATGAAGGAAAGGGCACTTAAAGCACTACAAAATAGTGTTATGCTACTCAACCAAGTAATAGAGGAGAGGAGTGAAATCTTACCACCTCCACCAAGAGCACTCAAGGATAATGGGGGAGAAAATGAGAGGAACTTAAGCCTCTATTGTAATGGTGTTTTGTTCCATACTTGCTCTACTAAAGTGGTGGAGTGTTGATGTTTCTGTTGTGAAGTGTAAAGTGTTTGAAGAGATAGTGAAGAAGCGGCTTGGAGCTTGAGAAGAGCTTATGAAGCTTGTGAATGAAGTGGAGAAGCTCTTAGAAGATGTGAAGGGATGTGTAGAAGATGGAATGCTAGTTCAAGGGTTGAATTTGAAGAAGAGATGAAGAGAAACAACCATATTCAGGTCGATTGGTTGAGGAGGGCATTACAAGTCAACCCCCAATAGGTAGTGTAATGCCTCTGCAGGCTCCAGATGTGGGAATTTGTCAGGGATGTAAGCACGCCACGCAAATGTTTGCATGCCACAAGGGTGTCCACAAAAGAAATGCCTCTGCTGATGCTCAAAATAGATGCCAAGTGTGATGCAAGTAGCGGGCTTAGGTAGAATAAAGCCTCCAAACTCATTTCTAAGGTGGATAAAATCAAAAGGGGGATTTGCACATGGGGTGCAAATTTTTTGTTATACATTTTCCCCCACTTTAGCAAGCATGAACACTGATGAGTGCTCGGTAAAGTAGATCAAGAAAGAGTAGGGTTAGAAACATATACCTGAACTGTCAAGGAAGTAGACGATGATCTGGTGAACCTGAGAGTGTAGGGTCAAAAGAGGACTTCATAGTTCCGTAGGACTATGAAGCTGAAGATAGAGCATATACTTAGAATGAAGAAGATGCAGGTCTTCAATCCTGTATATACAAGAGAGAAGAGAAAGATAGAAATGAATAAAGCATGTGGTGAAAGCAAAACCCGCTTAGGAGTAGAACCCACACCACAAAGTAAGCGTGTGATAAAAACAAACCTCACTCGAGGAGGAGAACCTATATCACGAAAAAGTGCGTGGTGAAAGAAAAAACCACTCAGGAGTAGAACCTGTACCACAAAATAAGCGTTTGATAAAAGCAAACCCCGCTCAAGGAGGAGAACTCGTATTGCAAAAGAGGTGATAAAAGCAAACCCCACTCAAGGAGGAGAACCCGTATCACCAAGAAGCGCATGGTGAAAGAAAAACCCGTTTAGGAGTAGAACCCGCACCACAAAATAAGTGTGTGATAAAAGAAAATCTCACTCAAGGAGGAGAACCTATATCAAAAAAGAGGTGATAGAAGAAAACCTCACTCGATGAGGAGAACCCGTATCACCAAGTAAAAGTGTGGTGAAAGAAAAACCCACTCAGGAGTAGAACCCACACCACAAAAGAGGTGATAAAAGAAAACCCTACTCGAGGAGGAGAAACCGTATCACCAAAAAGCGCATGGTGAAAGAAAAACCTGATCAGGAGTAGAAATCACACCACAAAGGAGGTGATACAAGTAAACCCTGCTCAAGGAGGAGAACCCGTATCACCAAAAAGTGCGTGGTGAAAGAAAAATCCGCTCAGGAGTACAATCTGCACCACAAAAGAGGTGATAAAAGAAAACCCCACTTGAGGAGGAGAACTAGTATCAACTAGTAAATATGTAAAGGAGCTCTACAGGTTCTTGGTCTTGCAGAGCAAGTAAGTAGATAGTCACATAGACCATCGTCAAGTTGAATGGATTTCAAAGGGGTCCCTTGGGAACCCTTCAAAAGAAGAGGGGTCCATTCAAGGGACGCGCTATTTGAAAAGTGAGGTCTAGCCAAGCTGCCCCCAAGCTAGATGCAAAGTTGTGAAATAGGTCTAGTTGGGCTGCCCCCAAGCTAGATGCCGATGAATTCATTCGAGAGGAAAGCTTTCAAAGAGGTCCCTCGGGAACCCTTAAAAAGAGAAAAGGGGTCCACTTAAGGGATGCTTCATTTGAAAGCCATAGTGAAGAGAGGAGTCCTTAAGAAGGACACACATCTCTGAAATGAGCTATCACTACCCCCAACATATAGGGGAGGAGAATCATGCAAACATACATGATAGAGGTAAACCTCGATATCACTTGTTGAGCAAAGAAAAGGAAGGTGTATCTATCAAACGAGAGTTTGATGGCACTTGAATCATGAAGTTGTATTTTTCCCTTCAATTCTTTACATTCACTTGTGGAATGACCAAGCACTCGATGGTATGCATAGAAAGAATGTTTTCCTTTGTCATGTTTATGAAGTTTATTATGTGTAGGAGAAGGAAGAGTGATTAAGTGGGATTTTAGAAGCCACAAAAAAATAAACTCTTGCTCAAATAGAGGATGAGGAGCAGGAAGTAACCCTTTCTCTGGTGGAGAAAGGTTTGACTTCTTACAAGAAGAAGAAGAAGGAATGAAGATAGAAGACAATGTAGGGAGAATATTTTCAACAAAATGAGGTTGAGCAGAATTCTTGTCACTCAACCATGGCTTCCATTTAGATTGTTCCTTAGAGCAACCAAGTCCCAAATTATGCTTACGGGGTTTAAATTCTATAGGGACTTGAATTCCTTGTTCGTTACGCCCACAACCTTTACACCCATAGCCATATTTAGAAACAAGCTTAAAGCCAGGGCCCTAACATTTTTTCAAATATTGAAAAGGAGGGTCCTTATAAAGAGCATTATCCCAACACCGGGGACCACACTCCTCTATGGGATCACCATCATTCTTATTAATAGGACTACCAACATCAACCTCCTTAACATAAGTGTGATCATCTTCCTCAAAAAGAGGATCAACACCAAGAACATTACAATTTACATTCACCTTACCCTGCAATATAGAAGAGTAAGCATCTTTGATAACGAGTGCGGATGATGTTATCAGAAGGTCTAAGCAGATCGGGTTGACTTTATATTCTTGGATAAAGGAACCTGTAAAGTCTAAGGAACCCCAATCATCACCAAGAAATGCATTCCTTTGAGGAGGGGTAGGAGTAGACTGAAGCAAAACCCACAGTGAGACCTTATTTGGAGTAACCTGAGGTTGCTTGATAAGATCGTAACCACTAGGTGCTTTAGTCATAGGTTTGGGAGCTAGAGGAAGACTAGATTGTTTATTCATTCTATTCTCATAACTATGGGCTACCACTCTATCAGAGGCATTCGTAGAGAGATCAAGAGAGTCACTATCAAATGGAACACCATTAATAGAACAAACCCTTTTAGAAGAAGGACTAGTTGGAGTCACGTAAATAATCAGTCTCTTTGGCCTTTGAGAGGTAGCAGAGACACAATGCATTTACTGAATCATCACAACTAGTAGAATAATTATTTGAATACATATTCTCAACATCAATCCACACATGATCAAATGTGGGATAATTATTTGAAGAAAAATTCTCAACATCGGTCCAAGGAGAATCATATGTGGAAGGAGGTTCATCATTTGCTAATGTAACGTCTCTAGGAGAGAGTGCATCAGAATAGATAAGAATTTCATCATTGAAAAATGCAATGTCTCTAGAAGAGAGTACATTGGGATGTATAATATAAGAGATTCATCATTCACGAATGCATCATCTCCAAAAGAGAGTGCATTGGAATGAAGGGAAGGTAGAGTAACATTAAGAAAAGTATTAATGATTTCATCTTCTTGCAACAAAATATCCTTTGAAGCAAGAGGACATTCATGAGAAGGATCAAAGATGCCAAGCAACATGGGTAAAGCCAAGTCATCATCACATGCACGAAATGGAATATCATTAACATTTTGAACAAAATTAGATACATAACTAATAAAAGAAGATATTAAATCCATTACAATTTTTTTGGTATTTTCTATGTTCTAGTAATTCGTGTTTTCATTGATCTCTAGAGAAGAATTTGAGGTCGGAACTTGCGTCGGTCCTTAAAATTCGATTGCCAAAGGCACTATTATTTTAGGGACTAAACTAGTTCTCTAGGAGAACTTTTCAACAGTGTAAACAGTTCTAAATTTCGTGCACTGAGTCAAAAGTTATGACCCCGCCAAGTAGGGGTAAATAAATTCCTAGTTTTTTGAAGAACACTGTTCTTCACATCAGGTTCACCAAAATTTAATATAGGGGGATTCACTACTCATGAGTTCTCTTCACTCAAAGAGCCTCACGGGGCGAATTTCTGTATACTACCTCAATGGAACAACGTGGAAGTTTCAAAATCCGAAAGAGCAGGTCACAAGGATTTTCTAGATAGACTATCAAGCTCTCGGCCAAAGGATGACAACGTAGAATATGGACAACAACATGGCGCGCTGGCATCCCAGAGGTGTGCTGGCATCTTGTAGGGACCAGAAAGCAAGAATGTCTCAAAAAATGGCTAAGTGACGACTTACACTTTGATTACTGAGAATCTCTAGAATGCAAGAAAGCAACAGGAAGTAATAAGATTGAAATAAAATAGAGACGATAAGGAGAAGAAAGGAAATACTTACGACCATGTGAGTGATGAAGCTTCTAGCTCGTGGGTGTCTTCAATACCTGCACACAAGAGGAAGAGAGAAATTTTTGGGTGGCTTTATAAGGGCCTTCCTCAGTCAGACCCTGTTTTGGTGTTCCCACCTCCATGGATAGCCAGATAGATAGAGAGAAAAGTAGAAATGAAGTAAAGGGAACTTAAAGCACTATAAAATCATGTTATGCTACTCAAACAAGTAATAGTGAAGAGGAGTGAAAGCTTACCACCTCCACCAATAGTGATCAAGGCTAATGGGGGAGAAAATGAGAGGAACTCAAGCCTCTGCTACAATGGTGTTTTGTTCCACACTTGCTCTACTAAAGTGGTGGAGTGTTGATGTTGCTATTGTGAAGTGTAAAGTGTTTGAAGAGAAGGTGAAGAAGCTGCTTGGAGCTTGAGAAGAGCTTGTGAAGCTTGTGAATGAAGTGGAGAAGCTCTTAGAAGATGTGAAGGGATTTGTAGAAGATGGAATGCTAGTTCAAGAGGTGAATTTGAAGAAGAGATGAAGAGAAATGAGCATATTCAGGTCGGTCAACTGAGGATGGCGTTACAAGTCAACCCCCAATAGGAAGTGTAACGCCTCTGCAGGCTCTAGATGTGGGAATATATTAGGGATGTAAGTGTTCCACGTGAATGTTTGCGCACCGCACAGGTGTCATCAAAAGAAATGCCTCCACCGACGCTCAAAACAGATGCCAAGTGTGATGCAAGTAGTGGGCTTAGGTGGAATTAAGCCTCCAAACTCATTTTTCTAAGGTGGATAAAGGAAAAAGGGGAATTTGCACATGGGGTGAAAATTCACTCTTATACAATGGGATAGATTGAGATGGATGGTTGAGATGAATGGTCAACAATGGTGGATGAAAAATGTGGTCACAACACTTGGTGAGGCATGAATTGATGCCATTCTACATCATTGTTGTGGAATCCATGCTAATTGGTCAACGATTGGAAGCTACATACATTGAGGTAACTGCATGGTAGCTGACCTGGAGAATCAAATTAATATATGAAGCTGAAGGAATGCAAGCACGGTGGAGTAGAGGAGAGTTGGTGGTGAGTAACCAACAAGAAGGAGAGGTACTGGTAGAGAGGCCAACATAGTGCGAGGTAGTAGCTCACATGTGGTAGTGAGATCTATTGTTTGGAAGACGATTGTAGAAAGATAGCCCATATGGTGGCATTGTAATTCTATTTTCATGAATAAAAGAGAGTTTTGACTTGTGTGTGTCAATTTTTTTGTGTGTATGTCTTTGTTGGCTATGAGATCATGACAACCTAACAAGGTACTATAGCCTTGACTACGTCAAGTGGTAACAAAGCTGGTTGTCCTGATTCTATAATAGAGTGCCAAACGTGAGGCAGTTGCAGTAGGACCTATGAGTGTGGGTTGAAGCCAGAATACCTGCAGGTGAAGAGTTGAGAAAGAGTTGCGGAAAGCATGTTTGTTGCAGACAAGAAAGAGGGTCTGTAACTGTTATCTTCTAGTAGAGATAAAGCTGGGTAGAAGGTGTAGAGTTCCTCCATTGAGAGAAGGTGGGTAGAGGAAGCATCTTCTAGAATCTTTGTTGGGTAGAAGATAGTTGTAGAGGATTTGAGCTCTAGAGGAGTTTGTTGCAGGTGAGAGGAGACCTATAACTACAAAGGACTTGAACCCTAAAGAGGATTGTTGTAGGAAGGACCTATGACTACAGAGGGTGGATACCCTAATAAAGAGGGATATATTGTTGAAGTTTGAGAGTGTGTGTCTAGTGTTTGAAAAAATGACAAAGAATAAAGGCAATAAGTTTTTTATAGTTGTGTATGCAGGTGAACATGAGGGAGAGAGTACTACAAAAGTATGCTTTGAAGAAGGCATGGTGGAAAAGAATGAAGATGGAGAATTTGTTGCAACAACAATTGAAGAAGTTGAAAAAGTACAGAAGGAAAGTGTAGACACTAGTGGAGATCCTGTGTTTGATAAGGGGCTTGATGAGGAATATTCAATGTTTGTAGAAGAGATTGTGAAAATTGAGGCAATTTTCAGTTTGAAGAGGGTTGCATCAGACGTTGAGGTTGCCAAAAGTACAAAAGATGTGAATGTGGGTGTAGCAATAGAGCATGAGGATATTGTCATGAATGAAAAGGAGAAGTACAATGTTGTACCCAAAGGTGATGATGAATAAGTGGATGTAGCATTACCAATGAAGGAGGTAATGCATAATATTGATGAGTTAGTGAATGTGTATGAAGAAATTTAGGATGGCTGGTATGCAAAGAAGGATTTGTATCATGTTGCAAAGTTAAGTGCAGATTGGTGGAGGTGGACGGACTATGGTGGGCTAAATCCCACAAGATCAGAGGTGAATGAGAGATGCACTCGGTGGAGGTGGTTGGGTTTTGGTGGAGTTGATTCCACATTTAGGAGGTTGAGTGCAGAGGAAAGTTGTTAGAGAAGGAGGTTGCTTGTTCTGGAAAGATGTTGGAAGAGAAGGAAAAAGAAGGTGGAATTGAGAGTTGACATTATGAACGCCATGTGCAAGAGCACATGAATTTCAATCACCTGGGGAGTTTGATACAAGAGAATCACACTCCTACCCCCCTTTGGTCAGCGTTGTTCCCTTATCAACAAGAGTTTTGCTTATCGGTCAAAGGTTTTCACACATTCCAATGATAGAATGATGGGTTGGCAGTGATTGGAGTTCATTGGTGTAAGACTAAGACTTTGGCAGGACCATGTTACATGTCCTAATGATGACCCGATGACGATGAAGAGTTATGAGTTCATCGACATGAGCAATTGATATCGGCAGGACATCAACCTTTCTCCCAGTGATAGGGTGACATTGGTTTGATTGGAGTATATCATTGTGACTTTGGGAGGAGTTCCTCTGACGAGCTAACAAATGATATCGGCAAAGACATGGTTGATCGGTGGGAGATGCAGTAAGGTCCCAACGATAGAGTGATAGGAGTGTAAAGCTGACTGTGGGGCCCGACAAGATAAGAATGACATGTAGTCATGAGGCAAATGAAAAAACATGTGGCATGAAATGACAAGGAAGAAGACCTTGGTGGGACCGACTGGGAGGTGGCTAACATATGGAATTCAATGACATGATGATTGGCGATAGGGTGATTGGAGTGATGACATGGATAAGCTGAAGGACTGGCGAGAGTGAATGGTTTCGGTGGGAGTCGAGTTAGGCGCTCCCCTATAGATTGATAGAATTCTTCAATGTGAACAATGACTTCAGTGAGACTTCCTTGTATCGACAGAAGGTGGCTTGTGGTCTCAATGATGGAGCGATGGGTGACGTCAATGTAACATGATGGTTTCAGTGGAAGATTTGTTGGAGTTTCAATGGTAGGATGACGAGATATGGGATAACTTGAGATGAACGATTGAAATGAATGGTCAACGACGATGGATGAAAAATGCGGTCACAACACTTGGCAAGGCATGACTCAATGCCATTCCACATCGTTGTTGTGGAAGCCATGCTAATTGGTTGATGATTGGAAGCTACAAAAAACAAGGTAACTGCATGGTAACTAACTTGGAGAATCAAAACAATATATGAAGCTGAAGGAATGCAAGCACGATGGAGTAGAGGAGATTTGGCGGTGAGCATCGAACAAGAAGGAGAGGTACTGGAAAATAATCCAACAGAGTGTGAGGTAGTAGCTCGCAAGTGGTAGTGATATTTGCTATTTGGAAGGTGACTACATAAAGATATCCCATATGGTGGCATTGTAATTCTATTTTCATGAATAAAAGAGAGTTTTGACTTGTGTGTGTCAATCTGTTTGTAAGTATGTTTGTGTTGGGTGTGAGATCATGATAGCCTGACAAGGTACTCCGGTCTCAACTGCATCAACTTTAGAAAAAAAATCATATGCTTTTTTGTTAGAGGTCTCCTTGAACTGCTCAAAGGTTTTGTTAGAGATTTTGCTCCATCTATATTATAGGAGGCTATCAAAAGAGTGCCAAATATAGAGCCATCTATTACAAATAATAATTTTCCTTATTATTTCAAGATACTTGTGTTTGGTCAGTATTAGGGAAATTTCCATAAAAAGGGATTTGATACACCTTATAAAAAGACCACCACTCTAGTTACTCGAAAGAAACTAGAGGACACTAAAATGAGATGAGATAAAATCTTTATTTAACTTGTAGTTAACCTTGGACCTCAGATCATAGGTACCTTGAAATGGTCAAGTGTAGTACATTAAGGTATTATCAGACAAGTATTTTGATTCAAATGAACCTAAGAAATTTGTGAGTTCAAAATACCATGGACTTGAGGGAGAAGGAAGGGAATAAATAGATATGGTATTGGGAATTTGATGGTTACATTCATTATGTGAATTTAATTTTATAATTATGAATCTATGGAACTTGAGTTCAATTCAAATGGGAAATATGGTGTTGTCAAGGAGATATCTAATGACATCCTTAGGGTGGTCACAAAAAATGAATGTAGAGGGTTTTCTACAAGGGTCAAGTGGCCTAGATAGCTAGTTGTTTGCTCATGGCCATGGATCATTTTTTATGTTAAGGATCCAATCATCACATTGATATTCCAAAAAAATTGAACTTGCATAGTATGGTATTCAATGAACTATCAGTAGGACTGCCCCTAGATAGATGATTCCAACATGTCACAAAATTGGAGCTAGGTACAAAACTAGTGATAGCCACTCCATACCAACACCTAGGGAATATAAGGAATAAATTGAAAAGGTTATAAAATAAATCTGAGGGACGAGCTACATAAGACCTAGGTCTATGCCCTTTTCATCCCTAGTGGTTCTTGTGAAAAATAAGGATTAGACCATGCAAATATGTATTCAATACATGACATTGAATAAGAAGACCATCAAGAATAGGTATCCTATACCAAGGATATATAAGCTAATAAAAAAACTACAAGGAGCTATGTACTTCTCTAAGATTGATCTAAAATTTATCAACCATTAGACTTGGGTAACAAATGAAGATGCACATAAAATAGCATTTAGATGCCACTTTGGACATTTTAAATTTTTGGTTATGTTCTATGGTCTAAAAAATTCCTCAGTTACATTATATTCAAGCATGACTCAAGTATTTGAGAAAATTTGTATTAATATTCTTTGATGATATTCTAATTTATGGTAAAACCTAGGAAGAGAATTTGAAACACTTGGTTATAGTGTCTAATTTTAGAAGAAAAATCCTTTTATTCAAAAGAGTCAAATTGTGAGTTCGAGCTAACTAAAAATTTATATTTAGAGAATATAATAAGTGCTAAGGGAATGTAAGTGGATCCTCAAAATATCCAAGCCATCTTAGATTAGCTAGTGCCTACTACATTAACATAACTGAGAGGTTTTTGGGGTTGTGTAGCTAATATAGGAGATTTATTAAAGGATTTTATCAAATTATTGCATTGTTAACATGTTTGAAAAATAAATGATACTTCAAATCAATTGTAGTTGCTCAAAATTTTTTTTAAAAAGTTAAACATGTAATGAGCTCATGCCTAGTACCTTATATACTTATTTTTTCTCTTCTATTTGTGGTTGAACAAGATGCTTCAAGGGAAAAAATACGTGTTGTTATACCTTAGAGAAGACACAATATATACTTTAAAATTATTTAAATAAATTAATTAGAAAAGTCTTACTCCATTTATGATAGAGAGATGCTAGCTATTATGCATGTATTGGAGAAATTGAGGTAATATTTATTTTGTGGGAAAATTGTTGTGAAAATTGATCATAACAACTTAAACTTCTTCTTGAGCCAATAAGACGTGAATGATCATAAAATAAATAGGTAAGTAAAATATAAACCTATAATTTTGACATAGAGCACGTGAATGAGAAGAACAATATTGTAGCCAATGCTATCTTTAGAAAGTCATATCTATGCTCCCTTTTCATAATTTTAGTTGATTGGAAGGGTTATATTCTAGCTGAATATGATACAAATACATTTGGTACTCTAGTTGAATATGATAAAAATACATTTGGTACTAACATCCTTGGTGAAGTGATAAAATATGATTAGCATGGCTGTAGATGGAATCATTCTATATAAAAATGAAAAATTGAGTCTTCTTAATTCTTAAGTCTAAGATGAAGGAAACGATATTGAGAGCAGTTCATGACATGCCATCACCTAATTGTCCCAAAATCTTGAAGATATGTAGGTAGATATAGGAAATATTTTCATAGAAGCACCTCAAAGAAGACATTCTGAAGCATATCAAGGAATGCACCACATGCTAGCAAAACCAAGGAGAACACATTTTTTTGGATAATTTTCTTTAACCCATGCCTATTCAAAATTAGAAGTGGGATAGTGTGCTTGTGCATTTTATCATAGGACTCCCAAGGGTGCACGATAAGGATTATATATATGTCGTCATGGATCAATGACCTAAAATGGACATTTTCCCCCATCTCATTAGACTTGAAGGCTCCACAAGTATCATATTTAATTTCAAGGAAGTGTTTAGGTTGCATAGGCCACCAAAGAATATAATTAGTGATAGGAAAACATATTTATGAGTTATTTTTAGAAGGAATTATTATAGTTGGCAAGGATAGATCTCATTCCTAGCACAAGCTATCACCCCTAAATAGATGGTCAAATATAGATGGTGCATAAATGGATTGAGGGATACTTGAGGAATTACAATTCAAATAAACAATCAATAGTAATCAAGTGGTTATAATATGAGAGTATTGCTATAATATATCTTATCATATACCCATTGGTGTGCCCCCTTTTAAAGTATTATAGTGGTATGGTACACTAAATTTTGTTGACCTAATAGTAAAAGATAATAAGGTATTGATAGGATAAATCAAGTCCAAGAGATCTTGAGGTCACCCAAAGATCATCCACATCAATTTTAGCAATGATAGAAGTTTTATGTAGATCAACACCAAATGGATAGATCTTTTGAGGTTAGGAGTATTATCTACTTCTGGCTATAGCCTTAGAGATAGTCTTCTCTCAAGAGAAGTAGAGATGAAAGATCAAACCGAGATTTTATGGACTTGATAAGATTGCGAGAAGGATAAGTGAAGGGGTATATGCATTGAAGTTTCCAAAGAATAATAAAATCCATAATTTTTTAATATTTCTTATCTGAAAAGAGCTCTTGGTTAGAATATTATACCCTTAGTGGATTTTCCACCTTTAGATGATGAGTATAATTTGATTTTGATATCTAAAGAATTAATAGATGATAGAGTGAAAAATATGAGAGGAAGAATTATCACAAAATATTTGATCTATTGGAAATAATTGCTTATTGAAGATGTCATGTGGGAATGACCAAAAATATTGGAACACCCTAATCTGCATTACTTGAGGACAATAAATTTTGGGAAGGGTAGAATTTTAATGTCCCTTTTCAATAAAATCACATTGGAACTATGAGTATTTTCCATTTTCTTTTTGATAAGCTAAGCCTGATCGATACTAGCCATTTTGGTCTTAGTTTATCTATGCATAGTGGGTTTTATGTCCAGACTCATGTGTGCAAGATTTGTATTAGAGTTTCAAACCTTTCCATCCTAGCATTACCTTTTTTCCAACCTATATTCCTTCCTTTTTCCATATTAGGGTTTTGGACTTTCCACTACCAACATGCCTTTCCTCTAATCTCTACCTTCTCTTGGTCTTGTTTGGTTGTTGGAATTATCCATCCAAGCATACCTTTTGTCCAACCCCCACTTTCATCTTTATTCCTATTAAAGTATCAAACTTCTTCTTATTAGCATGCCTCCTAGTTAGCCCATGATTCTTGACTCTTGAATCTCAACATTTCCACCAATTTTTACTATTGATTTCTACCTACCCCTACAAGACACAAAACATTGTTAATGACCAATTTTGACTAAGCAACCACTCTCAAAGGTATTTTCCCATTCAAGAAAAACATTTTTTTTTTCAATGTGGCTACTCATGTTTTTGTAGCATTTGTAGGGGAAGACACTTGTGCTTCATTTAGTGTGATGGTTGCAATCCTAGCCCTTGGTTTTCATAAAATATCAACCATTGTTTTGAGTGAGAACCCATTTTGACCATGGATATGTATGTGATCAAAGGTTGGATAAATTCCTATGAACATTTAGGTCTACTTTACTTCATGAAATCCCAAAAAAAAACTACATAGAGAACATGTTGTTCATAGTGTTAGACTTGAGGATGAAAACCTTTGGATCTACAAATTAAAGGACAAAAAAACCTTTGGTATATAGGCTCGAGGATGATTTTTTTTTGACCTAGTGAGACAACATCATCTAGAGGTTGATAGAAGCTTTCATTGTTATGAATTTGATCTATATCATGTCAAGTATGTTGGCATACTATTGTAAGCAAATTGCAAAGTATTTTTAGTTGTATTTACTATTGTTGCAATTGTTGTATTAGTTACTATCTATTATACTTATCATGTGGTTAAATATAATATTTAGACTTTATTCTAGGCTTGAAAGTTCTGTAAAAGATTTGTTCATTTATAAAGTCTAAGTTATTACTATGTAAAAGATTTGCTCATTTATAAAGTCTACGTTATTACTATTTTGTAGATTCATGATGAATAAAGATTTTTCACATTAAGGTTTAATATTAAAATTGAAAGTAAAACATTATAGTTAAATATTAGGGTTTTTAAAGTCACTCACCTTTGACAAAAAATAGACATTTTAAATAATAATCATGTGGGTTAACTCAAAGGCGAAATCTTAGCCTTTGTAGAGATTATAAGAGTTGACTCCAACGATTACTAAGGGGTAAAAGCACAAAGCTGTGTCACATTTTATAAAGGAAACAACCAACACTGATCCAACTTTTAAACTTGAATCACTAAAAAGTGGCATAAATGTCTTCAATTTTGAAATGATGTAAACTAGTAAAATATGCATTTTTTAGTATATTTTATGTTTAAATTAAAAAATATTTTAAACTAATTTTTAATAAATTAACACTATAATTTAGTTGTTGATAAAATGCTAAAAAATGAAATTGCATGAGAGTCAAAATTTTTATAGTAAATTTTATTTTTTCTCTTTCAAAATTTTTGTGTGTATTTATAACTTGAAGCTTTAGTGCATGGATATTTTTTTTTCCAATTTTGATAAATATTATTATATCCAATTTTGATAAATTTATTTTTATATAAATATTAAAATGTGCGTGAATCAAAAAATAGTTGTTTCCGACTTTCATATTAAATATTTATCAAAAATGAAAATAAATAAATAAATATTAAAATATGTGTGAATCAAAAAATAGTTGTTTTCAACTTTCATATTAAATATTTATCTAAATTAGAAAAAAATTAAACTATTAAAATAAATATATTTTTGAAAACTACACTTATGGTATTTTTATATTTAAATAAAAATGTTATTATTGAACTTCAAGTTTTTCAAATAATTTTATTTTTTTGGTAAATTGTACCCAAAGTGTGCTCCATATATTTTTAGCCAACAATTTTAGTGGAAAGTTATGAAATTATCTAACTTAGCTTGAATGAACTAGATCATATGTTTGACCAAAATTGATTTTTAATTAGAAATACTTAAATTCAGTTGTGCTATAAGCTGGCTAAAAAGTGTGACACATCTTTGTGCTTTTACCCTAAGACATTCACCAATAAAATTATGAATCTATCTTTCTCATACTTAATATTTTAAATATCACTCTTAAATATATTTAAAAATAAACATCAATATTTACAAATTATAATACCTTTTAATTTATTTTTTTTAAAGTTTTTTATATAGTCAAATGGTCACATATCTAAAATTCTTAAAAACTATAATATCTTTAAAATCATTTCTTTCTTAAACAACTATTTTTTCACATATCTATAAAATAATAATTCCTAGACAAAATATTTTATAATCTTGTAAACTAAACCGTCTACAAATATACAAAACAACAATTATAAATATTTTATCTACCTATAAACCATTGAATATGAGTTTGAAGTTATTTTGATTTCCCCATTTGTCCCGCGAAGGTCGCCAAACAACAAAAGCGAAAGCCGAACAAATCTAACGTCCATTGATAGAGACGGCTAACTAAAATTTCAACAGCACCTTTGAATAATGTGTAATGGATTGTTACTCTTGGCTAAAACTAGAGTGAGTAAACTAGCAATCCCATAATTACATGGACTTTAAGCCCAAATCAGAAACAATAAATGTTAAATATCAGTTGTATCCCATCTTAAACACTCCCTATTTCACAGGAAAAATTAACTATAGATGATCACTTCACATGTTGTAACAAGATTGATCATTATTTTTTCTTAAAGTACCTACCATGTTTTATCTAAGCTAATCACCATATTCTTTCCAGGTTAATGGTTGCGCAAGGATAACTGAATTACAAAGTGATCCAGCCAATTCAACGTACTATCATGCATATTAAATAAAAAAAAAGGTTCTGATATTAAAATGGACATCTTGGAGTCTTTGCATGTCTTTGAGATTACACAAACATTTGAACAGTCTTTACATATCTTTGAGAAGACAAATTTTTTTTTAACAGATCTAATTCAAGATTTAAACAGAAACACCATTGCTCTCAAGAAAAGGAGTAAAACTTTAAAACTCAGCAGAAGCAAAAGAAGAGACAACATGCTTCCTTCATAAATATTTTTTGAAATGACAATTAATACCAAGCAACTCTACTGGTGTGCTTTTTACTTAAATATAACTCAGAAACAACTCTGTTGTCCTACAAGAATGAATTTGTTATTACTTGATTGCATGTAATGTCACCAATGTAGATGTCTACACACTCGAAATAAATATGTCACCAATATGCATCTAAATTCTATTTTTAGTATACAATATGCATTATATAAATACATAAACAGACATAAAGATTATTATGTCAAAACTACAATAAATAGTTCAACTTGCATTAACATGAATAAGCATGAGACGCATTAACATGGATAGCTCAGGCAGCTGCAATTTTTGTTGTTCTTGATTTATCTGTGCCCATCAATAATATGTCCCTATGCACAAATTATCATCTAGTCTCTGCAGCCAAAATATTAATATATATTACAATATACTCCAGTAAATAATTAGAGCTCAAGAATTCTTCTAACAAAAACAAATTCAATAAAAAGAATATGGGTAAAATAGAGGGCCCAAGCAACCCCCATTTTATAGGACTTAACTTTTAAAGCTAATATCTACTTCTTAAACATATTACTCTACATCAAATGACTTTTAAAAAACAACATATAGCAGGTACACTCTTAACTCTTAGGACGTGTGAATACATATGCCAGCACTGCCAATTTCCTTTAAAGGTTTTTGTGGGTGATTGGAGGAGGTGACCAATTAAATGTAAGTAAAATGTAATAATCAACGAGTGTTAAATTTAGCACAGTGAATGAAATGTAAATGTTTTCGATTGACTACAAAATATGTTAGGAAAGATCCAACAAAGGAACTCATTAGGGGAGAAACAACATTGAATGCTGCCACGTAACAGTGAAGAATATCAGACTAAGGTTTTTTTATAGGTTCACGTTAGCACTGTCTTCTAACAAAATTGGTCGCAGTAGGACAGTTATTGATTTTTTTTGAACTATTGCTTACTTTTCTGAATTTCTCACACATCAGAGGGAAAGTGCCCGGTCAATGCCTACATCATGTTTGGATGATTGCTCTCTTGTTTCACTCATTTTTTTATCATGGGAGTGAGATATAGAATGATAATATCAACCTATATGATGTGTTATTTGTTGACATTACCTTTCTGTAACAATTTTATTTTTAGAAAGCAGACAACAGTTTACTATGAGCATTGCCCTTTCAATTGTAAATATTGATGGTGTTCCAACAAGGCAAACCTGTAAGTATAATAAAAAAGAAATAAACCTTCTCCCATTTGTTCTACCTAAGTGATCATAGTCGGTGGTGTATACTTCCAACACCTGTAAAATTTTGCAAATTAGTTTATAATTCCAAATCTCTTTGTGGGATTAGGCAAAAATTTTCAAATTTGAATCCTCTTGATATTAATCTCTGAAGTTTCTTATTTACCCCTATTTGAAGAATAGAAATATATATGCTATACAGTATACCTATACTATTGAAATAGAAAGATTAAGGCCTCTTCATTGGGGGTATAAATATAGTTAAATCAAATGATAAGAAGAGAAAGATTCAATACAATAACAAAACGCACTTATTGAAAATCTCACATCAATCAATTTGATAGGACTATATAGATGGCCTATGCACTTGGACCAACAAAAGAAAAGTAATAGTCATATAGCTGAAAACCTAGACAGAATACTTGTTTTCAAGAAATGGATATGCCCAAGCGAGAAGTCAAAAAAAATTTCTTTCCAACAACTCTCTTTGATCACTCGCCTATACTTCTTTCTATCAGTTCAAGCATCAACACTTGAAATCACCATTTATATTTGAAATAATAGTTTAAACATACCTGGTCATAAACTGTATAGGCTTGACAAAATATTTTACACAGTTGATTCCTTGCCCAATGTCTTACTTAGATGACTGCCTACAACTCTATTTGTCCTCATTCCAGAGATAGAATTTTGAAGCAGATTTGTCTCCATCGAAGGACATAATAAAGAATATGAATTTTTTTATTATTAAATGGGAAAAGCAGCTGAGAGCTGTAAATTACAAATTGTCCATTAGAGCAGTGCAACAGTGATTATAACCTAAAAATTTCAGAGCCATTTCTGTACAATATTCTTGATTTGCTAGATGAAACATTCTCCTGAGCCCCATTTACTTATTGGAGAACTTCTCACACTTGCCCAAATATCCTTACGCAATTCCAAATCTTGTATATGAGCAAATCATCAGAGACAGTATTGTTAAAAGCTTACAAGCTTCATTCTCCTTCTCAACTCAATAAATTTTCTCTTTTCTATTTGCAGATTCTGTCTTATCTCATCTTGTAATATGCCACAAATGACATATTACATAAAGCATGTATTCAGGTTGAAGAATTCCATGATTGGCAACTATAAAGGGGCTACCTGTAAGTATGCATTCAGGTTGAAGAATTCCATGATTGGCAACTATAAAGGGGCAAATCATGTGACAGGATTCCCAAAAAAGGCAAATAAGAGAAAAAGCTCAAATGCAAAGGGAAGCAGACCTTATACAAACAAGATATAAATTTTTGAAGGTAGGATAATGGGAAAAAGTAGACAATTTTAATACTCTTTAAATAATCCCTTTGGGAAATACATGTAGTTTGTGACAAGTTCTTATAAGTATAATTTAACTGAAAATTAGGCACAAGAGTTTCTGAAGACTTGACCCAGTCTTACACAAAATACACAACTTACCAACTTCTCTATTGCAATCTTGAGATTGTAATGAGAAAAACCAATAGAAAAAAAGGCTATAAATAAATAAAAGTTTTAGAAAATAGTAATTTAAAAGGAAGGCTAGGGATTGTTGATTATCATTAAACATTTGAGCAAAAGAGTGCCAGATTTGACCACTATTTCTAGTGTGGTCTAGGCAGATAAGCTTTTGTGTCTCAGCACAGATGACCTTGCTCCCCTGCACATGCAACAACAGAGCTGTCCAAAGCACCTTCAAAATTTTCCACTTTGTTAGAACTCACAATAGATCCTCATGTAGCCCTTCTACACAGCAACAATGGTGGTCATCCAACACTAGGAATGCCTCCAAATCCTCCAAAAATAGACCTCAATCTTTAATGGCTAGTTCTCCAACTTCAGGCGACAAGGATTTGTAACCTAAACTATAAAAAGCCTCCATGATAAGCATAAAAGAAATTATTTTTACTGCGTTTAAAGAAAATAAACATCCAAAGTCATTTGGTTCAAGAAAAATAATTACTTACGGCCCAGAGTGTTAGCGGAAAAAAATAATGCTAAAGAAAAAGGTTCTTGTCTCACAAGCAACACATCACAACAAGCTTTATCTCTGTTGTATGTATCAAAAAATGTGAAACCCTACAAATCCTATCGTAAATCATGCCATGAGAAAGATGAAGAACAAATAAGTTCATCTAGAAGATTTATGAGACATGGAGATCTTATTGCACAAAATATTCAGTGAGAAGCTACCTTTGTCAGATTTGTTTTGTTATATATATACTATGAATATACTTTTTACCTCATTTTCGTTGGCTTAAATAGTCACAGTTTTAGTCACTTATTTTTGTGGCTTAAATGCTGGCATTTTGTTTTTTCACCTGCTTAGATACTAGTAATGGCTGGATGTGATTCTGAGTATTAGGGTGTGTAATACTCTTTGTGATGGCTGAATCCACCCCTGCAATTCAAATATTCATTTGTCATATTATGTAGCAGAATAAATGTAATATTAGTGTTTGAGAGCGAATAACAGACCTTCCAATGTTTGTTAAATGTGTTTATTTGAAAATGGGAATAGCAATTGACAACCATAAATGACTGCCAAACTCTGAATTCCAAATCTGAGTAATAAACTAATAAAGCATAGTGCGTAAATATATTAAATCTGCAGCAATACACAACAATTCAAAAACCTTCAAACATGCAGAAAAATATTTGTGCACCCAGAAAACACTTCAAATTTGCATAGCTTTATCAAAAAACTTGAATGATTTGCACCCAATTTTAAATAAATGTTGGTGGATATTCTTTTGATGGGTACGGCCATAATGGAAATGATTAATCATAATAATGCATTGCAAGGAAAATGCCTAAATCATAGTTTGCACTCAGTAGACAGGGTAGTGAAATGTGAAACTGTTCATCCATTTGACAACATAGTTTTGAAGGTGATGCTTTTTGTAGACATCATTCAGTAGGACCAAAGTTGTTTGAGATTTGATTTACCTGAGCCTTTGCTGGAAGTGCATATGAGCATCTTCAACATTTTCGTTAAAGTGATTTGTAACAAGAAAAAATAAAATGAAATCAATCAGTGTAGCAAGCAGAGCATGTGTTGCAACCTATTGTCGACTGTCAGTAAAATGACAAATGAAGAACATGTGTTTGTAAAATTTGAGCTTATTAATCTAAGAATGATTAACACGTATGCAGTGGAGACAATATTAAAATGGGAATCTAACTACGAATACAAAATATAGGAGTCCCAATGCAACATTTAGCATAAAACATTCAAGGTAATGCGCCATATACTCAATTAATTTGTAAATGATTAATTATCTTTTTATTATTAAATAGATTTGTAAAAGTAAAATTTGTCACATATTTAATCAAATGATTGAAACCCAAAATAAAAATGAAAAAGCATGTAGGTTACTTCATTCTTAACTTGGGCCACCTTATCCGTTGCATTTATTTATTTTGAATAGTTAAAAAACCAATGTTTTCCTTGTTATACTTACATTCATGGATGTCTCAAAACAACAATAACCTTAAGAAAAAATAATTTTAACTTATATTTTAATTAAATTTTGCTTTAAATTGTAAATTGTATTTCATGTTATTCTCATTTTTAAGGAGAATTGGGATTCCATTTCTCTTTTAAAATGCATCATGTGGGTATACAATATTCAGATTTATTTTTTATTTTTTATTTTTTAATTTTAGCATCAGTTTAAAAAACTTATATCATGGTTTATTATTGCTGGCTAACAAAATCAAATTGCTGTTGTAGAAATCATCCTTAGGCACTCTGTCATTTGCTCAAAATTGATAGTTTGATTGCAGCTATATATTTTATTTTCTGAGACACAATTCTAGATTTAAGGAACAATTTTTTTTACAGCAGTTAAAAAACTCTGTTTTCAGCTTAAGTTTTTGCTATTTATAGTCTTCTAGATTTGGCAATTAGATGGCAGGCATGCCTAGGATGTATTAAATATTCAATCTTAATTGATTCACACATGAACTATTTAAATGGGAATGCTAGAATGTTGTATAAAATGTTAAATTCTTATACCATTTGGATCATTGTATACTATTATTTGATCATGGAGAGTATTCACATATAAAACAATCACTCATTCAACATATGCATACATAAGGAGAAATATATAGGCATTTTACTAATCTTAATCAAGGGGACTGTTATTCTAGAGTAGCATCATAAAGAGTCCTTAAAAAATCTAGTTCAGAGAAAGCTGAAGGCATGACACGCTTTCCCCTAAATGACAACTGACCGTCACAGATCTCCTGTTTAAGGGTACTCACTAGGTCAAGAGAACTCTCCCAGAGCTTGAGACCCCTAGCCATAACAGAAGAAAAGTTCAAATGAAAGGAAAATGCACTCAAAAGCAATAGTGGTCCATAATAAAACAGACACAACAAGAAAGATATTTGCTTCTATAATATTTTTGAACTTCATTAGAAACTTCCTAGAATGCTTTTAAGCACTTCCCAATTTAGATACTGTCTGCTTTACTTAGCTTGATATAGCTTAAAATAATAGTGCTAGGAAATGTCAAACAAATTGGGCAGGGGGCTTTTCTAAACTAACATCACAATCAGGAAAAATCAATTTAGATGATTTTTGATCTCGGGATCAAGATGTTTACTTATGGAATCTGTGTATAACAATTTCAAATTGCTTTCCTCGGATAAGGAACCTCGTCCATGACAACCTTAACATCTAAAGTTCTTGACAGAAGCTGCAGTAGCAGAGTGTTAGAGAAGAAAATAGGAAGAAGAGAACAGAGGCAGAGACTCTATAGTTTGTACTAATTTTCTAAATGTAATCTCTGCAGTGCACTCTATATATGTCATTGTAAAGGTCCTGGCATCAACAGTGATATAAGAAAGTTAATTTTCAATATTTGAATAACAGATATAACTCCTTCCATCAACCTATGCATATTGAATAACAGATATAACTCCTTCCATTAACCTATGCATATTTTGAAAATGGAAAAAGTTATCCTATGAGAAGATCAAAGTGGGAATTGATGTTCTATGAAAAAAGGTTTAGGGTTAATTATGAAATTGGAACAGGGTTCTATTAAGATTCTCAAATAATGAAAAATATAACTAAAATACTTGTTATAGCCTACAGGTATTCGTGTCTTTCTAAGCATGAGTCTATTTCTGAATGGATCAAAGATTAACAATAGACATGCCAAAAGACCTCAGATATTATGAAGAACCATACACATCTCATCTTTTGCCTAGATTCCTGGATATCTTGAACTTTCAAACCCTTTGCCAGCATTTATAAAGCATAAATTCTCGACTATATATTGAAGCTGCAAATTGATTTTATAAACTTTCTGTTCAGGTGTTGGTCTTGCTTTGAATATAAGCACTTAAAAATTCTTATCCTAGAATGCAGAAATCTAAACAAGTAACGAGCATTAAGGAAGAAGCAAAGGAAGCATCCAAAGCAAGCAAAGAACAACCAAGGAAAATTCAAAGCAGCCAAGGCAAGCTCAAGATGAGAAAGAAAGCTGGTGGCAGACAAATAAAAGGCCTAGATAATCATTCACTCATGGAAGAAGATGTGCAAGGACAAGTCAACCCTTTCAATGTACCAATTGTACGAGTAACTGAAGAATGGAAACCTATTAGAAGAAACTGATTGATAGATTTAATCCATGACAAAGGGAAGAAGAAGGGGCAACAACTCTTACCCAAGGAATATTAACAATGTAACCTATAGAAAATTAAGAGGATCACCATTTAAAGCACTCTTAAAAAACACAAGGAGGTAATATATAACCTTAAGCATGCTCACAACCCTAGAAAAAATAGTTTTCAGTTTCCATCCTCGTAAAAACTCACAATAGCTACTAAATCTCATACAAAATATGGAAAGAAGCTAAAACAGGTAGCTTGACCAAAACAGGCCCAAGAGCTGGTTGGTCAGCATATAATCAACAAGAAGTTAAATAAAATAAGACCTCATGATCTACATAGAGAATGTTTTCTTTTTTGTTCCATAAAAGGTCATAGCTTCCCTACTGTAATATAACATCTTTTCTTACTATTGGTATAAAAATTTGCAAGCACAGTCACAAAATGGACTTTGAGATCATACCAAAAACATGAGGAGTATTAAGATCATACCAATCCCCTGCAAAGGAAAGATATTAATACATAATCCTTTAGGTTCTAGCCCCCATAGATGCTCACTGTTTGTTTTTGGTGGTTCTACTTCCACTAATTGGACCTGGCGATTATGATGCGTCTACTCCATATTGGAGGTCATGTGTTCAAATCTGGAAATAGCTATGTAGTTCTTAAGCGAGTCCTGTGTTGTGTAATTACTACCAACACACATGAATCTCCCAAGAGTTGTTGCTTCAGACTATTAACAATAAACAAAAAGTAGGTCTAAGAATGTTGGAAATTAGAGCTACCAGATTTTTGCTTCAGTTCAACACAAATTTAGGGTTCTATTAAAGGGGTAACCGATTTACCTCAAATTGTGTCATGCTGTCAAGGATGCCGGCTATCTCAACATTCATTACTTTGATTTTTGGACAGCGAGGAAGATTTTGGAAGAGCGGGAATCAATAGTAGTGGGGAAAGCAGCGTAAAGGGGCTAAAATGACCGAAAAAATGGCAAAAATGATGAACATCTGAGATTCGTCTTGCATCGCTTTGTCCACCAATCTGCATCGTTCACTCTAAAAGGGGCTGCAAAAGGAAGAAGGGCATCATTAAATTTTCATTTTTCAGGGTGAATGGATCAGATTACTCTAATTGTCTTGCATCCCTATCTAGCATTGCACACCGTTAGAATGATGAACTGCTAGGATTCATTTGATGGTAGTTCAAAGTAATCTCCATCATTCGGCATGAAAAGGGGTTGCAAAACCTCAGAGTGGGAACGCCTTTGGCGTAGCCTAGGATGTATTAAATATTCAATCTTAATTGATTCACACATGAACTATTCAAATGGGAATGCTAGAATGTTGTATAAAATGTTAAATTCTTATACCATTTGGATCATTGTATACTATTATTTGATCATGGAGAGTATTCACATATAAAACAATCACTCATTCAACATATGCATACATAAGGAGAAATATATAGGCATTTCACTAATCTTAATCAAGGGGACTGTTATTCTAGAGTAGCATCATAAAGAGTCCTTAAAAAATCCAGTTCAGAGAAAGCTGAAAGGCATGGTTAGGCCAATTAGTCTTTCCCCAACTAAGTAAATAGAAAAAGGGACTATTTTAAAGGAGGAATTAACTATTACCTCTAAAACACGCTTTCCCCTAAATGACAACTGACCATCATGGATCTCCCATTTAAGGGTACTCACTAGGTCAAGAGAACTCTCCCAGAGCTTGAGACCCCTAGCCATAATAGAAGAAAAGTTCAAATGAAAGGAAAATGCACTCAAAAGCAATAGTACTAGTCCATAATACAACAGACACAACAAGAGAGATATTTGCTTCTATAATATTTTTGAACTTCATTAGAAACTTCCTAGAATGCTTTTAAGCACTTCCCAATTTAGATACTGTCTGCTTTACTTAGCTTGATACAACTTAAAATAATAGTGCTAGGAAATGTCAAACAAATTGGGTAGGGGGCTTTTCTAAACTGACATCACAATCAGGAAAAATCAATTTAGATGATTTTTGATCTCGGGATCAAGATGTTTACTTATGGAATCTGTGTATAACAATTTCAAAATTGCTTTCCTCGGATAAGGAACCTCGTCCATGACAACCTTAACATCTAAAGTTCTTGACAGAAGCTGCAGTAGCAGAGTGTTAGAGAAGAAAACAGGAAGAAGAGAACAGAGGCAGAGACTCTGTAGTTTGTACTAATTTTCTAAATGTAATCTCTATAGTGCACTCTATTTATGTCATTGTAAAGGTCTTGGCATCAACAGTGATCTAAGAAAGTTAATTTTCAATATTTGAATAACAAATATAACTCCTTCCATCAACCTATACATATTGAATAACAGATATAACTCCTTCCATTAACCTATGCATATTTTGAAAATAGAAAAAGTTATCCTATGAGAAGATCAAAGTGGGAATTGATGTTCTATGAAAAAAGGTTTAGGGTTAATTATGAAATTGGAACAGGGTTCTATTAAGATTCTCAAATAATGAAAAATATAACTAAAATACTTGTTACAGCCTATAGGTATTCATGTCTTTCTAAGCGTGAGTGTATTTCTGAATGGATCAAAGATTAAAAATAGACATGCCAAAAGACCTCAGATATTATGAAGAACCATACACATCTCATCTTTTGCCTAGATTCCTAGATATCTTGAACTTTCAAACCCTCTGCCAGCATTTATAAAGCATAAATTCTCGACTACATATCGAAGCTGCAAATTGATTTTATAAACTTTCTATTCAGGTGTTGGTCTTGCTTTGAATATAAGCACTTAAAAATTCTTATCCTAGAATGCAGAAATCTAAACAAGTAACGAGCATTAAGGAAGAAGCAAAGGAAGCATCCAAAGCAAGCAAAGAACAACCAAGGAAAATTCAAAGCAGCCAAGGCAAGCTCAAGATGAGAAAGAAAGCTGGTGGCAGACAAATAAAAGGCCTAGATAATCATTCACTCATGGAAGAAGATGTGCAAGGACAAGTCAACCCTTTCAATGTACCAATTGTACGAGTAACTGAAGAATGGAAACCTATTAGAAGAAACTGATTGATAGATTTAATCCATGACAAAGGGAAGAAGAAGGGGCAACAACTCTTACCCAAGGAATATTAACAATGTAACCTATAGAAAATTAAGAGGATCACCATTTAAAGCACTCTTAAAAAACACAAGGAGGTAATATATAACCTTAAGCATGCTCACAACCCTAGAAAAAATAGTTTTCAGTTTCCATCCTCGTAAAAACTCACAATAGCTACTAAATCTCATACAAAATATGGAAAGAAGCTAAAACAGGTAGCTTGACCAAAACAGGCCCAAGAGCTGGTTGGTCAGCATATAATCAACAAGAAGTTAAATAAAATAAGACCTCATGATCTACATAGAGAATGTTTTCTTTTTTGTTCCATAAAAGGTCATAGCTTCCCTACTGTAATATAACATCTTTTCTTACTATTGGTATAAAAATTTGCAAGCACAGTCACAAAATGGACTTTGAGATCATACCAAAAACATGAGGAGTATTAAGATCATACCAATCCCCTGCAAAGGAAAGATATTAATACATAATCCTTTAGGTTCTAGCCCCCATAGATGCTCACTGTTTGTTTTTGGTGGTTCTACTTCCACTAATTGGACCTGGCGATTATGATGCGTCTACTCCATATTGGAGGTCATGTGTTCAAATCTGGAAATAGCTATGTAGTTCTTAAGCGAGTCCTGTGTTGTGTAATTACTACCAACACACATGAATCTCCCAAGAGTTGTTGCTTCAGACTATTAACAATAAACAAAAAGTAGGTCTAAGAATGTTGGAAATTAGAGCTACCAGATTTTTGCTTCAGTTCAACACAAATTTAGGGTTCTATTAAAGGGGTAACCGATTTACCTCAAATTGTGTCATGCTGTCAAGGATGCCGGCTATCTCAACATTCATTACTTTGATTTTTGGACAGCGAGGAAGATTTTGGAAGAGCGGGAATCAATAGTAGTGGGGAAAGCAGCGTAAAGGGGCTAAAATGACCGAAAAAATGGCAAAAATGATGAACATCTGAGATTCGTCTTGCATCGCTTTGTCCACCAATCTGCATCGTTCACTCTAAAAGGGGCTGCAAAAGGAAGAAGGGCATCATTAAATTTTCATTTTTCAGGGTGAATGGATCAGATTACTCTAATTGTCTTGCATCCCTATCTAGCATTGCACACCGTTAGAATGATGAACTGCTAGGATTCATTTGATGGTAGTTCAAAGTAATCTCCATCATTCGGCATGAAAAGGGGTTGCAAAACCTCAGAGTGGGAACGCCTTTGGCGTAGCCTAGGATGTATTAAATATTCAATCTTAATTGATTCACACATGAACTATTCAAATGGGAATGCTAGAATGTTGTATAAAATGTTAAATTCTTATACCATTTGGATCATTGTATACTATTATTTGATCATGGAGAGTATTCACATATAAAACAATCACTCATTCAACATATGCATACATAAGGAGAAATATATAGGCATTTCACTAATCTTAATCAAGGGGACTGTTATTCTAGAGTAGCATCATAAAGAGTCCTTAAAAAATCCAGTTCAGAGAAAGCTGAAAGGCATGGTTAGGCCAATTAGTCTTTCCCCAACTAAGTAAATAGAAAAAGGGACTATTTTAAAGGAGGAATTAACTATTACCTCTAAAACACGCTTTCCCCTAAATGACAACTGACCATCATGGATCTCCCATTTAAGGGTACTCACTAGGTCAAGAGAACTCTCCCAGAGCTTGAGACCCCTAGCCATAATAGAAGAAAAGTTCAAATGAAAGGAAAATGCACTCAAAAGCAATAGTACTAGTCCATAATACAACAGACACAACAAGAGAGATATTTGCTTCTATAATATTTTTGAACTTCATTAGAAACTTCCTAGAATGCTTTTAAGCACTTCCCAATTTAGATACTGTCTGCTTTACTTAGCTTGATACAACTTAAAATAATAGTGCTAGGAAATGTCAAACAAATTGGGTAGGGGGCTTTTCTAAACTGACATCACAATCAGGAAAAATCAATTTAGATGATTTTTGATCTCGGGATCAAGATGTTTACTTATGGAATCTGTGTATAACAATTTCAAAATTGCTTTCCTCGGATAAGGAACCTCGTCCATGACAACCTTAACATCTAAAGTTCTTGACAGAAGCTGCAGTAGCAGAGTGTTAGAGAAGAAAACAGGAAGAAGAGAACAGAGGCAGAGACTCTGTAGTTTGTACTAATTTTCTAAATGTAATCTCTATAGTGCACTCTATTTATGTCATTGTAAAGGTCTTGGCATCAACAGTGATCTAAGAAAGTTAATTTTCAATATTTGAATAACAAATATAACTCCTTCCATCAACCTATACATATTGAATAACAGATATAACTCCTTCCATTAACCTATGCATATTTTGAAAATAGAAAAAGTTATCCTATGAGAAGATCAAAGTGGGAATTGATGTTCTATGAAAAAAGGTTTAGGGTTAATTATGAAATTGGAACAGGGTTCTATTAAGATTCTCAAATAATGAAAAATATAACTAAAATACTTGTTACAGCCTATAGGTATTCATGTCTTTCTAAGCGTGAGTGTATTTCTGAATGGATCAAAGATTAAAAATAGACATGCCAAAAGACCTCAGATATTATGAAGAACCATACACATCTCATCTTTTGCCTAGATTCCTAGATATCTTGAACTTTCAAACCCTCTGCCAGCATTTATAAAGCATAAATTCTCGACTACATATCGAAGCTGCAAATTGATTTTATAAACTTTCTATTCAGGTGTTGGTCTTGCTTTGAATATAAGCACTTAAAAATTCTTATCCTAGAATGCAGAAATCTAAACAAGTAACGAGCATTAAGGAAGAAGCAAAGGAAGCATCCAAAGCAAGTAAAGAACAACCAAGGAAAATTCAAAGCAGCGAAGGCAAGCTCAAGATGAGAAAGAAAGCTGGTGGCAGACAAATAAAAGGCCTAGATAATCATTCAATCATGGAAGAAGATGTGCAAGGACAAGTCAACCCTTTCAATGTACCAATTGTATGAGTAACTAAAGAATGGAAACCTATTAGAAGAAACTGATTGATAGATTTAATCCATGACAAAGGGAAGAAGAAGGGGCAACAACTCTTACCCAAGGAATATTAACAATGCAGCCTATAAAAAATTAACAGGATCACCATTTAAAGCACTCTTAAAAAACACAAGGAGGTAATATATAACCTTAAGCATGCTCACAACCCTAGAAAAAATAGTTTTCAGTTTTCATCCCCGTAAAAACTCACAACAGCTACTAAATCTCATACAAAATATGGAAAGAAGCTAAAATAGGTAGCTTGACCAAAACAGGCCCAAGAGCTGGTTGGTCAGCATATAATCAACAAGAAGTTAAATAAAATAAGACCTCATGATCTACATAGAGAATGTTTTCTTTTTTGTTCCACAAAAGGTCATAGCTTCCCTGCGTAGTCTTTCAGCTTCAAAGGTTTCCAGAATTGCCTTAAAGAGATACCTACTATAATATAACATCTTTTCTTACTATTGGTATAAAAATTTGCAAGCACAGTCACAAAATGGACTTTGAGATCATACCAAAAACATGAGGAGTATTAAGATCATACCAATCCCATGCAAAGGAAAGATATTAATACATAATCCTTTAGGTTCTAGCCTTCATAGATGCTCACTGTTCGTTTTTGGTGGTGCAATCTACTTCCACTAATTGGACCTGGCGATTATGATGCATCTACTCCATATTGGAGGTCATGTGTTCAAATCTGGAAATAGCTATGTAGTTCTTAAACGAGTCCTGTGCTGTGTAATCGCTACCAACACACATGAATCTCCCAAGAGTTGCTACTTCAGACTATTAACAATAAACAAAAAGTAGGTCTAAGAATGTTGGAAATTAGAGCTACCAGATTTTTGCTTCAGTTCAACACAAATTTAGGGTTCTATTAAAGGGGTAACTGACTTACCTCAAATTGTGTCATGCTGTCAAGGATGCCGGCTATCTCAACATTCATTATTCAGATTTTTGGAAAGCGAGGAAGATTTTGGAGGAGCGGGAAGCAATAGCAGTGGGGAAAGCAGCGTAAAGGGGCCAAAATGACCAAAAAAATGGCAAAAATGATGAACGTCTCAGATTCGTCTTGCATCGCTTTGTCCGCCAATATGCATCGTTCACTCTAAAAGGGGCTGCAAAAGCAAGAAGGGCGTCATTAAATTTTCATTTTTCAGGGTGAATGGATCAGATTACTCTAATTGTCTTGCATCCCTATCTAGCATTGCACACCGTTAGAATGATGAACTGCTAGGATTCGTTTGATGGTAGTTCAAAGTAATCTCCATCGTTCGGCATGAAAAGGGGTTGCAAAACCTCAGCGTGGGGACGCCTTCGGTGTAATTAATATTATTATTTTTTTATTTTTTATTTATGGGCAAGGAGTTTGTGCACCCACATCAAGCTTCTACCTATGCTTGCATTGTAAAATATAATTGAAAAGACACAATTGAGATTATCATTAAGTATTTAAGAGTTACATTAGCATTAGAAGATATTTAGGAAGGTTTATGATATATTTTTTTTATATATTTTAAAAGTGTTTTTTGGGTTTTGAAAAAAAATATTCTTATAGGTGCACAGGTTTTGGTGGTTTGTAATGGTAGAGGATTAAGTTACAATAAGATAGATGAGGTCACGTGACTTAAGATGAAATCATCTATAGTCACATCTATAGAAGAGAAGGTTACTAATTTTTTTTTTTGTGGATTCAATATAAAAATTCTAAATCTTATCACTAGTTTTTTTGGTGTGGATTCAATATAAAAAATCTAAATCTTATCACTAATTTTTTGGTGTGGATTCAATATAAAAAATCTAAATCTTATCACTAATTTTTTGGTGTGGATTCAATATAAAAAATCTAAATCTTATCATGAGAACATCATGTGTAGTCAAATCGACATCTATATCTCAATGTTGACAAATACCTACTTCTCATTTATTCTATCATTATCAATCTCAACCCTTAGTATATTTAATTTTTGTACTATATTACATGATTTATTGTTTTATTAAAACACACGTTTTTTTCAAATTCCTTTTATCTTAGATTTCCCTTTACATTTTATGATCATAAATTAGAAGGTAGTTGTAGATTTTTAGGATATTATTATGTTATATTTTGAAATTCTCTTTAGAAATTATGGGATATGAACTTACAAAAAATAGAGCATGTGTACACATTTTATTATTTATTTTTTTAATCTCATTAATATATTGTAAAATTAAATTAATCTTAATTATTCATAAGATATTTTTACCAAAAATAAATTATAATTAGAAATATTTGTAAATTTTTTTAATACTTATTAAATTTTAGTTAGATTAGTCTTCCATTAATTATATAGATATAACATACATGACATCACATATTTAAAAAAAAAATGTTAATAGAGAAAGACACTTACAGGTGAAAAACTAAAACTAAACATTACATTCCAAATTCCTCAAAATCCTTCACTACTTATTAATTGTCTTTATATGCTAATGATAATGAAAACTTCTCAAAATTTGTTAGACAAATGACTAGATTAGTCTATACAATTAAACAAGGTGTATTATTTATTTGATAATGATGATAATTTATCAAGATTTAAGAGTAATTTTTTTAATCTATTATACTTATCATGTGGTTAAATATAATATATTATACTTATCATGTGGTTATATATATATATATATTTATATAATATATACTTTTAGTTTGATCTTCTAGTGCATGATGAGGATGGGTTGCAAAAATATAATCTTGTATGAGTGTTGTAGTGATCAAACTAAAAAGTCAACTATAGGAGACATTAGAGACTTTGATAATGAGTAGTTGAAATAGCTATAAGTTATATCTACTCTCTAAATAAGATAAGTGTACAAAGACAAGGGACAAATTGGATGAAAATTATGTGTTTTATAAAATGTATACACAAAACCTATAACAAATACACATACATAGTAAATATAAATTTAAGTTTTTTTCATGTTTTAAAAATATGCTTGTATTATATTAATACGATAATTTTACACTTAAAATGTGATACAAACAAGAATAATAGCATTCTTAATCTAGTTTGTAAACTACTAAGATTTTCTTAAAATGGTTAAAATTAAGAGGATAGAATGTTGGGCACATATAAAAGTGTTCCTATTTTTATCTCTAAAATATAACATATCATCCAATGTGTACCTCATTTTTTGTTGCATTAAGTATATTGGTGGAAATATAGTTAAGAGAGTACTACAAATTATATATTTTGAAATATTTTTTAGTGATTTTTCAAAGTGGATATACTCCAAATATGTATTACATATCTTCTATAAAAATAATAATAATAAAAAATCAATGTGTATAAAATGAAGTGTAGAACAATCATATACATATTTTCACGTTAAATAACATATTAAAATTATGAACAAAAATTAAATATGTATTTGAGGATTATGATTAAAGAAAATATAAAATAAAACCTTAATTTATTTAAAATATAAAAAATTATATGACTAGAAAGTTAAGAAAGAGTTTGACATTTTGATGGTGATTTCAAAAAATATCAGGGTGAAAATTCTCCTCAATATTTGGAAAGATAGAAATGGTTGCATATTTTCACATACTCAAATGTATATTCATGTATCTTTGTATGTTAAATGTATCATTTTCTCTAATGTGCTTCTATAGGTTCAGGTGCAAGCTAACAAAGTTGCACTTGAAGTTGCTCACCTTCAGGTTCTCCTGGATCACTGGGGTAATGCCCCTTGTATTGTTGCTCGGGTCCTCACTTCGCCCACCTATTCCCGTGGCTGGTCACCCTTGAGGGGCTGACAGCGGAGTGGCTCTGCCCATTCCCGCTCCCAGCCTCCACTTCAATGAGATTCTCACACTCCTCAACAAAACCGTTCTCCTCCACCACAGGCTAGCCAGGGGTGGCCTTCTGGCAGTGCTTCAGGGAGCAATGGTGGCAATTTTGGGTGGCCCTCTGATGACCCTCTTGCTTCTAGCTCTAGTTGGCTAGCTTCTGGTAAAAATTTTCCGCATCTGGTGCTTGCAATCTCGCCTTGGCACGATGATGAAGATAAAGAGAAAAAATATGTTGTTGATGGTTGGTGTCCTCTTGACATCACTCCAGACTCACTGATGCATGGGGGAAAAATATGGATGACAGAGACCCTCCTGGCTTTGCTGGAATTGCCCTAGCCACTTAATGACCTTTTTATTTGCTTTGTAATTTTGGACTTCCGGGCTTGGCCCATGTGATCTTTTGTTTTTTTTGGGTGCTTCCCATATGACTCTCGGGGTGTGCCTTTTTACCACCCATCTTTTGTGAATATGTATCTTTATCTTTAATTAATATAGATAGCTGCCTATTCATCTAAGAAAAAAACAAGCTCTTTCTTAGATTTCTAGCCATATTTCTTTATATTTTAAATAAATTAAGTTATTCATTTTATTTTGTTTAACAATATCTTCATATTCCTCACATATGCATGTATTTTTTAAATAAATTTTATTCATTTATCTAAATATAAAAATAATTATATATGATTATTCTATGAAATAAATATGTACTATGTTTTCTTAATTTTGATCTTAAATTGTATAAGATTGTTTTGCACTTTATTATACTTTCCATGAGGCATATTGCAATAAGTTCTTAACTCATTTTGTTAATTAGTTATTAATAAGTTGGTTTTGAACCAATTAAAAACTATAATTTTATGCTCCTCAAATATAATTTAATTTTTTAAAAGTGGACATGTTAAATACTTAACTTACAAAATTTAAAACTATTTTTCTTAAACATAGTTGGCTAAAGAAGTTTGGGTTGGGGTGTTATGGGAAAATTTCTAGGGAAAGAAAGTAAATTATTTTCTTTAACATTTTTTTATATTTGATTTTTCATTTTTTGCTTTATAAAATCATTTCATTAAATCTTTCTAAAATAAATAAATGTTTTACATTTTTTTAAGAATGATTTTTAAATATATGTAATTGTTATTTTTTTATTAAAGAAAATCTCACAAAAATCAATTAGCTATAGATTTGGATTCAACTATTAAAATAATAAAATAAAACTTAAATTAAAGTACATCCATAAATTAGCATATAAAGATAATCTTCCTAGGGATTTGATTTTAAACAATTAAAACAAAAATTTTAAACTATTTGATATTGCCACTGTTTTTATTTTCCAAATTTTATTAACTTCAAAACATACATAAATACAAATAAAAAATAAATTGAAATAACTAAAATTATTATAATTATTAATTAAATTATAATCCTATTATTATTAATTATTATAATACTAAAAGCATTATAATTAGGATATGATTAAAAATAAGAATAAGGTAAAAATTATGGTTAAAGCAATTCAAAATTTTTAAAAAATTAAAAAAAATATTACCAATAAAAATCACTAAAATATGATTAATAGATATAATGCTCCAAAATTTTATTCATCTAATATCTTTATTTCAAATCTTATTCCTAATATTAATTCATAGATTTTTTTTGGTAATGTCACTCTATAATTCTTTATTGTTAGGGTTCGGGTTATGACCATAGTTATGGATAGTGTTACAACCATAGTTAGGGTTAGAGATAGGTCTAGGATTAAGATAATGGCTTATAATTTATTGTTAGAGTTAGGGTCAGGGTTATGATTAGGGTTAGAGTTAGGGTGTGAGTTAGGGTTAGGGTTAGGTCATGCAAAGAACTAATTAACAATACTAAAACACTATAATTAACAAAACTTACATTTTTTTTTATTCACATTAGTTTTCCAAATCTAGAAAACAATATTTACAATACTATTAAAGAAAGTACTAGCCATTACATGGCACTTGTTCTATACACATTGAAATCTTTTTTATTTTTATTATTTTGGATGTTATGTGATGTAATTTTAGGATGCATCAAAAAATTATTAAAAAAATAGTAAAAATATATGTATATATATTATGTAGTACTAACTCTTATTATATTTACATCACTTAGTTTCAAAAAAAATAATGCAATAAAATTGAGGGGGCACATACTAGATGCTATTTTATATTTTAGCGATAAAAATATGAAGGACAAGGTAGAAGAGACACCCAATTCTCGATAAACCTAAAGGAAAGTTAGGCTTCTCAGTTCAGAGTTTTAGAGATTGGGCTTTCGAATATTGGTGGTCAGCTTGTTGGCTTTCACAGAAGCAAAGGTAGGAAAAGGTAGAGGAGAATCCTGAGCCTCGACAAGACTAAAGGTAAGTAGAGTTTCTCAGTTTGAAGTTTAGGCTTTTAGAGATCAGGCATCAAGCTTTCAAAGATTGGAGGCCAGCTCATTGGATTTTGTAGAAGTGAAGGTAGGAAAAGGTAGATGAGAATCCCGAACCTTGACAAGACTAAAGAATGGTAAGTATGTAGATTGAAGATAGCTCAAAGTTTGACACCTGAAAGGAAAAGTATGGAGTATGGTGGAAACTCATTCCCTAACAAGGTAAGTAGCAAAATGCTGAAAGCTTGATTACCAACTTCTGAAAGGCGGAGTATGGAGTATACACTAGAGTCTTGATCCTTGACACTTAAAATGGATCGGGCTTCGAAGATTGGTGTTAAGGATTTCACCTTGACAAGAATGGTAAGTATGTAGAATGTTGAAAACCCGAAGGTTTCCACTCGAAAGGTGACTTGTATAGAGTATGGTGGAGTCCTAATCCTCAACACCACAGAAAGATTGGGCTTCAATGATTGGTTTTATGGCTTTCATCTAAGAAAAAATGATAAGTATGTAGAGTGTTAAAATTTTGAAAGTCAACACTCAAAAGGGTTAAGTGTAAAATCTTGTAAATGATATGTTTGGTTCTAGCTAGTTAACCAATACTAGCATTTTGTAACAAATTATTATTATAATATAATATATAGCCTATATGCGTTTTGTAATTTTTTTTGGTGTGTGTGTATTGTTACCTATTTTAGCTACTAGCTGAAACATGTAAGAGTTGTTTATGTTTTACAAAGTGAAACATAAGGTACATTCTACTCTATTATGCTATATCCATGTGCATAAAGAAATTATCAAAAAATTGCATTATTAAATTATGCAAATGCATACAATAGAGAAGAGAGTGAAACAAATTTTGCAAAAGTAGTCTTTATTGATAAACATAGATGCATGGTGTCCCACAAAAGCCATGAGACTAACTATTTGAATGCAAATAAAGAAAAAGACTACATTTATAGATACATGAAAGAAAGAATGCATATATAAAGAAAAGGGCCTGTCATTTCCTGAATGATGAATCCTAGTTGAGTTGCTTTGCAGCTACTACTGCCCATATGGCTTGTTCATCTCCCCTTGCTCGAATGCTCTGGAAGGTTGCTTAGGTGCTTCAAAAATTACTACATGTGTGAGAGGGAGTTTGTTAGAGCAATTAAAGTTCACCAATCAATATATATGCAAACATCCATAAACATATAGCCTAATCCATAAACATATAGCCTAATCCTCATAAGCATCAAAATAGTTTGCATACCATAGGTGTCCAGGAAAATAGGAGGTTATCATAAACAACCATCATATGCTTTATTTTATCTAACATGTCTGTTCATTTTGTAGGTATAGGTAAAATTTGTATTGTTGTTATTTCTTTCATTATAGCATGTGGAGTGAAATGGGCTCCCACAAGGGTTGAGCCCAACATGTTGCCCTCTTGTTAAAAAGAGGGATGAAAGTACAAAAGAATCACATTTCTCAACTAAAAGCAATTATCTCATCACCTGTGATAGTGAGTTCTCCTCACTATCATAGATGATAACATAATTGATCAATTGGAGCATAAGAAGGAAGAACAAGTACATTCATGAGAGGGGAAAAATTGTGATCAAGGCAATAGTCATCATGAGACCTAGCCTATAAAAGTGTTGATGTTTGTATCAAAGAACAAAGCAATGATGGTAAGAGTAGTCATACACAGTGAAAAAAGTAGAATGATAGTCCTCTAATCTATAAACACCAATAACACCAATGTATACACAGTGACAATGATAAATGACTTTGAGTCTTGAGATGAACAATAATCACAAGTTAGTGATCATTGACAAGACAACTTTATTAGCACTCAAAGCAATATCAAGGGATGAATTGTTTAAGAAACTATATCATTATCTAAAAAGAATAACAAAGACACTCTACTACCTAAGAGCATGCCGGATGTTGCCGGTTTTATTTCAAGAGTTGTTCTTTTTGTTGCAAATGAATATGGAAGAGCATATGGTGTTAAAAGTGATGAGCAAGCAACAAAGAAAGTTTCCTTTCAGTTTGTTGTATGATAGTCATGGATTGTAGATATTGCAAAGGAGAGACAAAGATTAGGAAAAGATTCTACTATTACTGAAAGAGAGTGTCAAGGAGAAGCACACAAAAGGAACATGGAGGCTAATAGTTTCTCATGATCAGAAAAGGAGAAAAGAAACACCATATTGTGAAGAACTTCATTTAAGTTGGTACAATGATTGCAAGATAAAGACTACACACACAAAATTGGTATCAATTTGGAACATTACAAATTTCAATCCAAATACTTTTCTGATCAGCTGGGTAATTCTTGTCCATTATTTTTCTATGAAAATTAAGCATGTGAAAGTATTTGAGGACCATAGGAGAGAGGTTCACCTAAGGATGAGGACATTTATTTTTCCTCAAGGTTGTAGGCACCTACAAAGAACAAGTATAGTGGTTTACTACAATCAAAAGAAAATGTTAAATAAACAAGGGTCATAATTAAACAGTGTTTCAATGGTGGATGGCATGGTTTTTGTAGAGGGATTTGTTTAAGGAAAATTTGTGATGTCTCCATGAGAATATATGTCAATCTTGAAGGGAAGCTAGTGTTTCAAGGGCATTGAGAGATAGTATTTAATGATAGTCATAACTTTTAGAGAGATAGGATATAATGGATACTATTGGAATTATGTGCCTTAATCTCACAGGCTGTAACCTCTTGTGAGCAATTTTGGTGAGACTGGTAAGATGATTGAATGACCTACTAGTTGATCCTGACTATCCCTGTGACCTCTGGAATGTCTTGGCGATCGGCATAATCGGCAACCTTCAGCGTACCCTTGGACTGTCGGAATGATGTCTCGACGACAATAGGAAGTCTTGTCGATATCATCGTGACCTTTGGTCTGTCTGGCCAATGTGGTAATCAGTATGACTTGCTCCTATTGATATGAAGTCTTAGCGAATAGGAGATGTCTGGCCGACAGGGTGGTGCCTAGCGTATGTCAGGGAGACCTATAGTGATTGGAGTCATCGGTGTAACCCATTTGCTTCGATATGAAGTCTTAGTGATGGAGGGTTGTCTCACCGATACGTATTCTCCTGGAGCCGTCAGGGTGACTTGAACACTCAGGAAGAAGTCTCGATGACAATAGGAAGTCTTGCCGATATTGGCATGACCTTTGGTCTATCTAGCCAATGTGGAAATCGGTATGACTTGTTCCTATCGGCATGAAGTCTTGGTGACTGGGAGATGTCTCGCCGATTGGAGTCATCGGTGTAACGTAAGGCTTTGGTATGAAGTCTTGGCGAAGAGCGTTTGTCTCACTGATGCTGTGGGGTGTGTTCGGCATGACTCCTGGCTAAAGGAAATCTCAGGGTAACCTGGAGACTTTGGTGTGAAGTCTTGGCGATAGGTGTTGGTCTTGCCGACGACTGTTTGGTGCTTGGAATGAATTGAGAACCTTGGTGTGAACTCCTGGCAAACTCGATTGTCTTGCCGATGGGAATCATGATGTCGGTATCACTCTTGGTGACTGCTCAGTGTTCGGTATGACTTGAAGGCTTGGTATGATGTCTTGGAAAAAGATGTTAGTCTTGCTGACTACACTTCAGAATGACCTTTGAACATCGGTATGATATCTCATCGAATGGAAATTGTCTCACCAATGAGAATGTTGAGGTCGATGTGACTTGGGAACTTCGGCATGATGTCTTGGCGACAAGGCGAAGTCTGAGCGATAGCTTGTGAACTCAGTGTAATCTCTTGCCAATGGAGGCAAATCTTGGTGATAGATATGCAATCGGTCCTGTGGCATCGAGGAGACATGGTTAGTATCTCACTGACATGCGACATAGGTGGAATGCTTTTGACCGTTTGGATGACTATCCTATGTGGTGTGACTTGGATGTATTATCTTCTATGCAAGGAAGTGGAAACATCTACGATGCTGAGTTGGATGATTCAACAATTGTGATCCGATAGTTGGAAACGAATTGATTCATAGAGCCTATTGAGAACGAATGTATATAGGTATGCATTGGACGTTCTGAAGTTTGGTGTGAAGAATACAAGAAGAGCCAATGAGAGCAGAATAGAGAGTGAACATAGAGGGCCGTGTGGCTGGCTGAAAGGCCGAGGCCATGAGGCCGAAGGAGAAGAAGAGAGAAGCAGAGTTCTGCTAGAATCTCTTCTGATCTCTCTCATGTTGATCTATACTGCATTGTATCAGTATGAAGGTTGTATGGTCTGATGAATTGATTAGTTGCTACTAGATTGTTTCCAGAATGAACAAGATGTAATCTCTAAGAAGGCTATGAGCCTGAATTGTATTGTAACCTTTAGTTGTTGAATAATACAATGGCTCGATCTTTGGAGTGTGGGGTTTTTTACCTGAAAGGGTTTTCCCCACATAAAATTTTTGTGTTATGCTTTCTGTCTTATCTTTCATTTGTATTGATTCTGTTTCTAGAATTTGTTATTTCTTGCTGTTGAGTTTTACATGTGCTTCTCTCAGAAGGATTGATGTGTGAAATAAACCGTGTCTATTTTCGCTTTAGGACATAGTTGTATGTGTCTTTGAGGCAACCTCATCGAAATTAAAGTTACCGAAGGCACTACTATTCTTGGAGGTTTCTCTGAGGTTCCCTAATTTTTCATTACAAGTGGTATCAGAGCCTTCTTCTAGTTGTTGGTTCTGGGTATTTCTCTGGTGAATATTTTTTAGTTTGTTAGGCTGGAGGAAATTTGGAGGAATTTTCTGATTTATTGATCCTTTGGTGAGTAGAAGCCTTGTGGTATTCTGAGACAACATGCAGCTTGAAGGATGGTCAAGATGGAAAAGGGAGTTGATCATGTTATGATTTGTGTCTCCTGATTGGTACTGGTATAACCTTGGAGTATGAGGTGGATTTCTCTTCTCCGTGGCTGTGTAGCAGTAAAGCTTTCATATTGGGTGTCTGTGTGACAGGCTCCTGGGTGATATGGAGAAGCCTAGGTTGTTTCTCAGCCATGGAAGAGAGTGCTTATGCTAGGTGGTGTTTCCTAGTGTTGGAAGGCACTGTTTCCTGTTAACCTCAAATACATAAAGGCCATGGAGTTAATCATTAGATGATTTGCAAGTTTCTGAAGTTGTACTATTTAACATTTGGTTCTGGAGGATTCATAGTGGAAGTTGTACAGTTTGTTTTATCTCCTTGAGCTTTTCTGTTATGTCATTTACTGATGAGAATTGGTAGGAGATGATGTATGGGCTGATTTCCTAAAATGGGAAATTAAGTAGCTTGATCTTCTTTAAAGAGGCTTACATCCATGTTGGTTTGATCTTGGTGATTGAACGATTGGATGTTGTTAAGGTTTTTCTTTTGGGATGTGAAGGAGATCATTCTTGACATAGATGGTAGTTAGAAGTGCATGTAGGAGGATGTTCTATAGGAAGATGATGTGCAGAGTTTCTCTCCATGGCCGTGAAGGCTTGGGGTGAGAGAAATGTTTCTTGTAGCATTGTGTTGCTAGTTGTGCATATCATTGTGGATATTTCCTTGGTACTACATGGTTACATTTTCTATGTGATGTTATTGGTAGATTTGTAATGCCTTTGATCTTTCAGATTTGGAATACTCAGGCAGTGGGAGTTCCTGTTGTGTTTTGTCTTCTTCAACTGGTTGGCTCTTGGAGCTTGTATTCATTGTTAAATGAGTTGATTATGGTTTGGCATGAGTTTACTAATGTTGATACCTTATGAGGTATGTGAGATTGGATGGAATAGCACGAGCTGTGGGTTCTATTTTTAGTCGAGTGGGTTTATCAGTTGGATGGAAGCAGTCATTCTAATTGTAGTTCTAGCTAGTGTTTTTTATCTTGTTTCTAGAGAATGACTTCATGGTTGTGCTCTATTTGAAGCTTTGAAGTTGATATTGCTTCTGTATAGCATTTTGAGCACAGTGAAGTGGTAGTAGTATCTTGTCGATGACATCACTGGGATCTTTTGCTTGTGTTCATTGGAATGGTGCTTATTCACCTTGGCATTGTATCTTTCTTCCACAAGTGGCATGTTGGAAGATGGTAGGATTGTTGCCTGAATGGTGGACATCTTGGATGCTGGAGCAAAATTCTTGATGGAGCATGAGAGCATGTTTGAGGTCTATGTGGTTTCCTGGAAGGCTATGATCGGTTGCATTTTGGTGGCTTTGTTGGACAATGAGTTGCAGTTGGATGCCTGGTCTTTGTTGTAGATTGTTTGGTGGATTGAATCTGTTGAATCTTGTTGATTGGGTGTCTTGAGTATTGCGGGGTCTGAATTGGTGGATCTAGTGTGATCTTAGTCTCCGGTTGCTTTGGAGGTGCCTATGTGGTCTTCGTCAAGTGAGAAATTGTTGGAATTATGTGCCTCAATCTCACAAGATGTAACCTCTTGTGAGTAATTTTGGTGAGACTGGTAAGATGTCTGGCCGACCTACTAGTTGATCCTGACTATCGTTGTAACCTCTGGAATGTCTTGGTGATCGACATAATCGACAACCTTCTATGTACCCTTGGACTGTCGAAATGATGTCTCAATGAAAATAGGAAGTCTTGCCGATATCGGAGTGACCTTTGGTCTGTCTGGCCGATGTGGTAATTGGTATGACTTGCTCCTATCGATATGAAGTCTTGGCGACTGGGAGATGTCTGGCTGACAGGTTGGTGCCTAGTGTATGTCGGGGAGACCTATAGCGACTGGAGTCATTGGTGTAACCCATTTGCTTCGATATGAAGTCTTAGCGGTGGAGGGTTGTCTCATTGATACGTATTCTCCTGGAGTCATCAGGGTGACTTGAACACTCGGGAAGAAGTCTCAGTGACAATAGGAAGTCTTGTCGATATCGACATGACCTTTGGTCTATCTAGCCGATGTGGAAATTGGTATGACTTGTTCTTATTGGCATGAAGTCTTGGCGACCGGGAGATGTTTTGCCAATTGGAGTCATTGGTGTAACGTAAGGCTTCAGTATGAAGTCTTGGCGAAGAGCATTTGTCTCACCAATGTTGTGGGGTGTGTTTGGCATGACTCCTAGCAAAAGGTGATCTCAGGGTAACCTGGAGACTTCGGTGTGAAGTCTTGGCGATAGGTGTTGGTCTTGCCGATGACTGTTTGGTGCTTGGTATGACTTGAGAACCTCAGTGTGAACCCCTGGCGAACTCGATTGTCTTACCAATGGGAATCATGATGTCGGTATGACTCTTGGCGACTGATCGGTGTTTGGTATGACTTGAAGGCTCAGTATGATGTCTTGGTGAAAGACGTTAGTCTTGCCGACTACACTTTTGAATGACCTTTGAACATCGGTATGATGTCTCATTGAATGATGATTGTCTCACCGATGAGAATGTTGAGGTCGATGTGACTTGGGAACTTCGGCATGATGTCTTGGTGACAAGGTGAAGTCTAAGCGACAACTTGTGAACTCGGTGTAATGTCTTGCCGATGGAGGCAACTCTTGGTGATAGATGTGCAATCAGTCCTTTGGCATCGAGGAGACACAGTTAGTATCTCACCGACATGCGACATAGGTGGAACACTTTTGACCGTTTGGATGACTCTCCTACATGGTGTGACCTGGACGTATTATCCTCTATGTGAGGAAGTGGAAACATCTACGATGCTGAGTTGGATGATTTGACAGTTGTGATCCTACAGTTGTGGTTCGTTTCCAATAGTTGGAAATGAACCGATTCATAGAGCCTATTGAGAACGAATGTATATAGGTATGCATTGGACGTTCTGAAGTTCGGTGTGAAGAATACAAGAAGAGGCGATGAGAGCAGAATAGAGAGTGAACATAGAGGGCCGTGTGGCTAGCTGAAAGGCCGAGGCCATGAGGTTGAAGGAGAAGAAGAGAGAAGTAGAGTTCTGCCAGAATCTCTTCTGATCATGAAACATGATTGATCTCTCTCATGTTGATCTACACTGCATTGTATTAGTATGAAGGTTGTATGGTCTGATGAATTGATCAGTTGCTACCAGATTGTTTCCAGAATGAACAAGATGTAATCTCTGAGAAGGCTATGAGCCTGAATTGTATTGTAACCTTCAGTTGCTGAATAATACAATGGCTCAATCTTTGGAGTGTGGTTTTTTTTACCCGAAAGGGTTTTCCCCACATAAATTTTTTTGTGTTCTACTTTCTGTCTTATCTTTCATTTGTATTGATTCTGTTTCTAGAATTTGTTATTTCTTGCTGTTGAGTTTTACATGTGCTTCTCTCAGAAGGATTGATGTGTGAAATAAACTGTCTATTTTTGCTTTAGGACATAGTTGTATGTGTCTTTGAGGCAACCTGATTGAAATTAAAGTTACCAAAGGCACTACTTTTCTTGGAGGTTTCTCCGAGGTTCCCTAATTTTCCCTTATAGATACTGCCTACTTGGCTGGGATTAATGTGTTGTGACTTGTGAATGAGCCTAAATGCTGCAACCATAGCTTATGGGTTGGTACTCTTCAACTACAGGTAAAATAATCTTTGTTTCTAGTGAAGAAGCCTACTCACTCATGTACAAAAGCATGCAAAATTTAGAGGAAAAAGTTGCAAGGCCATGGAAATATTGAAGCTTGGGTGGCCCTTGGACCTACAAGTTAGTGAAAAGGGTAGTGTTTATGAAGGAATGAAAAAGATGTGTAGAGTTTTGAATTACACCCATACTGTACAATGGCATTGAATTATTTTTCAAACCAGTTTTCCTTTACAGGGCAACATTTTCTTTTGGAACAATTGGCTCATTCATATTGTAATATTGCATGATCTAATCATAACAAGGGTGATTATGACATTGTCAGTCCCTACTACTTGGAATCACAAGGAAACAAAAACATTAATAGTAAAAATGAGGAGGCTGATCCACGACCTGTGTGCTTTTCTCAAAATGCTCAAGTCATATGCAATAGAGATAAGTGCATGGTATAAATGAAGAGCAAGGGTTCTATCCTTGCAAATATTGTGAAGCCACCACCATGGGAGAAATGCAAATGAAAATGCATAGAAAAACACAAGAAGATCCATCATTTATTTTGCATATGAGCTCGAAATGCGAGAAGTACAAAAAACTCAAGATATATTCATCATTTTCGCATTAATGGAGCTCAAAACAAAATTGTTTACATAGAAAATAAAAAGAATGTCATCAATATTTTTGTAGACAAAGACTTACCTAGTTCAACCTCCATATTTTCTTCAGAATCGACATATAGAAACCTCTAGGTGAAGTTCATGGCAGTGCCCTCAAAGACTGAAATGAAGTTTTCAGAAAATACAAATGAAATGAAATGTAATGTGCTTGAGCCACGAGTTCTGTTTAGGGTTTCATTAACCCTAATTTTGGTCGATAAAATAAATGAATTTTTTCCTTTCTTTTCAACTTTGCAACAAATTTAATTCCCCTTTGTATTCATGCAAGTGTGTAGGAATGTAAAGCATGTCTTATGCATTTTGTATTGATCCTCAAAGCATAAATGAAACACTGCTTTATTTTTGCATTTGATATGTAATGTAAAACATTGTTAAAGTGATTAATTATAAATCACTTTAAATGTTATGTAAATGCAAAAAAAAAATCATGTGCTTTCAAATAATAAGTCAAGGGAATATGGTTGAAAAGTAATGAGTTTTTCCAAGCATATGGGGTAGTTGGAGGAGATCGACGAACATGTGGAAAGAATGTAGGTTGTTTTTGACTTGGTTTTTGGAGGGAATGAGAGTATCTAGGGGCAGTTTCTCATGCCTTTATGGTGGAAAAGGTCATGTGTTGATTTTTTCTCCACTTTAGACTCTTTTTGGAGGGAGTTTGAGACCTATTCTTAGGGTTTTTTGGTTATGCACGACCAAGAAACTTCTAGAAGAATATGTGTGGGGAAAACTTCAGAAAAATCATAAGTAACTTCAAACAAGAGTTTGGAAGGGAGTTCTTTCTTCTTTTAACATCTATTGTAGCTTATTTTGGAGCTCTTTTAGGCAAAAGACAACATTATGACTAAATATAAGACATGTAAATCAATATGTAACACCCTTTTATCAATTAAATTTAGTGTTTTACCTTCTTTGAAGCTATCTCATTGTGTCTAGTGTGACGGTGAATGAATATTCTTGTGAGTTTTGATAATTCCTTTAATGTTTATCTCATTTTAGCACCTTTAGGTAGAAGAAACATATATTTTTTGCAGGTTGGAAGTTTTGTAGTGGTTCAAATAGCTACTTTAGTTGTGAAAGAACTCTTTTACTTCAAAAGTGTTAAGAGAACCAAACCTCCTTGCAAGATACTTATGCATTAATATATAAAAATATCTGAGTTGTGTTAAGTTAAGATGAGTTTTTGAGAAAATTGTGTTAAAACAATACTATGGGTTCTAAAGAAACACATTAGGCACATTACCAATGTAGGTAGAATTCATTTTATGTTTTTCTTTCTACCCTTTTCCATCACAAGGAGTAGTTTAGGTGAGTACCTTATGAGCCAACCTTCTTTGGAGGTCTATTCCAGGTTTAGGCAACCCATAGGCCTAGGAATTTTCCCATGTTTCTCCAAAATGCTAAGTTTTGCAACTTAGCAAGGGTGCAACTATGAGAGACAACAATTTTTGGCACACCTGGTGGGATTGAGAACTAATTTTTAGTTCATTTTAGACTTTATATTACTATCGTTTTGTGTGTACAACAGTAGTGTTAGCCTTTTTGAGGCAACCAAATCACATACTTGGCAACTCTGAGCTCAAGTCTATTGGTTTCAACAGTTCAAGTGCTGGTATGTTCCAAAGAAAATCTGATTTTTCCTTACCTTTCAGCTCTTTGAATGTTTTAGTATGTCAAACTTTCATGGAAACATGGGTTACCATTTTCTGTTGCATGAAATTGCTCCCCATGTATCTTCCTACTGGCCATATCAAGAAATATACACTACTTATTTTTCCCAAAATAATCTAAATATATTTACTCTAACAAGTAGCCAACATGTTCATCATGCTCACCACCCACCCACCCCCGCTCAATTTTCTTGGAAACCTACCCATGTGTACAACCAGTCTCAAGAAGGCCATTTAATTTCAGTTCAGTAGTATTTCCTTCCTAACTTGATCTAAAATAATGAAGAAATGGAGATTGCAAATATTAGAAGTGTATTTCTTGATTTCACAAGATAGTTGAATGAAATAAAGAAAGAAAAAGAGTATCAAAGGCAATAGGAAGAGGTGGCTCATTAGGTTCATTGTCATCATCAGGAGATGGAGGCACAAGTAAGGTATGAGGAAGAGAAAAGGAATCTAATGCTTGTTCAAGCTCAAAAGGTAGAAGTAGATTCAACACTTTCTTTTCCAAACCCATTCTTTGGGGTAGGGGTTCTGAGGTTTAATGTATTAGAATTCAAACAAGATGAACCTTCTTTTGAAGAAAAATTATAAGTGATGTAGCATGAAGAGTTGGCTTACCAAGCCCAACTCCATGAGAAGAAGTTGGAGATGCAAGGGAGGCAATATGATGAGGCTATTGCAAGAGAGGTTGCTGAGAAAGAGGAGAAAATGAAAATAATGCTCAATCAAGTACAAAAGATGGAAGCCTAATCACCTATTGTATAAGAGAGAATTTGTTCCCCATGTGAAAATACCCTATTTTCCTTTGTCCACTTTAGAAAACCAAGTTCAGAGGCTTAATTCCACCTAAGCTCACTTCTTGCATCACACTTGGCACTTGTTTTGAGCATTGATGTAGGCATTTTTGTTGAGGAAGCCTGCATGGTGCGCAGACATCCGCATGGTGTGCTTACATCCTTGATAGATTCTTGCATTTGGAGCCTACAGAGGCGTTACACTTCCCAGTTGGGGGTCAATTTGTAATGCCCTTCTTGGCTGACCGACCCAAATATGGTTGTTTTCTTCCCCATTCCTTCATATTAAGCCCTTGAATTTGCATTTGGGGGTTGGAAGATCTCTTCACCAGTTTTGTACTTCACCCCCAATCTTTTTTTAGGCATTGAGCTCACCGTGGCAGCTCTAAGCATTCTAGCAAAACACTTTACACTTCATAGTAGCAACATCAACACTCCACCACATTAGTAGAGAAAGTGTGGAACAAAACACCATTGCAGTAGAGACTTGAGTTCCTCTCATTTTCTCCCCCATTAGCCTTGAGTTCTCTTGGTGGAGGTGGTAAAATTTCACTCCTCTCCTCTATTACTTGGTTGAGTAGCATAACACTATTTTGTAGTGCTTTGGTGCTCTTTACTTCATTTCTACTTCTCTATCTATCTGGCTATTTGTGGAGGTGGGAAAACCAAAATGGGGTTTGACTGAGGTAGGCCCCTATACAACCCCAAAAATTTCTCTTTCCCTCTTGTGTGTAGGTATTGAAGGCACTCACAAGCTGGAAGCTTCATCAATCACGTGCTTGTAAGTATCTCTTCCCTCTCTTCCTTCTTCTTATCTTTATTAGTGTTACTTCACTTCATTTCAACTTTGTCACTTTCTTGTATTTTAAGATTTCTTAGCAGTTCGAGTAGAAGCAGACATTTAGGCATTTTCAGTGATAAAATCAGTCTCTGGTCTATACTAGATTCTAGCTTTCCTTTGAGACACCAACATGCTATACTGTTGTCTGCTTTCTGCATTGACGTCCTTTAGTTGAGAGCTTGTCAGTTTGTCCAGAGAACCTCTGTAACTTGCTCTTTCAGATTCTAGAACTCTCACCACTATTCCGTTGAGGTAATATAGGGAAGTTTTCCCCGTGAGGATCTCTGAGTGAAGAGAACTTGTGAGTAGCGAATCCCCCTATATCACACATATTACCTTTCCAAATCATTTTTTTTTGAAGTTGCCAAGTTCAATATTCCAAGCTTCAAACAAGATGAACCTCTTAAGCCTGCTAGATTTGATATCCCAAGTTTTAGAGGGCCTCCTTTATTACAAGAGCCTTTACTTGAGCTAGTTCAGCCTATAGTACCTAAAGAACAACTTCTTGAAGAAGCCATTTTCCTTCAAACAACCCAACAAACTCAATAAGCTTATTCATGGGGTCCTATTATATTTCAAGACAGTTGTTTTAGTAAGAAAGGCAAGGAGTTTTTTGTGCTAAGAGGGGAGACAAATATAGCTGAAAAGTCTTCACTTGATGGGTCTAAATTAGAATTGTTGCAGTTGAGTGTTGACTATAATCAATTGGAGTATCAAGGTATAGAGCAAGAAAATGATGTTAAACATGAAGTATTTGATGATTCATTCAATGAACTTCCATTTTTTGTTGAATATGATGAAGAAAACCTAGTTGTGGACACATCAACAACTTTGGAGTAGCAAAAGGATTTTAGGCATTGTAGTGAGTTGTTGGTCTACAAAAATTAGTGTGATGATCAGGCCTTGAACCATGAAGAAGAACATGAAAATAACCAAGTTTTGGATTTTAGGGAGCTTAAGGACCATGAGGTTTCTCACCAAGTTGTAGTTGATACAAATTCACAATCCTTGCTAAAGAAAGCAGATCTAGATTTCCCATAAACCTTCAAGAGAGCCATCATGTTGTTGAGAATGTTCTTCTCATGCAAAAAAGTGAAGAAGACTTAGAGGAAGATATGTTTTGGGATGAGCTGTAGGTGTTTTTCTCAAATCTTGATGAAAGTCCAACCTCTTTTATGTTAGAAAATCAAAATCCAAATGCACAGGAGGAGGAAGTAGCATTGTTTCTTACAAATGAGACAACTAGAACAATTGATTCCAATCAACAAGATGAGATCGAAGAGATGGCTCATAAGTATGAACCACATTGTACCAACCAACAAGAGAAGACAAATGAACATGAGGAACTTGGTGAAAAAAAGGTTGGTATGTTTTGGTATGATGGGCTAGCTTCGTTTTTTGAAAAAAAATGAAGAAGATATGTCTGTGATAACACAAGATTTGGGATAGCTACAAAATGTTAAACAATGTAATAAATTACTGGTTCATGGAAATCAATATGAGAATGAAGCTTTGGTTCATGAGGCAGTTTCATTTTGGGATGATCTAAAGCCTATTTTGACTCATGAGGAAGCCTCTGTTTGTTTAACTTTGGATATTGAACCATCACTAGTTGAAGCAGAAGATAAAAAACAAGATGAGGAACAACAAGGTGATTTGGAACAACAAGAAACTAGCATGGAGAGTTTTGGATTCACTCTTTCTAGAGAATGCCCAATTAGGCATCTAGCTAGAATGGAGGCTAGTAAATAAGTTTCCTATCATTCTTGCACCCAAGCATGAAGGTACAATTGAAGAAGAGTAGATTCAGGTCACTTTTCCACCTCAGGGTAGTAGTGATTATATTCTATATGAAGAGGTTAGTGAACTTGTATATGTTTTTTAGGATGTGGTGTAGCTATTTCTTGGATTTTTTTCCATGCTTCATTTCTTTCTAGCTATAATAAATCATGTAAAACATTGTATATTCTATAGAAAAGGAAACTACTTCACCCAACTAGTGATTGGTTTCATTTGAGTTAGTGTTTTTCTTGGTTAGTGTAGAGAAGGGTTAGTTTTCATCTCCTCTAAGTGCTCTTTTTCCTAGTTAGTTTATTCTGGGTTTTTGGTAGGTTGAAATAAGTTTTCAAGGTATCATGCACTGTTTTGATGAGTTACAACAATGTACAAGACTATTTTTCAAGTTTTGTCAATTGTCTAAGTGACTCTGCGCCTAATGGATAAGCTTTAGGCAACTAGTCAAGATGTTTATTAGGAAAACATATAGTAGATGATGCCAAAATTGTTACCAATTTTAGCTACTAGCTAAAATAGGTAAGAGTTGTTTATGTTTTACAAAGTGAAAAATAAGGTACATTCTACTCTACTATGTTATCCATGTGCATAAAGAAATGATCAAAACACTGACAACAGAGAAGAGAGTGAAACAATTTTTGCAAAAGTAGTCTTTATTGATAAAGATAGATGTATGGTGTCCCACAAAAGCCATGAGAATAACTATTTGAATGCAAATAACTATACATTTATAGATATATGAAAGAAAGACTACACATATAAAGAAAAGGTACCCACCATTGCTTGAATGATGAATCCTAGTTGAGTTGCTTTGGATATGCTATTGCCCGTCTTGCTTGTTCAACTCCCTTTGCTCGAATGTTCTAGAAGGTTGCTCAGGTGCTCCAGAAATTCTTGCATGTGTGAGGAGTTTGTTAGAGCAATGAAAGATCACCAATCGATATATATGCAAACATCCATAAACATATAGCCTGATCCTCATAAGCATCAAAATAGTTTGCATACCATAGATGTCCAGGAAAACATGAGGTAATCATAAACATCCATCATATGCTTTAATTTATCTAACATGTCTGTTCACTGTGCAGGTATAGGTAAAATTTGTATTGTTGTTCTTTCTTTCATTATAGCATGTGGAGTCAAATGGGCTCCCACAAGGGTTGATCCCAACATGTTGCTCTCTTGTTAAAAAGAGGGATGAAAGTGCAAAAGAATCACATTTCTCAACTAAAAGCAATTATCTCATCACCTGTGATAGTGAGTTCTCCTCACTATCATAGATGATAACATAATTGATCAATTGGAGCATAAGAAAGAAGAACAAGTATAGTCATGAGAGGGGAAAAATTGTGATCAAGGCAATAGTCATCATGAGCCCTAGTCTATAAAAGTGTTGATGTTTGTATCAAAGAACAAAGCAATGATGGTAAGAGTAGTCATACACAGTGACAAATGTAGAATAATAGTCCTCTAATCTATAAACACCAATAACACCAATGTATACAAAGTGACAATGAAAAATGACTTTGAGTCTTGAGATGAACAGTAATCACAAGTTAGTGATCATTGACAAAACAACTTTATGAGCATTCAAAGCAATATCAAGGGATGAACTGTTTAAGACACTATATCATTATCTAAAAAGAATGACAACAAAGCCACTCTATTGCCTAAGAGAATTCTAGATGCTACTGATTTTATTTCAAGAGTTGTTCTTTTTGTTGCAAATGAATATGGAAGAGCATATGGTGTTAAAAGTGTTGAGCAAGCAACAAAGAAAGTTTCCTTTTAGTTAGTTGTATGACAGTCATGGATTGTAGATATTACAAATGAGAGACAAAGATTAGGCAAAGATTCTGCTATTGCTAAAAGAGAGTGTCAAGGAGAAGCACACAAAAGGAACATGGAGGTTGATAGTATCTCATGATCATAAAAGAAGAAAAGAAACACCATATTGTGAAGAAATTCATTTAAGTGGGTACAATGATTGCAAGATAAAGACTACACACACAAAATTGGTATCAACTTGGAACATTACAATTTTCAATCCAAATACTTTTATGATCAACTAGGTAATTCTTGTCCATTATTTTTCTATGAAAATTAAGCATGTGAAAGTCCTTGAGGATGATAGGATAGAGTTTCACTTAAGGATGAGGACATTTCTTTTTCCTCGAGGTTGTAGGCACCTATATAGAACAAGTATAGTGGTTTGCTATAATCAAAAGAAAATGTTGAATAAACAAGGGTCATAATTAAACAGTGTTTTAGTGGTGGATGACATGATTTTTGCAGAGGGATTTGCTTAAGAAAAATTTGTGATGTCTCCATGAGAAGATATGCCAATATACGAGGGAAACTAGTGTTTCAACGACATTGCAAGATAGTATTTTGTGACAGTCATAACTTTTAGAAAGATAGGTTACAATGGACATTGCCTACTTGGCTAGGATTAATGTGTTGTGACTTGTGAATGAGCCTAAATGCTACAACCATAGCTTATGGGTTGGTACTCTTCAATTATAGGTAATTTTTTTTTCTTTCTGATGAAGAATACTACTCACTCATGTACAAAAACATGCAAAATTTAGAGGAGGAAAAAGTTGTAGGGCCATGGAAATATTGAAGCTTGGGTGGCCCTTGGACCTACAAGTTAGTGAAAAGGGTAGTGTTCATGAAGGAATGGAAAATATGTGTAGTGTTTTGAATTTTACTCATACTCTGCAATGGAATTGAATTATTTTGCAAACCATTTTTCCTTTACAGCAAAGCATTTTTTTGTGTGGAACAATTGGCTCATTCATATTATAATCTTGCACAATTTTATCATAGTAAGGGTGATTATGACACTGTTGGTTGCTACTACTTGGCATCACAAGGAAAAAAATACATTATTAGTAAAAATGAGGAGGCCGAGCCATGACTTGTATGCTTTTCTCAAAACCCTCAAGTCATATGCAACAAAGCTAAAAGCACGGTATAAGTGAAGATCAGGGGTTCTATACTTGCAAATATTGTGAGGCCGCGGCCATAGGAGAAATGCAAATGAAAATACATAGAAAAATGCAAGGAGATCCATCATTTATTTTGCATATGAGCTCAAAATGAGAGAATTACAAAAAAATCAAGATATACTCATCATTTTCGCATAAATGGAGCTCGAAACAACATTGTTTACACAAAAAGTCAAAAGCATTTCATCAATGTTTTTGTAGATAGAGGCTTACCTAGTTTGGCCTCCATATTTTCTTTAGAATCTGCATACAAAAACCTCCAAGTGAAGTTCATGGTGGCGCCCTCAAAGACTGAAATGAAATGTAATGTGCTTTGGCCGCAAGTTCTCTTTGGGGTTTCATTTACCCTAATTTTGGTCGATAACCTAAAGGAATTTTTTCCTTTCTTTTTAACTTTGCAACAAATTTATGTCCCCTTTGTATTCATGCAAGTGTCTAGGAATGTAAAACATGTCTTGTGAATTTTGTATTGATCCTCAAAGCATAAATGAAATGATGCTTTATTTTTGCATTTGATATGTAATGTAAAAAAATGTTGAAGTGATTAATTATAAATCACTTTAAATGTTATGTAAATGCAAAAAACAAATCATGTGATTTCAAAGAATAAGTCAGGGGAATATGGTTGAAAAGTAATATGAGTTTTTCCAAGCATATGGGGTAGTTGGAGGAGATTCACCAACATGTGGAAAGTGTGTAGGTATTTTTTGAATTGGTTTTTAGAGGGAATGAGAGCATCTAGGGGCAGTTTCTCATGGATTTATGGTGGAAAAGGTCATGTGTTGACTTTTTCTTCACTTTAGACTCTTTTTGGAGGGAGTTTGAGACCAATTTTTAGGGTTTTTTGGTTATACACGACCAAGAAGCTTCTAGAAGAATGTGTGGGGAAAGCTTCAAAAAAAGCATAAGAAACTTCAAATAGGAGTTTGGAATGGAGTTCTTTCTTCCTTCAACATGTATTGTAGCTTATTTTGGAGCTCTTTTAGGCAAAAGACAACATTGCACGACTCAATTTCAAACATGTACAATAGTAACACCTTTTTATCAATGAAATTAAGTGTTTTACCTTCTTTGAAGCTATATAACTATATGTGGTGTGATGATGAATGCATATTCTTGTGAGTTTTGATAATTCCTTTAATGTTTATCTCATTTTAGCACCTCTAGGTAGAAGAAACATATATTTTTTGTAGGTTGTAGGCTGTGTAGTATTTCAAATAACTACTTTAGTTGTGAAAGAATTCTTTTCCTTCAAAAGTGTTAAGAGAACCAAACCTCCCTGTAAAATACTTATGCATTAAAGTTAAGTTAGGTGCATCACCCACGTAGGTAGAATTCATTTTATGCTTTTATTTCTAACCTTTTCCATCAAAAAGAGTAGTTTAGGTGAGTACCTTAGGATCCAACCTTCTTTGGAGGTCCATTAAAAGTTTAGGCAACCCACAGGCCTAGGAATTTTCCCATGTTTCTCCAAAATGCTAAGTTCTACAACTTAGCAAGGGTGAATCTTTGAGAGACAACATGTATCATTTCATCTTGTTAATCTTAATCATTTTAAAAATTGTTTATAATTTACAAACTAGATTTAGAGTGCTACAATTTCTATTTTTACATTTTGAAATTTTAATTGTAAGCATCTAGGTTAGTGCAGGATCATGGGGGTCCAAACTAGGCCCTTAAGTGGCAATAAAAATTCAGAAAAATAGAGTTAGGTAACTTGACATAAAAATTTGAGTAGGTTATTAACATAATTTGAAAAAGATGTAAAAATTAATTTGTAGAAAATTGAATCTAGTTTCTAAGCTACTAGTCCTTGGGAAAAAGTAAATCAATTTTGTGAAAATTTGAAATTTTAATGCAATAGGACTAAATTTTCAAAAAAAAAAGAGAGCAAGTGTATGCCTGAAGAACCTAAGTATAAGCAAAAAGAAATATTTTTAGAAAATTTCAATATAAGTAGAGGACACATGCCCAGATGTGCCACATTTTTTTTGTAAGTAAACAATTAGTTATGAATTTTTTATTAGAACTTTTTAAAAATATTGTGACCAGTGAATGTAGTATGGGCTAACTACACTTGATCCATGAGGATTCAAAGTATAATAAGGCCACTTTACATCAGTCCCAATAAGATCATTCAATGGAAACTAAGCTAAGAAGCCATTAAAACTAAACATATTAAAATAAAAAAGCTTCATAAACCTCTATTCTAATCCATTGAAACTTATCCTATTGGGGGAGTGGTGTTGCATTGATGTGGAATGGTGACCCTTTCCCAATCCTTTGGATAATGAGCTTATTTCAATCGATTCTATTGAAGAGAATCGACGAAACTAATGAGAGATGTGTGATTAAAACATGATGAAAGCTATTTAAAAATGATTTATTCTATGATAAACAATGTGAGTGTATGCAATCTATTCTAAATGTATACAAGATTCGAAAGATTAAAACACTATTTTCAAGATATGCTAAATGGATGCACCTAAGTTACCATGAAAGCCATTAATGGAAGCTAAGCTAAAAATGCAAGTAAATAACCTAAAATAATTTTAAAACATGAAATATGAGTGCACGATGAGAGTGATTTTAACAACATAAGTCTACTATTAAAAGGTCCAGATCCCTATTCAATAGAGGCAAGCTCTATTTATAGAAGAGGCAAAATGAAATTGATGATAAAGATCAAAAGGATCAATCAACAGTCAGAATGGGAGGAAAATGGAGGCATGGATCATGGATTCCCATCAAGGGTTGAGGATGCAAGATGATATCTAATCAAGGACTTACATTTATCCAAACAAACACACTTTCAAAACTTGTATGTAAGAAGTCTTGTCGAAAGTTTGTTTTAAAAAGGAATATTCCATTTTTCAAATGAGTGAAGAAAGAGAATATTCTCATAGGTGAGGGAAATTAGATATTTAGTTAATTAAAATGAAATTTTAATGTGCAAAGGGGAAGGAATATTCCTTGAGAATATTCTTTTTGGAAGAATGTGTAAAGGAGGGATATTACCAAGGAATATTCCCTTGCAAGTGGGAGAATTATATTTAATTAGTAATTTGATAATTAAAATAATGTTTCAATTTATGCAAATTAGGAGAATTTAGGGTATTCATTAAATAATTTATTTATGTAATGAAAAGGGTCAAAATGACATTTAATTAAATAATTAAGATTATTTAATTAAATGAGAGGACTTGAGGTGTTAAAATTAGATATTTTGATTTATCTGATTTAACAAGATGGAAGGTTAGGATGAAAGGGGGTGAATTAACCTAATTAGATTAATCAAATTAATAGATGCAAATTATGCAATTAATTAAATAGCTAGGCTAATTTAATTAATTAAGTGAAAAGAGGATGGGTTTCAAGATGAAATGATGTTAGTATATTTGATTCAAGTGCATGATATCATTCAAGATATTTTTAAATGTCTACAAATATTAAAATGTTTTTGTTTGTGTAACATACCCAATATTTACCCAAAAACTTTTACCTAAGTTTTAACTCAAAAAGTGAATAACCCCAATTTTCAAAAATAGGGAAATGAAAAATTTCCTTTTCAATACCATAATTGCACATTGCATAAATAATTTTCACTTATCATTACATAAATGAAATAGCATTACATAATTCCAAGTAGATGAAACTCATCTTTTCAAATATAGATTACAATTGATTCATGATCATGTTCATATACAAATTCATAACTTATAAGAGTTCAAAGGTCAAGGTGTACTCATTTGGATCATACTTCTTTTATTACACAAGTCTCAACTACTAATTGCAAGAGGGAGAGCATCACCCAAGCCCTTTTCCTCCAACCACAGATATAGTGGTTCCCCACACATTTTTCTAACTAGAAAATGGTCCTACCCTTCAACCTAAGTATGGTGTTGTGTCCTACATAACTAGCATGATCATACAACTATGGATAGCCATCAACTATGCATGACACCCCTAACTAGCTATGCAATCTTGACACACAGTGAATCAACAAAATGTATGCAATGACTTCTACACTTACTTTGGCCAAAGTTTTCATATATATAATAAAGCCACTTTCTATGAAGTAGTGTTGTATGTTCACCCCTCCCTTACTCGACTTGGAAAATTTACTGACCTATGAATAACTCTTCCCTTGGTTTGACCCCAAGGTTAAAATATTGTAAACAAGATTTTATTCCAAAGTGATGACACACAAATAATGATTTAATTGATCAATTAGGTTTGACCCAACCTATTGAAAACCCTGTTACATACCTATATAACAATCTAGGGCTGTCAATAACCTCTTATTCAAGTTCTTTCTTTTAATCATGGGAGTAACTATTGGAAGAATAAAGAGTTTGTCATGGGAGTAATAGTTCCAACAAGTTTGAATGGGTGCGTTTAGGCTAGGCATGGTCCTTTTTTGCACCCAAACATGTTGGAGTGGTCTTAGCTACATTGCACCGGAAGCATGAAGCATAGATGTGAACACATGAAGTATACACAGGAAGCATGTGGCATACAGGTGAATACATGAAGTATACACAAAACTCATGAAGCATACATGTGAACACATGAAGTATACATATGAATCATGACACATACATGTAATATGTAAATTATACAAAAGAAGCATGAAGCATTCACGTGAATACATGAAGTATACACATGAATCATGAAGAATACACATGAACACATGAATTATACATTAGAAGCATGAAACATACTCGTGAATGCACATAATACGCAAAGTATACAAAAGAAGCATGAAGCATACATGTGAATACATGATGTATACACATGAATCATGAAGCATAAGCATGAACAGATGAATTATACATGAGAAGAATGAAGCATACACATGAATACACGTGAATAAGTGAAACATACATGTGAATAGGTGAAGCACAAGTACTTAAATACACGCAAGTCATGAAGTATACACATGAATACAAAGTATATGCATGAATACAAAGTATACACATAAAAACACCTATGTCAAAAGTATACATTGCAATACACGTAAGTGACAAAGTATACACATAAGTTGTAAAGTATACACTTGAATACACATAACTCATAAGTTGCAAGTCATGAAGTATTATCCTTAATTGTAGGAGTGTTAAGATAATTAAATGTATACTCAGTAATATTTTTCATGAATGTTAGAAAGCTATAGGCATGTGTGAAAATTTGAATGCAATAAAAATATTCAATAATTATTTAAGCATTAGAAGTAAACAACACCCATTACTACAACATTCAAGCAAACAATTTACACATTACACACGATAACATCATTCAAGAGTAGCAATGGTAAAATAAGATTTACATTAATCAAAAAGATGTAAGGCTATAAAATGATATATGTTGATAAAAGTATATAATATATCTACTAAAGTCATATAGGCTTACTACAAAAAAGCCATATGAAAATAAAATGTCACATATATCGATAGTACAAAACATATATTCAAAAATGCCATGCAGGAATACAATAAATGGCACTAATAAATATTCATCTCCCTCTAGGGGAAGGAAAAAGATCACATGCTACCTTCAACAATCGGCTAGATGGAGTGTTTGTTGGTTCTTTTGCCTTTCAAATGCACTCACTAGTCCTCCTCTCTTCACTCATCTAGAGTTGCAACTAATACAATAAGAAGTATAGGTGTTAATACATAAAAAATGAATTGTGGAATGACATATAACAAAATAATCACTTACCACAAATAAATAATCATCATGCTCATTTGCAACATTAGCAACCATCAAGATAGCAATTAAACCACATACAAGTATCATGGAAATTTTCAATAATAGACCATAGAATAGCAAATATAATGTGAAATTGACTAATTTTTTGTATACCTCTCTCAAAGGATAAAAAATAGCTAAGACTACAACAACTCCATGGTCCATCGTGCCAGCAACATTGCTAGGGTTGTCTAATTTCAACATCTAAAAATGAAACAACAAATATGAATTTTTTTATCACTTTCATTAGTTTATTTGTTTAATTAACATAGACAAGGAAATGAACAATTTTAAAAAATGCCTCAATGTAATGTGGTCTGATGGTGATGGTAAGAAATGATGAATTCCATGCCAAGAAAATTTCTATGGATTGTCTTGATGTCTATTTTTGGATTGCTTATATGGTAGTTATTAGGGTTTTTTTGAAGGTATATAACTGCAGACACCTAAATTTGGATACTTAATTTATCAAAATTTATCCCTTTTTATCTAAACATTCATTTATCCAAATTAATTAAGTAATATCACTATTATTTAATTAATACCTCTAAAGTTCTTCTAATTCCTAAGGTATCTAGTTAAATAATTAAATACCTTCCCCCTTTTATCAAATGAATTAAATAAATTTGACATTTATTTAATTCCTCATATGTCACATCTCTTTCTTAATCCTAATTATTCTCCTAATTTCATAATTAGGGATGTGCACATTCCTAATCCTTGATTAGGATGTGTCACATCTTCCAACTTTTGCAAGTTGGCCTCTAATCTCTCTTAGCCACCTAACCCTCCTCTAATCCTTCATTAACTAGCCTAATCAACCTCAAGGAATTTTTAATTCCTTTTATCCTTCCAAGGAATATTAAATTTCTTTTTCTCTTCCCCATGTGATCTTTGACTTGTCACATCAAGTCACATGTGAACTCTTCGTAATCTCCCACTTGCCTCCAATATGCCATTAATTTGTCTAATTAGGTACTTGCACAACCTTAATCACTTAATTAGGTCAACCTAATCCCCATGTCATTTATGGAATGTGTTCTATGTCAACCTTATTAAAGAGTTTCTCATTTTGGAGAAGGAACTCCATTCCCCAAGTGATTTTTTAATTCACATTTAATCCCCAATGCATTCCAAAGAATTTTAAATTCTTTCTCCCATTTCCATGTGGATATTTGAGGAATTTTTAATTCCTCACATGTCCTTTCACCCACATGGGGACAAGGACCTCCTTTATGAGGAGATATTGTCCCAATCCCAAGGTACTAAGTAGTACCTCCATGCCATGTACTCTCCTTCCAACTCATGTACACATCATCCTTTTCAAGCCACTTCACATGCCACATGTCAAGATGTGAGAGCTTGTGAGTTCTCAACTCACCATAGCCCTACATCTTGGCCTTGTTGGTTTAATACCAACCATTCATTTTTCTAGAGAATTTAAAATTCTCTATAAATACCCCCTATTTTCTCTCATTTTAGAGGAGATCATTGTGCTAGCCAAACTCTTACAAATTTTTCTTTTGAGCCATTCTTAGCCAAATACTTGCATTTGCATCCACTTTCACCTATTTTTCTATCCATCTCACAATCCACACTTGCATCTTTTGCCATAAAAGGAGCATACATTATATCAAAGATCGAAGGGCCAACCAAAGGACAACTCAACAAGGTAAAAAGTTCCATTTTGCTTTGTTAAGTTAATCATTTTCCCAATCTTGAGGTGTAGGGTATTTATATTTGTTGTTTGCACTTTTTTGTTTGCTGCTCGTTTTCTAACACATATTTTCACCCGTTCACAATAACCATACATTTCCCATGGAATCCATAAAGAAGGAAGAAATTGTTGATATTAATTGAATGTTAGAAAATGGCTTATTAAGAGACCTTATGACGAAAAATACATTTCACCTACTTTATAGAAACTTGTAGCAGATAAGGACCTTTGGTCTCAATATGGACTTGTTGTAGATAAGGACTTTATACAAACTTGTAGAAGATAAGGGCATTGTAGAAAATGGATGTAAGAGTTACAAATGTTTCCAAATTTGGAGATTTTCAAGGAGGTCATCTTCATATCCCCATAATACAAACCTTGCATGTAATCTCCTTATGATAGGTATGTCATAATTTTGTTTCAAGTGTGAAATCTATAATGAGAGAATTTAGGTATCTTTCATATCCTTGTATTTCTTTAGGAAAGAAAATGAATTTGGTGATTAGTGATATGATACATAAAATAGATACAAATAATGATGGCTACATTAGCTATGAAGAGTTCATAACAATGTTTAAAAAACTAGAACAAAATGGAACAAACACTACAATGATTCTTGCAAATAGTTTTAAATGAAATGTGACAAAAGATAGGGGTTTTGAAGCTTGTTGAAGCCATGACATAATGTTCACACATCGATACAAGTATAAAGCTTATTAGAAAAGCTTAGTTTAGATAAGAAATGGGCTCTTTTATTATGAGGGTTATACAACCACATGGGATATTTTCTGTTGATGATTAGGACTTCCTTCAAGCATTGATACACATGTATGAATCCCATTATGGGCCACTTTCTCAATTCATAATGAAACACATGAATTCTATAAAACTTAATTGAAATAGAGGTATTGGTGTGGATATCATGATTGAAGTTTCATTTGAGACATGCTTTCAAATTTCATGCTTCATATAGGGCATCCAATTGAATATACATAAACATGCAGCCTTACACCCCAATGTGCAAAACAAATGGATACAAGGACAACGATCATGACCATAAGGGGTAGAGGCATAAGGGTAACTCATGAGTAAGATGAAAGAAAAGGATGATAGCATAAGTATGACAATGAGAAGCTATATTTGTAGAATTCAAGTGAACAACCATATTATGCTTGTTTGGAAATCCAAAATAGTGGATGCAAGTGTCCTAGATTTGAAGGGAGATGATGTCAACAATTGTAAAGATATAGATGAGTGCAAAAAAAAGAAGGCTTGTCAATGCTCAGACTATGGTTGCAAAAAATACACATGGGATAGTTATGAATATAGTTGTAAAGATGGCCTCCTTTATATAAGAGACCATGATGCTTGCATAAGCAAGACAACAAGCAATGGTTGGCTAGGTTGCACTGTGGGTGTTTGTATTTGGCTTGGAAACTATTGTTATTGGAGGCTGTGATTTTTAAATATAGAACTAGATCATATATGGACTAAAAAATTAGAGCTATCTTGGCCCAATACAAGCCTCTTAATAGCTAAGGAGAGACTCCCAATCATGTTCATAAAGAATGGTTAATGGACACTACATGAGGTTTTCTGGTGGTAATGGTAAATGAAATGTGTGATATGATGGTGGAAAGTCATAAATAGATAGAAAATACTATCATAACATGGATAGAGGGTAGAAATTATATAAAGGGATAAAGATTGTGAGAAGTCGACTCTAGGATAGAGTAGAAAAGATAGTCAAAATGAGACATATTTAAGGTTTTGAGAACATATTATACTAAAAAGAGAGTGAGGCAGTGTTGTTTGTTGAGAAGTAATATGCATCCATAGTCACCAAAGACAAAGAAACAAGCATTGCAAAGGAAATTGGAACATGAAGAAGAAGAATTTAAACTAATTGAGAATGAAGAAGACAGGCTCAAATGCAACTCAAGAGTGAAGATAACATCAGGTTATTAAGAGTTGAATTCAAATAGAAGTTTGAAGAGTATGAATGTAAGGAAAATGAGTTTATGAAACTTGGGCACATGAGGATGAAGAAAATTCCTTCTACAACACAAATAGGAGGTTGAAAGGCTAGGCAAAAAACTAGAGGAAAATGAATCTGAAGTTCAAAATCTCAGAAGCAATCTCCTAACAGAATCTCAGGAAGATAGAATTGAGAATGCCAGTAAAGAAATCAAGATATTTCTTGAAACATGCTTGGTCAAGGACAATAAAGAGGCTGCAACCTTGTCAATGATATTAGAGAATGTGAAATCTTATGACATTCCCTTGAGATTTGAAAACACAATCACATAACACAATGAATTATAATGTCTCTATAGATAGATGGCAGTTGAATGAACTACATGGATTGATCTCAAACAATGAAAATGATATTTTTCAATCATAAAGAAGACACTGCCATCAAAGACAAAGCTATAGGATAGAAAAATTAATATGTGAAAGGGTTTGAGCTTGAAAGGAAAATGAAAATGACAAGTTCAAAGCCAAAATATATGATGCATTATTTAAAAGAATAATGAATTCTCTTGCACCCATCACTTTAAAGAACCTAGTTATCTAAGTTCATGTAGTTTCAAACATTATTTTAGATTTTTACACACAAAATTACCAAAAATAGCTAACATTATTTTACAACACCATTAATGAATAAAGGTTACTTGAGTGAAATTTATTTAAGGACATGAATAGTGAGGTGTCGAGGTTGAAGGTCCACCAAAATGTTTTTTGACATCCAAAGCATGTTATGAGACAATCATTCAAATAACATTCAACTATTCACATGTAATAATTATTTATTTAATACTAGTTGCATACCTGTGGAATCAATATAAAAAACAAATAAGGGCCTACAGGAATGGTGCACGTATCATGAACACTTTGACTCTAATTTTCATCATTTTGATTCTACTAATTTAGTTATTCTTACATTTCAAAATAGAATTTAATAAAAAATTAAATGAAATTTCTAAATTATACTTGAGTATCAATGTTGAATGTTTCATTCACAATGCATTTTTCATAACCATCTGCTTTGCAGCTGATGTATGTTGTGTAGCTGCATCCTGAGCACTCTCAATATCATACATGCAAAAAAAACCACAAGAGCAACAATGGTGGGGTGGAACTCTAGGCCTAGAAGTCTTGTACACATTAGGCTCTACTAGAGACCTCACACACTATACAATGCTTTGAGTGAGTGAGCTAATTGACTCCAACGTGTCCACCTCAATACTGTTGTTCACAATAGAAGGAACAACAACATGCTCCACCATGGGTTTGGCCAAGGGTCTCGATGCCAACTATGGATTACATCGTGCACCTGGTCTATCATGTGAGGAGCCCCCACCTCTACCCTAAAAGTCTAAAATGCCAAAATAACTTGGCACCTTATTGAGGACAAACTCACAACAGAATTTCCTCAAAAAATAAGTGTGGTACCTCATATTTATTGCATGGATTTTTGTCAAGAACCATCCACCACCACTCCCAAAAATTATTTTTTATTAATTCATGGTGGCACCAATGGATGAGGAACCTCCTGCATGCATGTGATAAAGGTGTGTTGGTTCTTAGGTCTATAAAAAGTGCAAACAAGTCAAATTTTCTTATTTTTTCATTTTTCACTTGTGCATATGAAATTACACTAGCATAAAATTGTTTTAATTCATCCCTCTTATTCGACCAAAAATTTATTTGCTCACTCATTTCACCTACATGTGGTACAATTGATTTGAGTGACTCAACAATGCCCCTTGTATAAGGGTGGGTTGCAGAATGCTCATTTAATCTTCCAATCAACTATTCAAGCTCTCTTTTGTTGTTTTCAATTTTATTTAAAATATTTTCTTGTGTTCCTTGTGGATGCCTACAAACTAAGGGAGGGGTTTGAGGTTCTTCTTGTTTGGGAGTGTCCTCATGAGGGGGTGATTGTTAATTGTCAATGTTTGGAATTTTCCTATGTTTTAACCTTTTTTCCATCATAGTCTTCTTTCTATTGCTATTCTAAAAACTCCTATCCCTCAAGGAGTGGAGATTCTAAAATTTGAAAACTACAATGGCCATGGGTTTCTATAGATGCATATCTCATCCTTTAATGCACTATATGCCAATTTCTTCCATAATGATATACTATTGGCCAAAATACTCTCATGTTCTCTCAAGGATGCCACTTTGGAATGGTATTGTTCCTTGCATGATAATTCTATTTTCTCTTTTGATCAACTAAATAATTAGTTTCTCTAGTAGTTCTAGGCCAATATCAGGTTGAAGATTGCGTTCAATGATCTCATCTGATGCAAGCATGGGAATCATGAGAAGTTAACCGATTTTATACCTCAATATTAGGCTATATTTACTCAAATTTCTTATCCTTTTCTTGATTTTGATGTTCAAAATGTTCTTATTAGGAACTTGTTGCCTTTGTTGTAAGAAAAAAATATTTTAATGAAATATCAATCTTTTGCACATTTGTGTGCTCCCTTATGAGAGTACCATCAAACAATTATCTAGTATGAGGATTTGTCCTCACTATCCCATCAAGATGATCAATTAGTCGTGTTAGTCTGTAGCAAGAACAAGGCTGTGGAAAATGTGGTCTCTATTCCAACAAATAAAATTGCTACAAGATGTAATAGACCATTTACCAAATTGTTAGAATCTTATAATAGTATCCCAAAAAAATTGCTAAAAGATAAAATAATAACTTTTCCATAGATACAACTACTATCTGAGCCATATCCTCAATGTTACAACTCTCAATTTTTTTGTCAATACCACCAAGTCTCTGAAAATGATACGAAAAAATGTGTTCGCCTCCATCATGTGATTTAGGACCAAATCAATGATAGGAATGTCTACCTCAATTGTAGAAAATAAAACTCTAACAAATCTTTATCAAAGTTGAATAGATAGCTATAGATATATATAGATCCTTTCCCATCACACTATGCTAATTTGGTCACTCCTTCATCATCTTCTAATTGCACCCCATCTAAATATGTGAATGTAGTCTTATTTAGTCATATTACTCCTATAGAGTGTTTATATGTTGTCCCTGATATTTCATTCACTTCACATGATTTTCCCCTGAACAAGGAGCTCTCTCCACTTTACGTTTCTACTCATATCAATGGTAATGCTCTAACGAGCATTATGCTTGATCCTTCAAGCTATGTGAATGTGATTATGGAGGAGACCTTTTTTATTAATATTTTACATAAGGAGAAATATGATGAGTCAGAGGATACCTTCACACACACGATAGGTTTTCTATTACACCTGTTGGTACTATTAATTTGTCAGTTCTAGTAGGACTTAAGGCTGTGGAAGTCCCATTTTTTGTGATCCCAGAGTCTAACTTATTTAGAGTGAGGATAGGCATTCCATGACTAGCCTCCATGAATGCAGCCACTTCTGTGATCCACAAATGTCTAAAATTCCCCATGAGGATACTATGTAAGTTGTCTAGGATACTAGATACAAGCCATTGGTATCATGTGGGGGCTTCTCTCTTGACCAATTTTTTCCCAGTTGAGTTGGACCTCTCCCTCATAGGGGAGATATATTGTATAGATCTTATTGTACATACAAGACTAGGAACTCAGTGCCGAAGGGAAATTTTCTCCCATCTCCTTATTTTATTTCTTTGAAGGCCTACATGCATGCAAAATAACATGCTTCATCTTCTACCCCTGAAAAAGGGAAGGATAGGCTTGCTCTTGACCTTAGGCTTTCCCATTCTAGTTCTTCTTCTGCATCTTCAAATTCCTCTTCCTATCCCTTAGTAGTGTCTTCTATTACCACTACTATTCATAACACAAGAAAAGGAAAAGTGCCCATGCTACGAAAGTTGAAGCCCCAAGCTTTTTAGCTTCTTGTTTTACCCATAGTTCCCCGACCCACCCTCTATGGCAAGGGTAAGCATTCCTATGTTTTGGCCTCAGTGACCTCCACCTATTCCTCCACATGCTCCTAGGGTAGGGAAAGGAAAGAGGCTTGTCACTAGGACATTTTTTTTATTCTTGCTTTTGTGCATCCTCTTCCTTCTCTTTTGAAGGAGACCACCCTTCCATTGGTGATAGTTGCAGAGGTTTCTCTTATGGTAGATCAAGATCCCTCAACCTCTTCTTAGGTTGTCTTCTTGTGCCCACAACTAACGTAATCGAGTTTCACATGAGTGTAAGTGCTGGTGAAAGGCTTTGGCTAAGGAGCACACTGCTTTGTAGAAGAGTGGGGAGGAGCCTCTTGTTTTTGTGTTTGAACCTTATGTTTTGGTTTGTTCTACTTCTATCTTTTCTTCTGCCTCAGTTCCCATCACCTCAGTTCTTCTTCTAGCTTCATCAATGGACCATGATGAATCTCAAGTGTTCATCACTCCCTTGGTGATGCCTCCCCTTCTTACCTCTCTTCCTAACATTCCTCCTTTCTCACAGCTTATGGACATACCTCACCCAAAGGTGGTGTCCTTTGTGCTCTATCTCCTTTTTCTTTTGCTTCATGCATGTGGATTTCACATCATCCAATGAAGTGAAAGTCCAAGGATAACCATGCCTTGGGCGATGGTCATAAGAGTTTTTTTTATTCTCTCGAGTCATATTCTACTTTGGCCTGCACTATCCTTGTGATGGAGGTGGCCACTACATCCTCAAATTTTGTCACTACCCCTTTTCTTGAGGTTGAAAGTGACTCTTAGGTTTCTTGTCATCCTCTCACTCAGTTGACACAAGAAACTCTTGAAAAGTGTATGTGCAACTCATTGGAGGACATATGGACTTTATCATTTATCTTTGGAAGATCGATGAATTTTCTCTCACAAGAGCTCTGTGAAGTAAACCTCAAGGGGATTTCTTCCTTAGCCCTTTTTGTAGGTGAGTTAGTAGGTACCTCCCTAGCTATCTCTCCCCTCCAGGCTCACCCTCCCTCCCCTTATAATGATCTAGATTGGGAGTTTAGTGTATAAAAATGCATACCCTTACATTTTCACACTTGTTTGGGCTTTCCTTGCTTTATTTATCCTTATTTATGTCTAAAAAGGTCCTATTTTGCATCCACAAGCTCAATGAATTATATTTTTTTATGGATAATCTTGACAAAAATCAATGGATAAATGATAATTTAATGATTTTGGATGTGTGTTGCTAATTTTTGGGTCAAGACTAAGATGCCACCTAGGGCGTCTTTGTCCCCCAAAGGTCTTGGGACCTTGATTTTGAATGTACCTTAAAAAGGTACCTTTTTGGATTTTGTGCCCTGAGATTCATGCCTCGGGACTAAGATGCCACCTAGGGCATCTTAGTCCCCCTTAAGGTATTTAATTTCAAATTTTGGAATGATTTAGCCTCCTTTAATTAATGAATTCATTTTTTGACTTATTGTGTTGTAATTTCAAGATATTAAGCATTGATAAGTATAAATACAAGGTTCCTTCATTCATTTTCTTCCAAGCTTTTGTGAGAGCAATTCATCAAGCATTTGGATTCATCATCAAGATTCAAGAATCATATCAAGGATCTTCTTGCATCATGTGTGTTTTTGAGCTAACATTTGTGATGTAGGGTTTTGATTCAAGTAAGCATTTCAAGTCAACATCTATCAAGCATTCAAGGAATTCAAGATCTACATTCAAGCTAGCCATCTCACACAAGTTTGTAGATTTCATAACAAGGGTTTGGTGAGTTGTAACATTGTATGCTATTCATTCATCATTTCCCTTCATTATTCTATTTCATTTCAAGGTTTAATTAGTAACAAGAGGTTTGACCAAGGCAAACCACCATTTACTAAAAATCAAGTTTTTCCTCTCTTGCATGTTTGTGATTGCAGATTTAGGTTGAAGACTTGAAGATCATTTGAAGTGAAAAGTTGCAAAGTTGCATTGTAAAGTTTTCATCTTCACGAAAAATCACCTACAAGACAAATCTAGAAGTTTTAGAATCTGAGATATGAGAAGAAGGAAGTGCAGACCCTTAGCCTCGAGACCACATTTGGAGATTCTAGAAAATTAGAATGGGACTAAGTCACCACCTAGGGTGTGTTAGTCCTCTCGAAGTTATTTTATAGAAATTATTTCAAATCCAGTTCTGACATCCAAAGACTCCACATCTTCCCCGAAAAAACATCAGTGGGACTAAGACAACAGTAAGGGTGTCTTAGTCCTTCATAGAAATTTTTGCCAACATTTTTCCATTTTCAGAATCCTTGTCACATTTCTAGACTTCCTAGGTACACATATCCTAAATTTCTATTGCATAATTTCATCATTTGCATTCATCATTTGGCTTGCATCATTAGCTTTTGTGAATTGAATTCTAAAGTGTCTTTTCCAAGCTTTTGCTTGGTGGTGAACCCCTTTAAGCTGAAAGAACCCCTTCCTAGGTCTTCCTTGTTGAGATTTGATTGACCTTTGAGGTTGATAGTCAATCAAATTTAGATTCCCAGGACATTATTGAGCGACTGAAAGAGAATAGGAGTGGGAACTCCCCATTTCCCATTTTATTTACGGATCATTTTGGTGAGCCTAAAATTTTGGACATTCATTTTTTTGATTTGGAGTTCATTAAGGCCCTAGATCTAGGATGACATTAATTTTTGCATTCCATTTGCATTAGTGAAATTGCATCTAGGGTTCCTAAATCTCGCATTAGTGAAAGTGCATATAGGTTACATTTTTGCAACCCTGCATCATCTAAAAAATAGAAAAATTGCATTGTTATTCATCATAATTGCATTTAGAGTCATTCTTCATTCGCTTGAGATTGGAAAATTGCATTCAAAATTACATATTGTTTGCATCATTTTATTAATGTTTTAAGTGTTGGGCTCTAAACGTCCATTAAGGGTAGTCATTTGAAACATTGTATAAGTTGGATAGATCAATTATCACACAATGTTAGTATCTTTCCTTTCGAAGTATGCCAAGAAAAAGCCCATTAACAAGAATAATAGTCATCCTTCCAATATCTTTCCTAATTAAATGAGAGTCTCTTAGTGCAAAAGAATGATAATTTTGACACACTCCATAGTTCCACACCCTCTAATGTCTCTTCTAATTGTTGGAATGAAGTGATAGAAGAAGATGAAAGAATAGAAAATATTGATAATCATAGTTCCTCTTCTCCCAACATCTCTCCTACATGTGATGAAGATATTTTGGCAATAGAAGATACACCTATTGAGAATCATGACAATGTTGAAAGCTCCTCTTATATAACCTCTCTTACTTTGGAAGATATTATGGCACAAGAGAATGAAATCATAGACACATTTCTTAACATCACTCTACCTAGTCTACTTTCATCTCCCAAATCCTCCCGTATTTGTGAGAATGTTCTTGTGAGAAATCATGACAATCACATTATTTGTGAGGAGGATAGGTTGGAATTATATGATCAAATCTTTAAGACCTATGAAAATACTCTTTATTTTTCTTCCCCTATTTTGGAAGACATTATTGGATAACGGGATGTAATCACAGATAATTAGGATAATCATAAATTTTCTTCTCCTAATGTCTCTTTTGCTTGTGAAGAAGATATTTTGGGATTAGAAGAACTATTCATTCAAAGTCATGAGAATATTCTTGCTCCCTTTCCTAATGTTTCCCCCATACAAGAATACATAATTGAGCAAAAGGATCCAATCATTGAAAAACAAGAATGTGATGCTTTTACTTCTCTTGATGCCTCATCTCCTTGCAATGAAGTTACTCTGCAAAACCTATTCATTGAATTTGATCAACATCTTGTTTTATTTTTTCCTAAAAAAAATCATTACTAGTGGTCTTGGTTATTGCTCCTCAAAAGAATCAAACAATCCATAACTCAATATCAACACTAATACAAAATTATCCTCTAAGCCAAATTTAACATTAGTGAATTTTGAATTGATAGACACTAGTGGTTTTGATTGTTATCCTTTGAAAGAAATAGAGAAATCCTCACTTAACATTAATGTCATATAGATTTTACACACTCTTGTAAAGGAGAGTACAAAATCTCATAATCTAAAGAGTCTTGTGTAGGTATGAGAACTAATACTAAGAAAGAGATATCTTTGCCGCAAAATAATGAAGCATCCTCTACTTTTGATCAAGAGAGTATCTTGTCGAGACTCCTCCAAGATCATTTGATATCCCTCCCTCCAAAAACAAGAAATAAATTTTATTACAAGACTTCATTTTATGCATATTATAGAGTTCATGGTCATTCTACTAATGAGTGTAAGGCTTTAAGTAGTAAAATACATCTTAAGGAGTTTGGTGCTCTTCCTTATGTGGGGGCACCTAATTCCTCTAATTCATATGATTTTCACTTTAGCATGTTACTCATCATTCATTTCGGCTCACCCTTTTCTTGCACTAAGTGGGGGCAAGGGGTTTGGTAAGATTGTCCTCATATGTCATTTGTCATTGTCTCTTCTGGTGTGTTGAATACCTTCCATGTATATGTAAGAGCAAGCTTTGGATGTGGATGACATGCCTTAAGTTTTCTTGCAAGTGACGTAATGAGAAACCCTTCCATCCTATTGCATGACGTAGCTTATTGGAAACATATGAATTGGCATAGGGCTTTCTGAGTAAGCTCTCATGTCTTAGTCTACTTTAAAGCAATTGCTCACAGTAATGGTGTTAAAAATCACTTTAAAGTAGGGGCATACATTGACACTCATGTTTCATTGTTCGATTTTATTCTTTCTTGTGATGCGTTCTTTTCTTGGTGGTTTCATGGTGTTTGATTTCCTCTGAGAGTGATATTTCTTTGACTTGTCCTATCTTGGAGACAGTAAGCACGATGTTCCCTAAGAAGAGACCTTGCACGAATGAAGAAAAACCCCTTTGAACATTCTTCTTTCCTATTGCATTTTTATTTTTGTAAATTATTAAAGTCATGGAGGTATGGCTTTGATATGGTTCCTTGGGGCTCACCTAGTGAACAACTAGCTTCACTAGCCCTTGAGATTGTGCATTTTTTTCCTTTTTTCCTTATATTAGTCATGGGGGTATGATGTTGATATGGACCTCTTGGGGCTCGCCTAGTGAACACCTAGCTTCACTAGCTATTGTGAGCATACATTTTGTACCTTATTAAAGTCATGGAGGTATGGCTTTGATATGGTCTGCTGGGGCTCACCTAGTGAACAACTAGTTTCACTAGCCCTTGTGAGCATGCACTTTGTTTGCATAGTGGACAATGCATTCTACTTGTAATTTTTTTTGGAAAAACAACCTAGACCCAATCCACAATGTGTTGGACGATTAGTCACAACTTGATCTGTTGCATTTTTTCTTTTTCCATCTTTGATGGTGCATGCTTGCGATCTGTTGATGGCTTCATATATCATCCGCATGTGTGTCCCTTTGTGCCTATGTTGGATTTCCATAGGATCTTGATCTTTGGGGCTTGGCCACCATCTTGATTATTATCATCCTATCTTACTAGCATTTGTGCATTTGAACCCCTCTTGATTGTGTGGTTGGTTACTTTAGTGTGAGTTTGAAGCAAGTTCATCCTCTCACTAAAGTGGGGGCTAAATGTAAAGTGGGGGCTAAATAGAGTGTAGGAAAATGCATACCCTTGCATTTCCACACTTGTTTGGGCCCACCTTGCTTTGTTTATCCCTATTTATGTCTTAAAATTGGTCCTATTTTGCATCCACAAGCTTAATAAATTATGTATTTTTATGGATAATATTGACAAACATCAATGGATAAATGATAATTTAATGATTCTAGTTGTGTGCTTAATTTTTGGGTTGGGACTAAGATGCCACCTAGGGCGTCTTTGTCCCCCATAGGTTTTGGGACCCTGATTTTGAATGTACCTTAAAAAGGTTCCTTTTTGGAGTTTGTGCCTTGAGATTCATGCCTTGGGACTAAGATGCCACCTAGGGCATCTTAGTCCCCCTTAAGGAATTTTTGGGATTTAATTTCAAATTCTAGTGGGATTTAGCCTCCTTTAATTAATGAATTCATATGTTGGCTTGTTGTGGAGTAATTTTAGGATATTAAGAATGGATATGTATAAATACAAGGTTCCTTCATTCATTTTCATCCAAGTCTTTTGTGAGAGCAATTCATGAAGCATTTGGAGTCATCATCAATATTCAAGCATCATATCAAAGATTGTCTTGCATCATGTGTTTTTTTGAGCTAACATTTGTGATGTAGGGTTTTGATTCAAGAAAGTATTTCAAGTCAATTTCTATCAAGCATTTTAAGATCTACATTCAAGCTAGGCATCTCACACAAGTTTGCAGATTTCATAACAAGGGTTTGGTAAGTTGTAACATTTCATGTTGTTCATTCATCATTTCCCTTCATTATTCTATTTCATTTCAAGGTTTAATTACCAACAAGGGGTTTGACCAAGGAAAACCCCCATTTACTAACAATCAACAAGTTTTTCCTCTCTTACATGTTTGTGATTGCAGATTTAGGTTGAAGAGTTGAAGATTGTTTGAATTGCAAAGTTGCATTGTAAAGTTGTCATCTTCACAAAAACTCACCTACAGGTCAAATCAAGAAGTTTTAGAACTTGAGATCGAAGAAGAAGGAAGTGCAAACCCTGAGCCTCAAGACCACATTCAGAGATTCCACAAATTTAGAAGAGGAATAAGTTGCCACCTAGGGCCTCTTAGTCCTCCCAAAGTTATTTTACAAAAAAACTTTCAAATCTAGTTCCAACATCTGAAGTCTTCGCATGTGCCTCAAAAAACAACAGGGAGACTAAGACAATAGTAAGTCCTCCATAACACTTTTTGGCAGAACTTTTGAATTTTTGGAATCCTTGTCAGATTTCCAAACTTCCCAGGTACACATATCCTAACTCTCTCTTGCATAATTTCATCATTTTCATCCATCATTTAGCTTGCATCATTAGGTTTTGTGAATTGAATGCGAAAGTGTCTTTTCCAAGCTTTTACTTGGTGGTGAACCCCTTTACGCTAAAAGAACCACTTCCTAGGTCTTCTTGGTTGAGAATGGACTCACCTTTGAGGTTGATAGTCAATCCAATTTGGATTCCTAGGACATTATTGAGTAACCAAAAGAGAATAGGAGTGGGCACTCCCCATTTCCCATTTTATTTACGGTTCATTTTGGTGAAACTGACATTTTGGACATTCATTTTTTTGATTTGGAGTTCATTAAGGTCCTATATCTAGGATGACATTCATTTTTGCATTGCATTTGCATTAGTGAAATTGCATCTAGGGTTTCTAAATCTTGCATTAATGAAAGTGCATATAGGTTGTATTTTTGCATCTTTGCATCATCTAAAAAATAGAAAAATTGCATTGTTATTCATCATAATTGCATTTATAGTCATTCTTCATTCACTTTAGATTGGAAAATTGCATTCAAAATTGTATCTTATTTGCATCATTTTATTCATGTTTTAAGCGTTGGGCTCGAAATATCCATTTAAGGATAGTCATTTGAAACATTGCATAAGTTGGATAGATCAATTTTCACACAATTTTAGTATCTTTCCTTTCAAAGTATGCCAAGAAAAAGATCATAACAAGCATAATAGTCATCCTTGCAATATATTTCCTAGTTATGAGAGTCTCTTAGTGCAAGAGAATGACAATGTTGACACACTCCATAGTTCCACACCCTCTAATATCTCTTCTAATTTTTGGAATGAAGTTATAGAAGAAGATGAAATCATAAAAAATCATGATAATCATAGTTCTTCTTCTCCCAACATCTCTCCTACATGTGACAAAAATATTTTGGTGCTAGAAGATACACCTATTAAGAATCATGAAAATGTTGAAAGCTCCTCTTCTATAACCTCTCTTACTTTGTAAGATATTATGGCACAAGAGAATGAGATCATAGACACATATCTTAACATCACTCTACCTTGTCTACATTCATCTCCAAACTCCTCCCCTATTTGTGATAATGTTTTTGTGAGAAATCATGACAAACACATTATTTGTGAGGAGGATAAGTTGGAATTAGATGATCAAATATTTAAGACCTATGAATAGCCTCTTTATTTTTCTTCCCCTATTTTGGAAGACATTATTGGATAAAGGGATGTAATCACAGATAATCATGACAATCATACTTGTTCTTCTCCTAATGTCTCTCCTACTTGTGAAGAAGATATTTTGGGATTAGAAGAACTATTCATTGAGAGTCATGAGAATATTCTTACTCCCTTTCCTAATGCTTCTCCCATACAAGAATACATAATTGAGCAAAAGGAACCAATCATTAAAAACAAGAATGTGATGCTTTTCCTTCTCTTGATGCCTCCCCTCCTTGTGATGAAGTTACTCTACAAAATCTATTCATGGAATGTGATCAACATCTTGTTTTCTTCTCTCATAAAAAATCTCTAAGTAGTGGTCTTGGTTATTTCCCCTCAAAAGAAACAAACAAGCCTTCACTCAATATCAACACTAATACAAAAGTTTCCTCTAAGCCAAATTTAACATTAGTGTATTCTGAATTGATAGACACTAGTGGTTTTGATTGTTATCCTTTGAAAGAAATGGATAAGTTCTCACTTAACATTAATTTCATCACGTAAAACACTTATGATTCAAATTTGATAGATTTTATACACTCCTCTATAGGAGAGTACAAAATCTCACAATCTAAAGAGTCTTGTGTAGGTATGAGAACTAATAGCAAGACAAAGATATCTTTTCCGAAAAATAATGAAGCATCCTCTACTTTTGATCAAGAGAGTATCTTGTTGATACTCCTCCCATATCTTTTGGTATCCCTCCCTCCAAAAACATGAAACAAGTTTTATTAAAATACTTAATTTTGTGCATATCATAGAGTTTATGGTCATTCTACTAATGAATGTAAGGCTTTGAGTAGTAAAATCCAACACCTTAAGGAGTTTGGTGCTCTTCCTTATGTGGTGGAACCTAATTCCTCTAATTGATACTAATTTTCACTTTAACATGTTTCTCATTAGTCATCTTGGCTCACCCTTGTCCTACACTAAGTGGGGGAAAGGGTTTAGGTAGCCTTGTCCTCGTATGTCATTTATCATTGTCTCTTTTGGCTAGTTGACTGCTTTCCATGTATATGTAAGAGCAAGCTTGGGATGTTGACAACATGCCTTAAGTTGGCTCGCATGTGACGTACTGAGCAACCCTTCCATCCTATTGCATGATGTAGCTTATTGGAAACATATGACTTGGCATAGGGATTTTCGAGTAAGCTCTCATGTCTTAGTCTACTTTAAAGCAATTGCTCATAGTAATGGTGTTAGCAACTGCTTTAAAGTGAGTGCATACATTGAAACTCATGTTTCATTGTGCAATTTTCTTTTTTATTGTGACGTGTCCTTTTCTTTGTGGTTTCATGAGAGCGTGATATTTCTTTTACTTTTCCTCTCTTGGAGACATTAAGCATGATGTTCCCTAAGAAGAGATCTCACATGAATGAAGCAAAATCCCTTTGAACATTCTTCTTTTCTATTGCATTTTTCTTTTTGTACCTTATTAAATGCATGGAGGTATGGCTTTGATATGGTTCCTTGGGGCTAACCTAGTAAACAACTAGCTTCACTAGCCCTTGAGAGAATTTTTTTTTTCCTTTTGTCCTTATCGTAGTCATGGGAGTATTTGATATGGACCTCTTGGGGCTCACCTAGTGAAAACCTAGCTTCACTAGGCCTTGTGAGCATGCATTTTTGTACAATATTAAAGTCATGGAGGTATGGCTTTGATATGGTCCCCTGGTGCTCACCTATTGAACAACTAGCTTCACTTTCCCTTGTGAGTGTGCGCTTTGTCTGCATAGTGGACAACACATTCCACTTGTAAACCTTTTTTGAAAAAAAACCTAGACCCCCTCCACAGTGTGTTGGATGACCAATCGAAGCATGATCTATTGCAAATGTTTTTTCTTTTGCCTTTTTCTTTTTCTATCTTTGATGGTGTATCTTGCGATCTAGTTATCACTTCATATATCATCCACATGTGTGTTACTTTATGATTATGTTGGTTTTCCATAGGATTTTGATCTTGGGAGAGCTTGACCACCCTCTTGATTATTGTTATCCTATCTTACTAGCATTTGTACATTTTAACCCCTCTTGATTGCGTGGTTGGCTACTTTAGTGTGATTTTGATGCAAGTTCATCCTCTCGCTAAAGTGGGGGCTAAATTAGTGTAGGAAAATGCATACCCTTGCATTTTCACACTTGTTTGGGCCCACCTTGCTTTATTTATCTGTATTTATGTCTTAATTGGTCCTATTTTGCATCCACAAGCTAAATGAATTATATCTTTTTATGGCTAATCCCAACAAACATCAATGGATAAATGATAATTTAATGATTTTGGCCGTGTCCCTAATTTTTGGTCGGGACTAAGATGCCACCTAGGGTGTCTTTGCCCCCTAAAGGACTTGGGACGCTGATTTTGAGTGTACCTAAAAAGGTCCCTTTTTGGAGTTTGTGCCCCGAGATTCATGCCTTAGGATGAAGACGCCACCTAGGGAGTCTTAGTCCCCCTTAAGGTATTTTTGGGAGTGAATTTAAAATTGTGGTGGGATTTAGCCTCCTTTAATTAATGAATTCATATGTCAGCTTGTTGTTGTGTAATTTCAAGATATTAAGCATGGATAAGTATACATAAAAGATTCCTTTCATTCATTTTCATCCAAGTATTTTGTGAGAGTAATTCATTAAGCATTTGGAGGCATCATCAAAATTCAAGCATCATATAAAAGATCTTCTTGCATCATGTGTGATTTTGAGCTAACATTTGTGATGTAGGGTTTTGATTCAAGAAAGCATTTCAAGTCAACATCTATCAAGCATTCAAGCATTTCAAGATCTACATTCAAGCTAGCCATCTCACAAAAGTTTGTAGATTTCATAACAAGGGTTTGGTGAGTTGTAACATTGCATGTTGTTCATTTATCATTTCCATTCATTATTCTATTTCATTTCAAGGTTTAATTACCAACAAGGGGTTTGACCAAGGAAAACCCCTATTTACTAACAATCAACAAGTTTTTCCTCTCTTGCATGTTTTTGATTGCAAATTTAGGTTGAATACTTGAAGATCATTTGAAGTGAAAAGTTGCAAAGTTACATTGTAAAGTTGTCATCTTCACAGAAACTCAACTACAAGCCAAACCTGAAAATTTCAGAACTTGAGATCTGAGATGAAGTGTAGACCTTGAGCCCCAGGACCACATTTGGAGATTCAAGAAATTCAGAATGGGACTAAGTCACCACCTAGGATGTCTTAGTCCTCCTAAAGTTATTTTATAGTAATTCTTTCAGATCCGGTTTCAACATCCGAAGACTCCGCATCTGCCCCAAAAAAAATAACAGTGAGACTAATATAATTGTAAGGCATCTTAGTCCTCCATAATACTCTTTGGTATCATTTTTCAATTTTTGGAATCCTTGTCACATTTCTAGACTTCCCAGGTACACACATCCTAACTTTCTATTGCAAAATTTCATCATTTAGCTTGCATCATTAGGTTTTGTGAATGAAATGCTAAAGTGTCTTTTCCAAGCTTTTGCTTGGTGGTGAACCCCTTTAAGCTAAAAAAACCCCTTCCTAGGTCTTCCTTGTTGAGAATTGACTCACCTTTGAGGTTGATAGTCAATCCAATTTGGATTCCTAGGAAATTATTGAGTGACCGAAAGAGAATAGGAGTGGGCACTCCCCATTTCCCATTTTATTTACAGTTCAAGGAGCAAGATAACCTACTGGTGGATTTAGATTAGAGTGACACCCTCTTATAAATATTTAGATTATATTTGTGTGATTATTTGTGTTCCCCCATGCTTGTATATATATATTTTTTCTCCCACTCAAAGGAACCTTGCTACCCTTGTAGGTTCTTGGATACAAGGGAGAAACTTTGTCATGAACTTCTTCTATTTGTTTCATCATTCTTCTATGTGTTATAATATTGATTTTTCATGTTGGGCATGATGCAAAGTGTTAGGAATTTAGGCCTCTTCCATGTTGACCCAATTTTTATTTTTTATTTTATCTTTATGTGCTGTTCACATTTTGATACATTTTGGGGGTGATGAAAGTTCATACATATATTATATTATATCTATCTATTTGTATCTATGACCAATTCTGACCTTGAATAATCAGATCACCCTATGCTCTTGATTTCTTCGTCTCTTCTTTTTTGGTTGATGATGTTTTGGTTTCTGTGTGTTGTTCTTTACGTGTGTGAAAAAATTCCATGAATACATCTCACCATGTATCTCATGGCACAACGTATCTTATCTTTCTATTCTCTCCTTCGAATGACATGTGCTCCTTTGTGTAACACACATCATTCTAAGGGGGGGCTCTCTTATCTGCTTAATTTTCAAAAAGGTATATTATTTCAAAAGGATTCCTTGATGAAAGAATCCATTGATGAGAATTTATTTCAAAATAGTTGTCAAAAGGATTCCTTGATGTCTTGATGTCTTATATCTTGGTGTATAGCTTGGGGGCAATCTGACTAGACCTGTCTTGTCTTTTCTGTGACTGTCCTGCAACATAATTTGCAGTAGCCATAGGCCTATATGATTTTTGTATGGAATCTATCCATGCTAGCCATACCTATTAGTTCCATCTTTATTTGATCATATTGTCTTGTCTTGTGTCTATTGAATATGTTTATCATGTCTATTATTTTTCACTTTTTTTCCTAACATGTTTGTGATGAGATTGCAGCTGGATTTATAGGATCAAAAACCTATATCTTCTTCACATTCTGGTGAATCTCCTTTCACATCAAGTATAATTGAGCGAAGGAATGCTTCCTCTCCATTTTTGGTATATTCTCTTCAATCTCTTTCTACTTTAGCTCGCACATGCTTTGACACATATTCTTGCTAAAGTGGGGGAAAAATGTTATGGCATAAAATTGCACCCTAGTTCAATTTCCCATAACACCACCCTTACTTTAGCCTTATAAATTGATAATGCTAAGTCCTCCCCATCCTAAGCCTTCATTCTTGTTTGTACCTTTTCATTTTTTTATTGTTGGGGGAATTTTGACTTGGACACTTCCTCACCGCACAAATGTCTATGAATCACATGAACATCCCTGATAGAGTCTCATGTTAGTGGATGTTGGGACATTACATTTCCTATCACCTGTGAAGTGTAACACCCCCTATGAATACAAACCCATCCAAAAGAATCTCTTTTGCCTCCAATTCCCATTTTGAACATACATTCTCATTCCATTCAACTCTAATCACATTCTACTCTCTTCATTCTCATTCTTCCACTTCATTCTTGTTCACTCTTCTCTCCTTATCACTTCCATTCTATCTACACCATTGTTCTTGTGGATTTCAATATTTTGGAACTACACTCCTACACAATTGTTTTGCATCCTCAAAGCTTTCATCCTCCCTCTTAGCTTCTCTAAGTTCATAGTAGGGAGGGTAATATTTATTGAACACAACATTATCATTTGTATAGTTAGTATATTGATTGCCTTTGCATCTCTATACATCTTGTCTATTACTTTCTTTATCATTATTTCTACATTGTGGTATATTTGGCTGTCTGTGGAGGTGGAAACCCCGAAGTGGGGGTTTGACTAAGGAAAGCTTCAAAAAGGGAAACCCCAACATTTTCTCATTTTTGTTTGTGGACCTCGTTCATGAGGAGCTTGCGAGAGGCTGGACATACCGTGAGTTGATTATATTTTCCTTATATTTGTGATTTTGTTCATAGCTATCTTATTTTTCTTTTAAAGTATTCTTCTTATTGTTCCTGTTTAATTTTCATGCATTTCTAGCATTCTATTATTTCTTGTTAAAACTATAAAATTCTAGCATTCAGGTTGTTGGCAAATCCTGAGTGTTTCTAGTTACAAATTCTACTCTTTTTCTGTACAATATTCCAATGCGCTACATTGTTTTCTATCTCCCATGCTAACATCCTCTGATTGAGGGTCTTTTATTCTATTTCCTGAGACCTCTGCGGTGTGTGTAATACCCCCATGTTTCTGATACTATTTGCTACTATTTGGTTCTCTTGTGTGTTAGCGTGATACTGATTGTGATGGTGATTAGTTCACCGGTGTGTGTGGATGCGTAGTTTAGTTAATTGTTGTGTGTGACATTATTATTATGATTTATGATACTCTGTATGTAGGGTTTGGATTATTTTATTATGTAATACTTTCTCTCTAATGTTTTATATGTCGATGTGATAATCCTATGGTGATCATGTTATTTGAATTCAGTAATATTTTATAATGCAATGGTTTAATAATTAGTAATGATGCAGTAGTTAAGTATCATGTTATCTTATGATCAATTTGGTTAGAAATGTTAGTTCGTCATTGATATTGTAATTGTTAGAATAGATTAGGTGAGAGGACAGTGTAGCATCACTCGCTCACGAGTGCCCTGCTACACTGCAATTCCTTCTCACGGTAGGATGTTGATTATATATATATACATGTGCTACTTGATGTTTATTTGGATACAGGATTGCAGGAATAAGTCTCGATTCCACCTGCTTCAGTAGGACAGGGCGAGCAATAAATTAACCCAATGGGTAAAATGTTGAAAAAGGGAGTAGATTTGGAAGTGTCTCCGTCCCAAGTTTGTCATTTTGTTATGAGTTGTTGCGTCATGACTAAAGTTTTGTCTTTGTTATTGTGTAGTTTGATTGTTGAGTATTTATTTAATTTATGGTTAGTGTTTAATTAATTAATCTTATTTGATAAGATAATTAATTAATGTTGCATTGTTATTTGATTTAATTGCGAGTTAGAAAAATGTTAAATTTAAATATATTGTAAAAAAAAAAAGTGATTTAATTAATTGAAAATGTAAATAATTATTTAAAATTAATATTGATGAGGATAATTAAATATTATCTTTTTATTAATATTAAATTAGCAAATCTTGTGTAGATAATATCTTAAGGAAAATAAATTATTTTAATTAAAATTGTAGATAAGTTGTGCTTTTAAAAGCTGGAAAAAGGACCAATAAGGAAAGAGGCTTTTTGAGAAAAGAAAGCGGAAGAGCTTTATTGAATATTTATTTTGAGTTATTATTTTGATGAGGGGATTATTCACACACAAAGAACTTTGGCTCTGTTGTTTTGGGGATCTGGAAAAGAAAAATAAAAAAAGAAAAGAAAAGAATTTTTGTTAAAAAACTTCGAAGAAAATAAATTATTTGAAGATAGATAGATTCGAAAAGAGAGCTGCACGAGGCGATCGAGAAGGAACTGCAGGAGGAATTCGAAAGGAGGTTACAGAAGGGATTCTTCACCAGACGAAGGACTCCAGGTTTTCTTCTGTCATTTATCATTATTTCTGTTGTACTTTGAAACAATATCTGTTTGATGTGTTTTGAAAAATTATAGAATAAATTCTGTGATTTTGGAATTCGTTCGTATGAAACCCTTAAACCTTTTTGTTGAAAACTTCAGAAAAAATCTTTTTGAAATTCTCCAATATAATTAACAGGGAAATTGATTATTTGAAATAAAAATCATTGTATGATGGAATGAATCTATTTACCAGAGTAACATCTGGAATGAAAATCTTATTTTTCCTATTATTTATGTTATAAGTTTTGAAGGATTAAAAAAAATAATAATAAAAATAAAAATAATACTACATGTATTATTTCTATATAATCTGTCTCTTTTTAAAAATCTATAGTTGCTGCTCCTCTCTGTACCAAATATAATCTACTGAATAAAATATATATATATTTATTTCTATACAATATTATAAAAAAATAAAAAAATAATATAATTATAATTTAAAAGTGCTCTGAGAAAATCTACCATTTATCAGACTTTTGGAATAAAATATAATTGTGAAAATTTATGTGTCTGAATTTCGTACTTATACTACAGTACAAAATTAAAATATATCAAAATATAAATAAATAAAAATTATATATATAAATTAATATATTGGTTTTATTAGTGAAATGATTTTATAAAATAAATTTGGTTAAGCAAATTCGTGCATCGAACTGTCATGCATTCATTTCGAAAACGAAATTTAAATTAAACTAAATTGAATTGAATTAAAGTTTGTTAAAAAAAATAATAATAAATTTTATTTGTTTTTTTTTATTGGGGAAGGTGGAGGTCGGCCCAGGCCGTACCCCCACGGACCGCGGGGCGCAGTCCGGTGATGGCTGCGTACATCAGTCCCCTCACTGCCTTATATGAGTGCGGGCTTTCTTCAAAAGCACGTGTAATATTTATCAGTTGATTTGTTTTTCTTTTTGTTGTTTTATATAATTCAAAATTTTGTTGTATGACATTCGATTTCATTAAATGCGTTTTTCTTTTGTTTATGTGTGATTTCAGCTGTTTATTATATATATATATATATTAAATTAATATTAATGTTAATATATGTATATATGTATGTGTTTATATATATATTTATATATATACCGTATATTTAGAGTATGATAGTTTATTAATTTAGTAATGCATTTATTAATTGATTATATTTTATTTAATATATTTATATATATAAATATTATATATATATAAATATATGAATTATTTAATTTAATTATTATTATTATTATTTTGTTTATATAGTGAATTTTAAATATTTGTTTATATATATATATACATAATTATGTATATGTATGTTGGACACTAAATTATATTGTCATGGTTAGGAAATAGGTTGTTTTGTTTTAAAAGTGGTGATATTACAGTTTAATTAGAAAATTGGAAATAAGTTTTGTAATTATAATTAAAATTGATTGGTTAATTTTTAAACAAGTTTATAGGGTTATAGTTTGGTTGAGAAGATTGAAATAAATTACTTGTGTTATTTTGAAATGAGTTTTTATCGTGTAATTGATTGATTTATGAAATTGGTGAAATTTATTGTGCTTGTAGTGGGTTTGCATTGATTTATGATTTTATGCACTATTGAGATTATTTATTTTGTTTAGATTGATTTTCTTTAATTCGGGTTTGGGCATGAGGGAAACTCTAGAGTTGATGTATCTTGATATAGGAGCTTAAGTTGTCGTTTAGGACTTCCAGAGGTGGAAATACTATGGCTTATATATTTGAGCTTGTAATTTGATGGTTGTTCTTGGGTTTTGGTTTTGAGTGGTGATGTTAATGTACACGTGGACTATACCGTTTGTGAACGTTTTACGTATGATTTTGGGCGAGAGGGTTGTGCCTCGCGGTTGATCCATTGTTGGTTCAGTTTTTTCTTGTTGATTCAATCATGTTGTGTTGGATATTTTGTGTTGAGTGTCTAGAGAGAGTGGCTCTAGTGGGGGCCAGCGCACAAAGGGGCTGTCAGGGTAACCCACGTAGAGTTAGATTAATCAGTGATAACTTAAGTAATAAACCACGGGTGGGGATTAAACACTAATAAGATAATTGTGAAGCCTCGTCCACCTGTTAGTGTTATCACAGACTAAAGGGGACTGAGAAGGCCGTGGTTGGCAAGGTCATTGCCTTGTCTCCATGAAAGGTTAATGACTCCGCATGAGTAACCCTATGGAGCGGCGCCTTGAGATAGGCTGTCAGGAGAACCATAGATGGAGGCGGTACCTTAACTTGGTTGTCTGGAGAATCCATGTAGAGATGGAGGCGGCACCTTGTGATAGGTTGTCAGGATAATCCATGTGAAACCATGCGATGACACTCTCGTCTAGCATTCTATTTGTGTTGATTTACTCAAGTCCTCTGGAAGTGATTTATTATTTTGTCTTTGGTCATTGTTGGAAGTAGTCTTTGATATTGCGTCTTGAGTTTCATTGATGTTATGATTGTGACTTGTTATGTTCAGAAGTGATTTACTGTTGTGCCTTTGGATTTTTCGTTGTTGAGTTTCTAAGTGGTCTTTGATGTTAAGTTGTCTTTTTGGAGTTAGTCTTTGTTATTGTTAGGCGTGCTTGGTCGGGGACCCTTTCTTGTCTACTCTCAGCACGGGGGTGGTTGGGTGGAACGTGCTTCGCACCCCGTTGGGTTTCCCTTATGTTGCAAATGTATCTTTTATTGCAGGGCTCTTTGGCGGATGTTGATGATCCAGTAATTCTTTGTACCAGATGTATGTTATACTTCGGATGTAATGTAATAATTGATGTATTGTCTCCCACGTGTGTTGGGATGACCATGTTGTAAATTGTATATGTGATTATTGGGATGTATGTTCAGACAGTTGTATTTTACTATCATTTGGATGTGATGTATATTCAGGCCTTGTATTTATTCAAGAACTGTCACTTGTAATAGTTGGTTATGTTATGTTGCATCTATCAAAATATGTAACACTTTATATCTGTATAATTACATGTTTTGTCATATGTGCATATGGTATTAATATGGTTATTGTTAATGGATATTTTAAATGATGAGATGGGAATGAATAGATTTATGTAAATGTTTAATTATTATTATCTTATTGTCGTTGTTATGGGTTAGTATAGTAATGTCACCTCGTGTACCCCAATGGAACTAGTCATGTAACTTAATACATTGTTATTGGAATACTTAAGTAAGTTAGTATGTTCTTTTCAAAAAAAAATTGTTCCGTTGTTATTAGTTCCTTTGGGGTTCGCACGGCAGGGCGTTACAGTGTGTTCACCTAATTCCTAAAGTCCTCCATCCTGAAAACCCAAAAACATAGTCTAGATTTTCCTTCGTTTTCCACCCCGTCTTTTGGGCTTGTGTCATTGAGGTGACTGAGGGAAATTTTCTCCCTTTAGACCATTTTTGTCTTGGGAGTTGGGAGTAGAAAATCCCCCTCCTTCATAGGTACTTTTATTTTTGAATTTTGTAGTAGTGATGGTTTGTAACTTTTTGGATTTGATCCCCTTGGAAGACCTTTTCAACTAGACTTGGTGAATCCTTCACCATATATTTTAGCTATTTTCTTCTTAGTAAGAAAACACTAATTTAAAAAAAAATTAAAAAATGTATTCCTTAGATATCAATGTCGATGATCTATGTTTAAGAAATCATGATTTATCTTATAAAGAAATATGCATTATGACATCATGTCACCTATTAAAAATACTATAAAGAATTAAAAATGAGTTATTAATAAATGTTAAGAAATAAGATAGATTAATTTTAAAAGAATATATTTAGAATCTATATACAAGATCTCAAAAATCACTATTTCACATCACCTTCAAATTTTTAACAATTTATTTGCTAGATAAATGATAAAAAGAAAATTAGTTAAAAATGTTGATTGAATAAAAGCCCCTTTTTAAAAAGGCTTCTAAATATGAGATTCCTTATTTTATTTAAAAATTAATAATAGATAACTTTAAATTTTGTTGTATTACTATTGTCACTTAGAAGCACACCCTTGCTAAGTTGTAAAACTTAGCCTACTAGTGAAACATGGGAACTTTTCTATGTTGTGGGTCACCTATAGTGGAAAATAGCCTCTAGAGAGGGTTGGTCCCTTGGTTTTATCACCTAAACTAAGCTACCTACTAGTGTTGGGAAAAGAGAGATAAAAAGCATAAAATGAACTTAAAAAGTAATGAGGAAGGTGATGCATGAAATTAGAATGACCTATGTTTAATGTTCTTTGACACACAATCTTTAATAAAAACTTGTCTTTATTACATAACTCTTGATTTTATACCCTATGTTGAGTGTTTTGCAAGGAGGACACTTGTAACTCACTGTTTAGAAGGAAAATGCAAGGTTTTCATAACTCAAACAACTATGTACATGTTTTGCACAACTTATAGTCTACATGAAAGTATGATTTTCTATCTATGGTTGTTTGATAAACACATATTTTGAAGGTTTACTATTTGAAACACAATAATATATGCATCATTTGATCATATACACCATAAAGCAACATATAAAGAAGGAAAATTTGATAATTTTATGGGATAAAGAAGGTTCTTACATAAAAAATAAGTCTAAAATCTGTATCTTATTTCTTGAAATGTGTTACAAAAAATGTTTCTCATTGTTGTGATTGAGAAAATCCGAGTCATAATACTATATTTTTTTTCTTTTTTAGAGCCAAAAAATTAAGAAAAAACTCCCTTGAAAAACTAGCCTAAGAGTGCCTAGATATTCTCTTGCAATAAAGACAAAATTTTATTGAAGATTGTGTGTCAAATAACATAAAACATAGGTCATTTCAGTTTGGTGCATCACCTTCCTAGTTACTTTTAAAGTTCATTTTACGCTTTTTCTCTCTCATTTCCCAACAACAAGAGTAGGTAATTTAGTTTAGGTGATAAGACCAAGGGAACCAAACCTCTTTGGAGGTTCTTTTCCACTATAGGTGATCCACAACTTAGAAAAGTTCCCATGTTTCACTACTAGGCCAAGTTTTGCAACATAGAAAGAGTGCACTTCTAAGTGACAACAATTACAATTTCCAAAATTAAAGAAAAATAGATATTATAGTAAAAAGCATTAATAGTTGATTTTATTTAACTACTTCAATAATTGTAGAATACAAAAGCATATAGTTTATTGTTTTTTCATTTGTTTTTTAATTTATTTTAGATTTTAGAATATGATTCATTATCTTGGTATTGAATTTGACATTTTTCATGAATATATATAGAAATTTTAGAAAAAAAATATTATTCATTCTTATTTTTAATTTCAGTATTCTAAGTCCATTTGAATTCATACTTGTTTCTTCATTCTAGATTGGATTATAGAAGCACATGACTATCACATCCCTCAAATTCAAACTTACTTTTCACTTGTCTCAAATCAACCCTCATGTCAAGTTAGGCTATTGCTCATCAATTTGCACACCAAAATGTTAAAATTTAGTACCTAAACTAATATACTTAAAGGGAAGCCTTAAAAATAAGAACTCATTTATGGATCCTATTATATTAAGAGTAGTACTATAATATATAACATTAAATTAAATCACTTCATGAACATATATTACAAATGTATAATTCATCACTACATATTTTCTGTCTTTCCATTTTATGAAACTAGTAAATATATTTGACTTGGAAATTTAAGGAAGTTTCGTACTTCAACCTTCTCATAGAAGCTTTTCCAAGGTATTTTTTAGCACTAGTAGGACTCAAAAGTGAATATTTTAACAAATGTGTTCATAGCAATATAGGACATAATTGCACCACTCTTAGATGAAATCACATACAATTGCATCTAGACACATATTAAACATCAAGAATATATTATAGATAAAATATTTAGTAATACTTCTTAATCAAGGAAATATTTATGTAGTTAAATCAATAATATTGACAAAACAATATTAACTAAAAACTGAACACAATCTCATTTATGTACTTTATTAACATCTAATAATAAATTTAAAATGATTATTATAATTATTTATAATTAAATATACCATCTACAAATTAATTTTTAAATTTCATTTTATTTCTCTATAATTCACAAATAAGCCTAGTTAAACAAACATTAAGAAACACCATGTAAAAAAAGGGTTATTATGTATGAGAATTACATTTAATGGAAAGAAAAGGTGTGGGGAATATAGCCACATAAGCACTCCTAATCATTTATGTAAAAATGTTATCATACATAAACATTTAGTATAGTGGAGAGGCGAATGTTAAAAACTTGTGATACCAAAGAAAAAGTTTAAACAACTAGCCATATAAAAAATCAATATATTAACTACAACATGCACAAACTATTTACTATGGAGCCTTTTATATTCTACTCATAAGGCCAAAGGTTATTTGGTGCCACTTTATTTGTTTCTTCCCTTCTTTTCTTCACAAGAAGAGGCATGTGGTCAATTGGTCATGGTGTTGTCTCTCAATGAGGGGTTGGCTATTGAATACCTTAATATTTAGGGTGTTTCTTTTGGATTTTGAAAGTTTTTTTTTTTTAAATGAGTTTTAGAAAATTTTAATTAGGAATAATATTTCACTTTTTAGGTTAAGAGAAGGTAAAATTTGATTGATTTACATTTCCATGATTTATTATTTTAGATTTTTTTTTTTACATGTTTGAGTCTATGATTTTTAGCAAGAATTGCATGGCATGAGAGAGTATGAAATCTACTATTAAGAAACATTAAGAAACAAGAAGCATTTTTAGATCAGATAATCTTTTTACCACCTTTAAATCATTTTGATGCAATTTTGACTAAAATAATAAACCTTTGACTCTTATCCAATGATGTTTTTGGTAAACAATTGGTCTTTAAAGATATTAATAATTTTAAGATTTTTTTTAAAATGATCTATTAAAAATTTAGGATATGATATAGAAGAAATTTTCTATTAATAGTAATACAAGAGAACATTCTCTAATTTGAAAGAGGTTTTATATGGTGTGAAGTTCCCTATTTATTCAAGAATCAACTTTTAGACATTGAATACTTTTATTTAGAAATATGGTAATCTGTTGAAAAGGATGACTGGTAAGAGGATATATGGTTGCTAGTTGACTCGAGGGAAATAATTAACAAATTAAATGAGATCTAAAAACTATCTTCATCTACTGATACTTGGTCTTGTTTGTTAAAATATATTTGAGATTTCTTTTGTGAACCTATGAAAGTGTGTTTTAGATGGGATAAACTATTATATTTTTATTTTTGAATTTTGTAGGTAGTGATGGTTTGTAACTTTTTGGATTTGAGCCCCTTGGAAGACCCTTTCAACTAGATTTGGTGAACCCTTCACTATATATTGTACCTATTTTATTTAGTTATAAATCACTAATTTAAAAAAAAAAAATTAAAAAATGTATGTTCTAGATATCAATGTTGATGATCTATGTTTAAGAAATCATGATTCATCTTATTAAGAAATGCGTTATGACATCATGTCACCTATTAAATATAATACAAAGTATTACAAATGAGTTATTAAGAAATGTTAATAAGATAGATCAATTTAAAAAAATATATATTTAGAATCTATATACAAGATCTCAAAAATCACTATTTCATATCATCTTCAAATTTTTAACAATTTATATGCTAGATAAATGAGAAAAATAAAAAATTTAGTTAAAAATGTTGATGTGAATTGAGGCCCCTTTTTAAAAAGGATTCTTAATATAAGATTCCTTATTTTATTTAAAAAGTAATTAATAGTTATAGTTATCTTCAGTTGTATTAAAACTTTCACAATTTTAAAGAAATTGCATATTATAATAAAATGTATTAATAATTGATTTTATTTAACCACTTTAATAATTGTAGAATATGAAAGTGTATAGTTTATTATCCATCAAATTTAAACTTACATTTCACTTGTCTCAAATGAACCCTCATGCCAAATAAGGCTATTGCCCATCAATTTGCACAACAAACTATTAAAATTTAGTGCCTAAACTAACATACATAAAGGGAAGCTTTGAAAAATAAGAACTTATTTATGGATCCTATTACATGAAAGCATTTTGTATTACAAATGTATAATTCATCTTTGTATATTTTCCATCTTTTCATTTTGTGAAACTAGTAAATATATTTGGCTTGGAAATAAGGAAGTTTCATACTTCAACTTTCTCATAGAAGCTTTTGCAAGGTAGTTTTTAGCACTAGTAGGGCTCAAAAGTGGATATCTTCACAAATATGTTCATAACAATATAAGACCTAATTGCACTACTCTTAGATAAAATTACATACAATTGCATCTAGACACATATTAAACATCAAAAATATATCATAGAAGATTTTTTAGTGAAACTTAGCCATGAAAATATTTATTTAGTTAAATCAACAACATTGGTTCAACAAAACAATATTAACTAAAACTGAACACAATCTCATCTTATTTATTTTATCAATATCAGCTAATAAATTTAAAATTAATATTATAATTGTTTATAGTTTAACATATCATCTACAATTTGTAAATTTCATTTTATTTCTCTATAATTCATAAACAAGCCTAGTTAAATAAGCATTAAGAAACATCCATGTTATTATGCATGAGAATTACATTTAATTGAAAGCAAGGTGTGAGAAATATAGCCACATAAGCACTACAAAAAAATTACATAAAAAAGTTATCATGCATAAGCATTACATATAGTTTATTTTTGTATTAAACAAACCAAGATTACAAAGACTTACAGATCAGCTAGTAGTTGAAAATGAAAAATAATACAATACAATGAGCTAACATAAGAACAACTGCAATATGAACTTATGTAGAGTGTTTCAGTTTAAGTATTTTTGTATTTTCTTAATATGAACGTATGTATTGTATCTCAACCCAAGCATTACACATAATTGCGAAGCAAATATTAGAAACTTGTGATACAAAAAATATTGTTATCATGCATAAGTATTGCAGGCAAATGTTAGAAACTTGTGGGACCAAAGAAAAAGATTAAACAACCAGCCATATAAACAATTAATATTTTAACTACAACGCATAGACTATTAACAATGGAGCCTTTTATATTCTACTCATAAGGCCAAGGGTTAGTTGGTGCTGCGTTATTTGTTTCTTCCCTTCTTTTCTTCACCCACCATGCTACTGATATGACTAACACCAACACTCCAACTGCAGGCACAACTGTTGCTGCAATTATCTTACCTCTATTCCTTTTGTTACTCGTTGGAAAACAAGTGTTACAACATTCGAGCTCCTCAAAGCTTTTACTACTTGTTTTTGGACAAATTGCTGCCGAACGATTACAATTTCCGCAAGTATAGTTTGTTGTCTGCACACATTGTAAGCAATAAGAACTCAGATAACCCAAATTAATTGTTCTATGACTCTAAACTTTAATGAATGAAGAAATCCTTTTCAGCTTACACCAGTACGATTAGGAGTTATGGGAGGAGAAGAATTGGATGGACGCTTTCCAAGTTTAGGTGAACTTTGAAGAAGAGTGAGCGCCGGTTCTGAAAGTATATCAATTGCAGTCACTCCGACCAAATGGCCCATTGGGCTTAGGGCTGCATCTCATAGCAGAAATACACTTAAGTAGTTACAATTTTTTTAAAGATTTTCTACTTTTGCAAGTAATTTTGTAGTAATAAAAGTAGAATAATTTGTAATGTTTATGGTCAAACTTAAACAATGTACTTTAAGTTTTGATTTGTTTGAAATTACACTTCTTTTTTTAGTAGGGTTCATCTATTAGTGTGACTTAAGATGAACCATCTAAAAAAGTTAAAGCTTAAAGTGTGTTGCTTAAGCCTGACCAACATTCATAATCTCAATTTCGATTGCATGATAATTACCTTTGTAAGATACTGTTATAACAGATCCACGTCCTCCGAAATCGTTATAATATGGGGTCCAATATGGTTCATCATTTGATCCATTGCGTGCAAGGGCCATGAAATTAAAAAAACTGCTTATTTGGTATAAGGGATTCTCAAAATTGTCATATAAGAATTCATAGTATCCACTTGATTCACTGGCAAGAGCTTGCAAGTTCTCAGAGTTTTCAAAGCTATATATAAAAAGTTTTGTAGAATGAGTGTTGAGCATTTCAATGATTGGTTGCCTGTTAAGATCATTTGCAAAGTCTCCTTTTGTAAACACCAACATGACCTAAAAAACAAATGAAAACTTGATCATGAGGTTACCAATGTGATTCCAAAAGTTTGAAATATATATACATAAAAGTACTTTTATATTTTAATCTACAATTTCTTCAATAAGGATAGTGAAAGACAATATATTTGTCTATAGCCGAATATCTGTGTAAAAAACAAACAAAACTACATTGATTTTTTTCTTTGCGAGTTATCATTTTCTTCAATAAGGATAACTTTGATGCCTAATACTTGGGGTGTTTTTCATGTTTTCACATATTGCAATAGGCAAGCATATATATTTTGGCTTAAACAAGACACTCTAAGCTTTGGCTTTCTTAGGTGACTTATCTGAAATACTTGGGGTGTTTTCCATGTTTTCACATATTACTATAGGCAAACATATATATTTTGGCTTAAACAAGACACTCTAAGCTTTAACTTTCTTGGGTGACTTATCTGAAATCACACTATTAGGTGGGCTCTACTAGAGAGGCTAGTGTGAATTCAAATGAGCCGCCTAAAAAAATTAAAGTTTGGAGTGTGTTATTTAAGCTTGCCCAACATATCTATGTATTTAATTTGGGTAGTTTTGTTTTTATAACTTTTATTGTGTCATATATTATTTTATATAAATATTAATATTATATGTATTTCAAAAAACTATGGATATAAAAAGGTTGAATCTAGAAGTTTTAATAAGACATAATAAATTTTAAAAGATAAGAAACACAATCATTAAGTATTAAGAAATAAAATACTAGCATGGGCTAGATCACAATCATCTAGCTTTCTCCAAATAGTAGTAAGGTTTGAGTTATAAAGAATATGGTCTTAGCCAATAATCACACTATCTTCATTTTCTTCTTCAACAAAGAGCTAAGTGTCATAAAGAGAAAAAATGACCAAAGCAAGATGACAAAATAGGAAGACCTTGCTAGAAAATAAATTAGGCAATATGGGTAAGATTTAGATCAAGGATAGCCTACCAAATAGTTTGAATTTGTTATGTGAGCAAAAAAATACTTTAAAGGTTAGCAAAAAGCCAAGCAAATCCTTTGCATGGTTTGTAGTTGTGAAATCACATATTTGGATACCATTTCCAATCTTTCAAATAAGATTTGAAATTTATAACCCCTTTTTTTTGAATCATATGCAGATGAATAGACTCAAGAATAGTATGTAATGAATCAAAATCCTCATTATAAATCTCATACTTCAAATTTTATTTTGGCTATGTTAAAATAATCTTAGTATAAAATTTTAGGCAAAGTATTGATATAAAACTATAAAAAAAATTCAAAGCAAATATCCTAAGGAATTCTAGTAAGGAGTTGATCTTGATAAGAAATAATGAGATACCGCCAAATAGAATGCTAATTAATTAAAAGAAACTTGAAAAAATATGTACCATACTATAGAAGACATGGGTTAATGATTGCTCAAGATTTCCATATGCTTTTGATTACAAATGTTTCATATATATACACATATGTATGATCCTTAATTATACAAATATTATGGGAACCTAGTCCATTCCACATTTAAGGTTCATTAGGTATCTTTGTATAAACTTGATTCTCATTGAAGAGATTCCAAACTTCATGCCCTTTTAGGAATTGAATAGCTCAATTACCACATAAAGCTATACCTTGTCATTGGATTGAAATACAGAGAAGTCCACTGGAATCATGAGGCAGACAACAAAATTTCTAGGCTACTCTACAAAATCCTTTGACTTGGTCAAAGGAAGCCCACAAAAAATATTTAAGGATTTTTTCAAGCTTCAAATATGATGCTTTAGAAGACACCTAGTAAGACGAGTAATAAACATATGTGTAAACAAGGATTTTAGAAAACACTTAAATTTTCTTGCTAGAGAAACATTAAAGTATTTGAATAGGCCATTTTCCCTCTCAATTTAGGATTTATAGCTTCCCATAAAGAGGAAGAAGAATCCTAAAGGAAATAATGAAATTGTCTAAGAATCTCAATACTTACCTATAATAAATCCACTTATATCTATACAGATGGATCCAATTAGGCTTGAGTAAGAAATATTTTTGACAACATTTAGTTTCTACCACTATATGCTTAACCGTAAATGATGCAAGAGCATCCCTGGTTGTAAAGCAATCCTATATCAATCAAAAACATTTCTTTTCTTTCATTTGGATTGGTTCTACATGAGAGCAATGTGATATTGATTAGATGTTGTAGAGGAGTATAGAAGAGGTCTAAACCCTAGACATGCAGATGAAATCAATGATGAGTTGGATCATGTTGCGAATCAAAATGAAGAAAATATAGAAGACAAAGAAGATTTAGATTAGGTAAAGATGTTGAAAGCAGTTTCCAAGATTGGTAAGAGAGCTATAATGAAAATTCAAAATTATGCAGGAAATTTAAACCCAGAGGAATTGATTTCTTGGATCAATGATATGGAGGAATACTTTGAGTATGAAGAAATTGAAGATCTGAAAAGAGTGAGATTTGAATAAAATAAGTTGAAAGGACATGCTGCTATATGGTGAAATAAGTTCAATTAGATTAGAATAGAAGAGGAAAGGAGAAAATCACAAAGTGGGATAGGATGGTGACAAAATTGAAGAATCAATTTATACCAGTTGATTATGAGCTTGAATTGTTGAAAATATTGCAGAACCTGAGACAAAAGGAGAAATCTGTGAAAGAGTATACTAAATAATTTTACAAGATGATCATTAGAGCTAGACATAGTGAAGCAAGCAAAGAGAAGGTTGCATGGTACATCAATGGATTAAGAACAAAAATTCAAGAAGAATTGAGCCTGGTAAAGATGACATTAGTTGAAGAAGCATAACAATTTATATTGAAGGTAGAAGAAAAGATAAATAAGAAGTTTGAACAAAGGAAAATAAATGCAAGAGGATTCTAGAGGAGAAGATCAAAGTCCAGAGAGAGAAGACCATTTCTAGAGAAAAACAAGGATGGGAAACCCTACCGTAGTGAAGAGAACGATAATAATTCATATCATAAAGGAAGAGAGGACAAAAATTTCTACTGTAATGATAGAGGAGGTCATAATTCCTATCATAATCATGGATATAAGAGAGATGAAGGAAGGTCTACGAAGAGACCGTTCAGAGGAACCTATTTCAAGTGTGGAGGTGAAGGAAACAGAGCATTTGAATGTTGTTAGGGAAGTTTTACAAAGAGAATTGATAATACTGGAAGAGAAACTTATGTGGATTAAAAATATGTTGGATCCCCTAGTTCAATTAGGAAGCTGGATAAAGGTGAGTCATTAGTAATGAGGATAGATTTCATGCATGAAGAAGTGACTGGTGAATCATCACAGAGGAAGAATCTATTCAGGATAAGGTGTAAATATAGAGGAAAGGTATGCAAATTTATCATTGATAGTAGTAGTACCAATAATTTAGTCTTAGAAGAGATGGTAACCAAGTTGAATAATAGATTGGAACATCCAAATCCCTATAAGATAGCATGGATTCAAGGATGAACATAAGATCTTGGTAAGTGAGTAGTGTTTGGTCAAATTTCATACAAGATCATATAAGGATGAAGTGTTAGGTGATATTATGCCTATGGATGCATGCCATTTGCTGTTAGGAATACCATGTCAATATGATAGAAAATTAATTCATGAAGGGAGAAGGAATACGTATACTGTGAATTCAAATGGCAATAGAATTATATTAATACCTTTGGGAGAATATGATAAAAGTGAAGTTTGTAGCACTACTAGACTATGTTTGGTAGATGGAAGAATTTTTTTGGAAGGACTGAGGCATGAGAAAATGTGTTTTGCATTGATTCCAAAGAAGTGTGGTAGTATGGAGACAAAGAATTTCACTGTAAAGGAGGTAGATCCATTGCAGATAGAAGTAACATAACTGTTGATAGAGTATGAGAATATCATATCATAAAATGTACCATATGGTTTACCATTGGTCTAAAGCATTAGTCATCATATAGATCTAATATCGGTAGCAAGTTTTCACAACAAAGTGGCACATATGATGACACTTGTAGAGAATGTAGAGCTAAACATACAAATACAAGTCGCTAAAAAAGGGATTGATAAGAGAGAGCTTAAGCCCTTGTGTAGTACTTGTTGCACTAGCACCAAAGAAATATGGAGAGTGGAGAATGTTTACAGACTCAAGAGAAATCAATAGGATCATTTTCAAGTATAGATTTCCATTGCCCAGGATGGATGACATTATGGACTATTTGTGTGGAGTAAAGTATTTCTCAAAGATTGACCTAAAAAGTGGCTATTATCAAATTAGAATAAGAGAAGGAGATGAATGGAAGACCAAATTTAAAACTAATGAAGGGTTGTATGAGTGGTTAGTGATGCGTTTTGGATTGACCAATGCATTGAGGAATTTCATGAGGTTGATGAACAAAGTATTGAAGAAATTATTGGGTAAGTTTGTTATTATTTTTGATAAGGAAAAGAAGGTTTTGAAGGGACCCTAAAAACTATTACAGTGGAGAGAAGCTACAAAAAGACTAAATCAATAAAACCCATAGCCCAAAAAAACCAAAAAGTTGACAAAAGATAAAACCAGGTAACCTGTTAGTAGCGCTACAAAAAAACATAAACAACACAACTAACCAAACAAAAGAAACAACAAAGCTACAATTTTTTTTCAAGAACATTTTCCAAGGCCATATTTTCCTCAATGACCCTTGTGCATCTCAACCACATCCTTGAGCTCCTCAAATGAGATAGTAGCCTATTTCTTGGTTTTGGTCCTCTTTCTCAAACACAGGCCAACATCTAGATTATTGTCCACATTAGGGAAAGTTTCCTTAGTCTTCTCTTCCAGATTCAAGTGGTTTAGACCCTCAATAGCCTTCTCATGTTCTCCCAGATCTAAAGACTTTCTAGGCCATTTTATGGATTTCTCATTTAAAAAAAAAGAGACCCTTAGTAGTAGATTTCAAAGATTTGTTGCTAATATTAACAATAGCCTTCAAATCATAAAAAAAATTACTAATTTTTCATCCATATTAACAAACCTCTCCTCAATAGTATTTTAGACCACCATTTCTAGGGATGTAATCCTCTCCTCATGAGTTTTTTCCAAGATGATCAACATCAACATCAAGTCTATCAAGCATTAAATTCATAATCTTAACCTCACCTTGATCGACCATTCCTTCTGGTTGCTATGCACAAGCACAACACATACATCTTGCTAGTGTTTAAGCTATACATTGAGCTCCTTTACTTCTAAGAAAATCCACTTCACTATTGAAATAAAGTTGTGAGTTCCATTCCCCACCATTCTACAAAATAGGTCCATATCAACATCATCCCAATTTACTGGTGGCACAACTTGAGACCCAACATTCTCAGCAGGATCCTCTCGAGCCCCCTCTCTACCCTCCAAATCCTCCTTAGCAGGGGAATCCTCCACTTCAATCACCTCCACTTTCACCCGATGCTTATCCAACATATTCGCCATGTCCTCTAGAATTTCCAGTGGCTTCTCCTTCACAACACTCCCCTTAACCTGCTCAATGCCAATAGGAGAATCTAAATTAGCTTGATTAGGGACAATCCCCTTGGAACACATGAATCCCTCATTTTCTTGCTCAATATCCTCCATAGGATGCTCGGACCCCAAAAGGCCACTACCTGGGACATGTATATCATCTAGAACATGAGAGAACTCCATATCACTAGGCTTTCCAATGCCCATGACATGTTTGACATCAAGAACAGGGGTCTCCTCCATAGCTCTAGAATCATCCACCTTCTTCTTGACAACACACTTCTCTTTCCTGGGGAATTTTTTCTTCCCCTTCTCATTTCTTCATTGAATGCATCATGGCTTCCTTCATTTCAATATCAGTTTCATAACCTTTAGACCAAGATTCAAAGTCCTTGTAAGTTTGTTATTGTTTAGTTGGATGATATTCTAATTTTTGGTAAGATTAGAGAAGAGAATTTGTGGCACATCAAACAAGTATTACAAAGGCTAAGAGAGGAGAAGTTACTAATAAACATCAACAATTGTAGCTTTACGAAGACATAGTTGGTGTACTTGGGTTTATTCATTTTTGTTGAAGGATTGAAGATGGACCTTGAGAAGGTTATATCAATTATTGAGTGGCCTACAATGGTGAACATTGGAGATGTAAGATCATTCCACGAAATGGAATGTTTGTAGAGGAAATTCATAAGGATCCTTAGTAGCATTTGCACACCCATGATAGAAACAATGAGAGGAGATAGGAAGTATTGTAAGTGGACTTCGGAAGTGTAAATAAATTTTGAATTTTTGAAGCAAAAGGTGATAGAACAACTGGTGTTAGCATTACCTAATTTTGATAAAGTATTTCAAGTTGATTATGATGCCAGTGGAAATGCAATAGGATTAGTATTAAGTCAAGAAGGAAGACCAATAGCTTGTTTTAGTGAGAATTTGAATGACTCTAGAAGGAGATTCTTAGTTTATGATCAAGAATTCTATGCTATAATTCAAGCCTTGAAGAAGTGGAGACATTATATTCTGCCTAAGGAGTTTGTGTTCTAGATTGATCATCAAGCCTTGCAGTATTTGAAGAGTTAGGGAAAGTTGAATGCAAGAAATATGAGATGAGTTGAATTCTTACAGATTTATACATTTGTGTTGAAGCATAGGAGTGGTAAGTCAAATAAAGTTGCAGATGTATTGAGAAGAAGAAGGAATTTTCTGACCAAGATGAGGATAAAAGTATTGGGTTTTGATGAACTAAAACACATGTATAAGGATGATCTAGATTTTGTTGAAGCATGAAGTGCATGTACGAAACTAGTAGTGATAGATAGGATCCAATTGTTGGATTATTTCATTTAGGAAGATATGTTGTTCAAAGGAAATTAGTTGTATATTCTAAGGAGTTCAATGAGGGAAAATTTGATCAAGGAGATGCATAGTGGAGGAATAGTAGGGCATTTTGGGGTGGATAAGATAGTAGCTTTGGTAAGTGAACACTATTTTTGGCCATAGATATATAAGAATTTTAGGAATTATGTTCAAAATTATAGAATTAGTAGCAAAAGGGAGTAGTCAGAATACTGGATTGTATAAACCTTTGGAAATACCAGAGAGACCTTGGGAACATATAAGTATGGATTTCATATTGGGATTACCAAGAATAGAGAGAGGATATGATTCTATAATGGATTAGTGTAAATTTTTTCTAAGATGACACATTTTAGTCCTTGCAAGAAGACTAATGATGCTATGCATGTTATTAAACTATTTTTCAAGGAGATTATAAGATTGCATGGATTACCAAAGAGTATAGTTTTAGACATGGAAACCAAGTTTATTGGATACTTTTGGAGGACCTTGTGGAAGAAAATGAAGACAAATCTAAATTTAAATTCAACATATTACCCATAAATAGATGGACAAATAGAGGTAGTAAACAAGAGTTGGGTAACTTATTGAGATGTTTGGTTGGAGATAAGGCATGAAAATGGGACATGGTTCTACCACAAGAAAAAATTGCATAGAATAATTTAGTAAACCAGAGCACAGGGAAGACACCATTTGAGATTATGACAAGAATACATCCTAGAGGAGTTGTGGAGCTTAAACATTAGTATGGAGGATAAGAGGAGTTCCAAAACAAATGAATTTGTAGGATTCATGAAAAAATTGGATAAGTAGGTCTAGTAACACTTGGAGGACATGAATAACAAGTACAGAAGGAGAAGGTAGACATGAGAAAAGGTGACATTATAAGGAATTTGCTGTTGGAGATATAGTTATGATCTTAGAAAGGGCAGGTTTCTAGTGGGAATATACAATAATCTAAAGATGAGGAATATTGGACCATGTAATATTTTCAAAAATTTTGATGTAGGAAATGCATATGAAGTAGAGTTACCAGAGATATTGAGTATATCACCTATTTTCAATGCTGAAAACATTTGTCAATTTCATGAAGGAAAGTCAAGTGGGAGTAGAAAATAAGTTGGATTGAAGGAGCAGTTACCACATCAACCATCAAATCAGCTTGAGCAGATCTTGGATACTAGAATGGGAAGGAGCACTAGGAACAAGCAATATAAGGAGTACCTGTTAAAGTGGAAAGGAAGACTGATGGAGGATTCATCAAGTATTTCTTAGGCTAAGGTGAACCACTTTGGTTTTCCTCTAGCACCTAGAAAGTGAGGGACTCACTTTTCTTCTAACCTCAGGCGTCTAATGTAAGAGCATCCCTAGTTGTAAAGCAATCCTATATCAACAAAAAATATTTCTTTTCTTTCATTTCAATCTATAGCTGTCTCAATAGTTTCTTTCACATTTTACTATTGTATCATTTCTCAGCTCATAGAGTAGGATATTGGTTCTACACAAGGTTATCTACATCATATCGATATTTTAGGTTGTTTGTATTCATTGCTAGAAAGTTACATCTCTTAGAATTTATTTTCATTCTCAGTCAGAGCATTTGGGGTTGACCTGGTATAGAGTTTGTTGTGCAGACCTATTTTGAAGTGTGTGGAGCTTAATGGATCAACATAAAAGTATTTTAGGTCCAAGGGGAACTTTCTTGTATATTCACAATTCATTCCATTTATCGATGGGTTATCTTTTCTTGTTTAAGGCCGACCTACACATTTGATCTTGTGGACATTGATTTTGGTAACCTAAGGGTTCTCTAACTCTTCTAGGTTTTTCACCTAAAAGGAGAGAAATGGGCCCAAAATGCTAATGTCTACACTCAAGATTGATGTAAAAGGGATGCAATGTATCTAAATGTAATGCACTAATGCAACAGATTGAAAAAAGAAGTGATTTATTAATGATAAACCTAAGAAATGCAAAGTGTTGGAAAACACACTATGATATGAAAAATAATGAAATAGTTGCAATAATGAACAAAATGAAGATGCTAAACATAAACTATGCACCTAGAAACTAAGGAAGAGTAGACTAGAGATTTCAAAGACCTCTAAAATTTTGGAAAACTTGATTTTTTAACCAACTGGGACACTAATGCCAAGTTGGGCGACTAAGTCCCAAATTAGGAAAACTGCCAAAAAAGTTGTTTCTGCCAAATGGGTGTTTGAAATTGTAAAATTCCTGAAAAACTAGTGCAGTGGGACTAAGTCACCACTATGGACAACTTAGTCCACTTTGGATTTTTTTCAAATTTGAAAGTGGAAATGGAAGCCCACAATTTGTACTCTATTTTTTGACGGAAACCTAGATCTAAATCTGTAAAATTACCTGGAAAACAAAATATAAATTGATTTCTAATGGGGGTTTTCCTTGGTCAAGCCCTTAGTTGGTATTTACTTTGGAAGAGATAAAATCTGCATAAAACCCTAGCCTTAAGTGTGTCTAAGACTAGGAAAATTTTAAGTAAGACAAAACCCTATTCTAATGTACTAGAATAAGATGATTAAATGGAACTTGAATGATGCAAGACTTCAATCCAAGAAACCCTAAAACATTTCAAAGGAATGTAAATGGAATGAAAACCTTAAATTTGAAAATGGAGAGAAAATGGAAGATTGAATCACTTTGAAAACAAGTCTTTAGGTGTGATTTGATGGCTGGTTGCATCTCCTCAACCTAGATTTATCCATGATTCACCATAGGAATCCATGATCAACCCTTTGCAATGTGATATCTTGAACAAAAAGTGAGCTTGAAGACCTGAAAAAATCCTATCTTTTTTCCCTAAAGCTTCAACTTTGCTTTATAAAGACTAGTGAAACTTCTTGTGAAAGATATTTGGCTCTTGATTCTTGAATTTGATTTGTAAAAATGACTTAATGTTATGAAAAATGACCTAAAAAAATGTATTTATAGGCATTAACATTGAATTATTCATTATTTTAACTTCATAGGTTGGCATCCCTCAAGAATTTGAATTAGGTTGGTGATTTTCTTGCTCAAAAGTGGGAAATACCTCAAAAGGGACTAAGTCACCACCTTGGGTGACTTAGTCCCACCAGGGATTTTTGAGGTGGGTTTCATGAAATTTGAGTGGTTTGAATGTTTCTTGTTAGGATTTGTGTGATTTTTGAGTGGAATAGGCCTTAAAGTCCAAAATCATGAGCATTAGGGGCCTATAAATGTAATTTTAAAGGGGTGATTGATGCAAGGGTGTCTAAAATAGGACCAAATTAATCAAAAAATTGTCTCTTTCTTCAAGAGTATACAATTTTTTGTGACACAGATATTGCATTGGGTTTGTGAACCCTTCAGGCTGATGCGAATCATAGTTGGAGTTGGAGATTCATATTTACGATCATTTGTAATCCTTTTAAAAGTATTTAGTCAGTTGTTCATGAGTTAGGAATTATAAAGTTTAATCCAACCTTCTAGGCTGTGGAATGTAATAAGGCGTTGTACCAATTGTAATATTTGTAATCCTTGCGATGGGCCTTTGAGCCCTAATCATTTTACATGTGAGGCATGCGATGCAAGCAATATTAGAAGTTACTGAATCAATGATAATATATGTTTACTAATTATTACTATGTGTTATTTTTTATTTTGTTGAAATCTAAGCTGCATGGTCGAACAATCCTTTCTAGAACCTCCATAGTGAGGGAATCAATTTTCTTCCAACCTCAAGTGTTTGATTCAGGAGAATCCATGGTTGTAAAGCAATCTTATATCAACGAAAAACATTTCTTTTCTTTCATTTCAGTCTGTACCTATCTCAATAGTTTCTTTTACATTTTACCGTTGTATCATTTATCATCTTGCAAATTAGGATATTGGTTTTAGATGAGGTTATCTACATCATATCCATATTTCAAGTTGTTTTTATTCATTGAAAAAAAGTTATCACTCTCAAAATTTCATTGTCATTCTTAGTCAGAGTATTTGGTGTTGACCTAGTCCAGAGTTTGTTATGCAAACCTATTTTGAAGTGTGTGGAGCTTAATGGAGCATCATAAAATAATTTTAGGTCAAAGGGGAACTTTCTTGTAGATATGAAATTTATTTTATTTACCGATGGGTTATCTTTTGTTGTTTAAGGCCGACCTACACATTTGAAAGAGATAAATTTTATGTGTTTTTTAATAAGCCTATTTGACATGTAACCCTAGATCTAAAAATATAATTTATCACACAAATAAAAATGTAAAGTAATAGAATGGATTCAATTCTAAGAATAAGATATAGAGAGGAACCTATGCTAAAAATTTGAAGTTGAAATGGTTGGTCAAGGGCATGGGGTGTCCTTTATTGGCTTGCTCTTTTTTTTGGATCTATAAAGCTTGAGATGCAGGTTATAGTCTGCTTTGTGTGTTCCCAAAATATCTTTTTTTTAAACTCCTAAATCAGATATACACACATTAAAAGAGGGGGAAAAGTTGTGTTGTATAAAGGCTTGCTTAAGTCAAACCATGTTTTGGTATTTCTACCTCCATTTATTGGAAATAAGGATGATCAAGAGGGCATACCTAGGTCGAGAAAAAGGCTAAAAAAATAATAATTTACTGAAATGATAAATGATAAATGATAATGTTACCTTGATGTGAAACCCTTGATGAAGTGATGTCACACAAGTTTCCACAAAGTTGATTGATGACTACCTTGATTGTTTGATAGACCCGCAAAAGCTTAGTTCCCAAAACATAATATATTGTAGATAGCATGTAGAGGATAAATCAATAATTCTACATGATTGATCATGATAGATTCTTTAACATAATTTAATTCATTCTTCTTGACGCCTTGAAATATTGGACTTGATTAATGAAAGTGTTGTAACAATGTTGCTAATTCTTCCCTTGATTTGGTTGTACTAATTTTAGGATCTCTAATTTTTCTCCATAGATTTTCTCAAATTCAAATGGTGAAATACTTTGTATTTATATGCAATTCTTCCAATTTACCAAAAATAAAATATCGATAGCCAAAAAATGAAATTATATTTTCAAATAATAAAATAACTACACTAACATATTTGAATTTGGGCCTAAAAGGGCTAGTGAAGGGCATTGGGTGCCCTATACGAGACCTATCCTTGTCGAGGCCTAAAGTGTTGGGGGGAATATCAAATTATTAGTTCATTCCAATCATTTTATTTTCTAAAGATGTTCATAAAAAAAGGTAATTAAATGCATAATTAGGCTTGGGAACATAGGGGGAGCAAAACCTAGTGTGAAGTGATCAAGGGTGACAGTTTTTGATGGTATATTCAGCCCCCACTTTAGTGAGAGTATGATATTATGTTCATACTCACACTAAATTAATAACATCCATATCAAAATAGGAAAGAGATAAGATGAGACCAAGTTGAGGGGTACACAAGCCTTGAGCTTAGGATCTCATCAATCCATATAGTTAAGACATACATGCACATAAGACTAGAAAAGATTTTCTTAAACCTAATACATTCAAAGAGTGCACAAAATAATGCACAAAAAAACAGATTATATAAAAGGAATAAACGAAGCAAATACAGAAAATACATGAAGAAAACACATGAAATATAAAAAGAAAACATACCAAAGGCACAAAGTAGAAACATAGCAAATATAAGACAAATAATACAAACACAATAAGATATAAAGACAAGGGTTAGAACTAAAAGGGATTCAAGTTAGTAAGGTAAAAATACCTAATTATTAATTTTTTGGAGATACCAAATTTCATATCTCAAATATGATGCTAGACAATATAGTGCTCTCAAAAGGACCAAAAAACTGTGCATTATGCCAAGTCACTCATGAGCTACATAGATCTACTAGCTATCAAGTTGTGTTATGTTAGGTGTTCATGCAATATGATAGGATCTATAAGGATAGAAAGTTGCGTTATGCTAGGTATCTCATGAAATACATGGGTCCATTGGTAAGCGAGTTGTGTTATGCTTGGTGGCCATGTTAATAAGGTGCTCAAATTCATGAATCAACAATTTTCATTATGCCAAACTCATGGACTACTTTATCATTCACACTTCAAGGAGTGCACAAATATTTAATATCATGTGGGATAAATTCCCATTCACACCTAAGGAGGTGCATAAAAATTTAACATGATGGGGGATGAATAAATGCTTAACATTACAGGGGAAAAATTGATAACCATACCTCATGGGATGCTATAGATAACACCAACACCAAAGGGGTATGTCAATAAGTCAAATCTCACCAGAAGTAAATGAAATGGATAGGGTGATATTCCCCCATTAAAGTGTAAATATACTTTATATATTGATATTTTAAGGAAACAAGAGATGAAGAAGGGATCCTTGAAAAGAATACACACCTCCCAACACTAGTTATTCTTGTCCCCCAAGTGTAGAGATAAGGACAACCATGCAAGAGACTATTGTGTTGATATCATAGAAAGAAATATGGTTGCACTTAAGATTGTACCACCATGAATTGTAATGAGAAAACATATGAAGCTACAAATTCCACATAGAGAGGAGCAACACCATAGAAGAGATCATTATTATTTAGAAGGATTAGGTGCATCAACAGATGGAATAACACCACAATCACCAAGTTGTATTTTATTACTTAGGGTATGACATCCATTGGTGGAATGACCATGAACTCGATGATATGCACATAATGAGTTAAATTTGTAAATTTATTACATGTTGGAGGAGGAAGAATAATCAAGAAGGCTTTGACAAGCCTTAAAAAAATATGCTCTTTCTCTAATAAAGGTGTAGGAGATAATTTTTTCTCTTGTGAAGAAAATATTGCTCTCTTACCATATAAAGTTTTAAATATGGTAGATGATGGATTATAAGATGTAGATGAAGGAGAAGGTTGGAAGTTACATAAAATCCTTTAAAAAATTTATGGTATATACTTCACATGATCCTTTTCTCCATGTTTCATGTTTGCATTATATCCACTTTTAGAAGGAATTTTATCTCCAATCCCACAACACTTGTCCAACTTAGATGAAGAAGTATTATCTAAATGTGAGAAGTGATTATTTCATAGGAATGAAAATCCTTTTAAATTTTTTTAAAGTTAGGCATCACCAACACATGAGGGATGAAAGTTAAAGAGCCCCCATCACCATCAAGGGTTGATGTTTTTGGATTTGTTGATGTGGAACAGGATTGAAAAAATGAAACACAAGACTCCTTAGGTTTAGATTGTGATATTTTGTACTATCCTATAAAGGAGGGTGTGAAATCCCAATTATCATGAAAATATGTGGGGTATGTGCAGGATCATCATGGAAAAAACAAGTCCTTAAGTGGCGAAAAATTCAAAAAAATCAGTTAGATAACTTGACGTAAAAATTTGAATATGTTATCTATATTATTTCAAAAATATGTAAAAATAGAATCTATAGAAAATTGAATGTAGTTTCGAAACTACTAGGTTTATTTAAATAAAAAAATATATTTGGTGAAAATTTGAAATGTCAATGGAATAGTACTTAAATTTTAGGGAAAAAATAAGAAGTAGGTGTCTGTCCGACCACCCTAACCACAATAAAACGATAATATTTTTTTATAATATTTTAGATATATGTAGAGGACTCATGTCTCTATGTGATACATGAGAAGCACAACATATTATATGTGAGCATATCTTGTCTTGGAAGAAGAAGAAGAGTGGGCCCAACATTGACCTATGCTAGTAGTTGAATGTCCTCCAAGATTGGTGTTTGTGTATTATGACAACCCTCCCCACCCTCCTAATCATCATCCCAATCAACCTCTCCATCACCCTCGAGACCCACCTCCTCCCTGTCCACCACCCAGAGATTAATTTAGGGGTTTCCCTCTATCCTTATTCACTCATGAATTGGAAAATCTTATCATCCATGGCCTCGAATATTTGGTGTAACCACATTAGCCCCCTTGCCTTGTCAGAATATCATGACCTGCCTACTAGTTCCAAATTTTTTTTTCCCAAATTCTTTGGTGAAGAGACACAAGACCTTGAAGAACACATCCTATCCATGACTGCAGTGAGTGGGATCTTGGGTATCCAATATGAAGATGTTTTTGTGAGAATATTTGTTGATAGTTTAATCAAAAAGGTGGTTGAATGGTTTAGGGGATTGAAAAAGGGATGCATCACATGATGGAACATTTTAAGATAAAAGTTTCTCCAAAGTTATAAAACTCCAACTAATGTTTGGCCATCTTGGGACAATTTTTTCAAATTATGAAAGATAAAGTTGAGACAATGAGAGATTTCATGCACCACTTCAAAAGATTGTTTCAACAGATTCCTGCTTCTGAAAGGACAAGTGAGGAACTTCAGTTTCAAATATTCATTTCTACTTTAAATCTCAATATTCAGTTGATCCTCAAAAGAAATAAAGTCCAAGGGATCAAAAAATCTCAGTTGGAAGCAATAGGCATCGAAGATGATTTTATAGCTGTGGGAAAGTGGAAAATTGATAATATTAAGAATTTGAAATTGATCACAAATTACCTATTAATTCTCCTCTCAAATTTTATGAAGTAATGAAAATTTCTCATCCGATCACTAAAAATATTGATTTGAGGGTCTTTGGTGGCATGCAAAAACTTGAAAAGGAAGAAAGTCAAGATTGCAATGATCAAGCTTTTAGTTTGAATGTCTTGACTGAAGTTGAAGATGGCCTCAATTCGTCTAGTGATGAAGAAGATAATTCACCATAGATGAAGTCACTTTCTGTGTCTTAGGTTACCTCTCCTTTCCATCTTGTGAATAAATATATCTCTCCTGATGCTAGTATAAATGATCTAATGTCAGATTCCTTTCTCACTCCAGAGTATGAAACTTTCATTTTTGAGGAGGCTATTGATAAAAATCCATGCTTTAATATGGAAGACAATGGAGATTGCATGTATGATGCCTCCAAGAAGGGGACAAAGTGGTCAGTCTATTATAATTCCTTATTTTTCTTTGATGAATTTGAAATGCACAATAGTATTCTATTTATTCATTCAGTTAATCAACCTATGTCAAAAGCTAGAAGGGAATGTTATGTATTGCTGGACAAGAAGGTTTCTGTTGTTACTACAAGAAAGTAAAGCAATTGTGTAGAATTGTTGGTCTATGAATTTGAGAAACATAATGTCAGAGAAGAATTTGAAACATGGGATTTATTGCAAGGTTTGGAGGTACATGAATCAATAAAGCATGGTAAAGAGGAATGAAGGAACAAAGATGGTCAAATGTAGGATTTCTTGCAACAAAAAGAAATATATGATGAGAAATGGATTTTTGGAGGTTTGCTTGGCGACAGTTTCACTGTCTTCTACATTTGTATTTGGGAAATATTACTTCTTGATTTTCTCTAGAAGCTTTATGCAAAGGAAATCCTATTCAGGGATGGGTCATTCTCCTCTTAGCTTTTCAATGGGTTTTTATAAGCCTTTCCTTTTTTCCCTTGTTTCTGGTAGGTTCTTCCTGCCCTGTACATAGTTACATTTTTTTGGTGTGTTTGTTTCTTTGATGGGTTTTACTATTTTTGGTTTTGGCATCCTTCCCATTGACTCTATTCCCAATGGATATGACTGGTCACATCTTCTTGGTTCTTCTATGTCCTTTGCAATCCTTGTCCCTAGTAAGAGCCACTAATACCCTAAATTTTGGTACCCTCCTCAACACTACCTTGATTCCCCTATCTTTAGTCAAATTTTGCAAAGTTTTTAAAGCCAAGTAGTGTTTCACTGTACGTTGTGAACCTAGGTGGAGTTTTCACTAGTTTTTCTAACCTCCCACTTTACGAATTCTTTATTATTCTTTATATGTAGGTGATTTTTTATGGTTCCATTATAACTTATCACTAGTTTAAGCCTCACTTATCTTAGGTAGCCCGTACTAAAGGTTAACAAAATTTTCAAAGACCGTCAGGTGAATTTTTTTGTAAGTTTTGCTTTTGGGTGATAGTTCAAGAAATGTTTAGAACTTGGGCAGTGTTTTGCTAAGTTTTGCAAACTACATGCCCTACCACTAGAAGACATTTTTCAAAAGATTAGAAAAATAACAGAGAATACATATTTGAATGACAAATGTAGTTATACAAGAAACAAATTGAATGTCATTGATTTTGATATGGACATAACTAACATAAATGATTCATACAAGAACATTGTGATATCAAAATGGTATATTTTTATTCATATATATATACATTTACATGGTAATGGAATTACAAAATTTGTTGATTCAACTACAAAAAGTTGATATCTAAGAAAAAAGGTTTCTTTTTCAAATGAAAAGGGTGAACATCAACACTTGAATTCCTTCTATCATAGTCTGAAGGCGTTCAACTTGGGTAGGAGATAGTAAATTCTCATATGATTGTAGAAATTAGGAAAAGAGACCCATGTCATTCCTCACGACCCTTGCATGAAGAAGAGTCACAATTTCTTCCACAACCTCATTCTGAAGAGCTGACGCTATGCAGATGGCACCACCCACCAACCTGCTCTATGGATAGTGACTAAAGCCAATAATACCTACATTGAAACGGTGGTGAAAATCGATCCTCACCAAATGCTCATATGCTCTCATGCCCCTGTCATGGCGATGAGAGGTCCTAATAATTGTATACATGAAAGACTCCAACATGGTAGTGTTATGCACATGCACTTGGCTCAAAAATGCCTCACCTAGAATGCTATGAAGCACTTCCTCTTCTATCTGACTCTGTATGAAAAAATCATCTTTTAGTTGGTTAGAAAGATACTTGAATAGAGGATTACATTTGATCTCTTCCAAAATGATGAAATCATTTGTTGATACTCCATAACTCTGAGTGCTCGCTATATTGGATACTTCTAAATGGTGAATTGTTGTGACAATGGTTGAATTTATAGATGATTGGTTACACATTTGGGCTATCTCTCTTATATTTGATGAGATGAAAACTTGGTTTGAATTAATAGATAATTTGAACCAGTTTTAAAGTACATCCCCTACTAGAAAACATACATGTGCGATCATATTGTATCTCCTTAAACCTTTACTAATTGCATGGTTTTGGGATATATCATTTGGTAGCCATTGGTGCGAAACAAGATAATTTTTTCTTGCCTAACATATTTTCATTTTTTAGTTTAATTATTCTAGCCAATCATATTCACTTAGCTATTTTCAAGAACACAGTTAAGTGAAAGAAGCGCAAGTAATATTAATAATATTTTTTCTAACCATTTTTGGGGTGAAATTCACTGCTATATCTAGGATGAGGGAGAAAGATATAGGGTCCAATATCCACAGATACTCTTTGTTGTATTTCAAGAAGGAACATTATTCATTTATACTAATTTTATATTGCAATATTGCAATAGTTGTAATCTTTATGTTATGAATTTAAATGTGGTGTTTAGTGTATCGATCTATGTGTCAAGCGTGTAATAGAGGCATTTTTTGTGTGAAATATACTTTATTGGAGTATAATTTCTTCTTTCTTGGTACGATAGTTATAAGTAGATTTTAGATATGTGTGTTGCTGATTTATGGCTTTTTGTGATTTTTTCCATATTAGTGTCATTTTTATGAACTAGTTTTTGTCACCTTATCGCTTCCTAGTTAAAAGCCACCATATTATTAGACAGATCATACAAGGGTTTTGTACCTCTTTAATTTAAAGGAAAGTCACAAATGTAATTGCAACAATTCTAGAGCTATTAGTAATTGGACCTAGTGCTTTAAGTACAAAATAGAGTCAAGTTAATAATTATCTTAAAGAGGCTAATCCATTTGCTAACAAAATTTTGGTGAATCCACTAGAGAAATTGATATTATAATATCTGAAAAGTTGCCATCATGTCATGTAGCAAGATGGTACTTCCCCATAACAATTTATTTCCTATATTGTAGCCTAATATGAATTGGATGTAGATGAAATAAGAAGATATCATTTCACAATTAAACACACTTGCTTGGAGATACAGGAAGAGTTTAATAGATTATATGTGAGAAAATATTATCTTGGAAGAAGAAGAAGAGTAGGCCCAATGCCCACCTATGCTTGTAGTTGAATGTCATCTAATATTGGTGTTTGTGTATTACAATAATCCTCCCTGCCATCCTAATCATCATCCTAATAAACCTCTCTATCACCCTTGGGACCCACCTCCTCCCCGTCCACCACCCATAGATTAATTTAGGGGTTTCCCCCTATCCTTAGTCCTTCATGAGTTGCTAACTCTAATCATCCATGATCTCAAATCTTTGGTGTAACCACGTTGGCCCACTTGCCTTGTCACAATATTGTGATTTGAAACTAGCTCCTAAAAAATTTTCCCAAATTCTCTGGTGAAGAGACACAAGGCCCTAAACAACACATCCTAGCCATTCCTGTAGTAAGTGGGATCTTGGGTATCCAAGATGAATATTTTTTTGTGAGAATATTTGTTGATAGTTTAATAAAAAAGAGATACTAGAAAAGGGATGCATTATGGGATGGAACATTTTAAGAGAAGTTTTTCCAGTGTTATAAAACTATAGCTAATGTTGCAACCATCCTATGATTTTTTTTAGATTATGAAAGATAAAGTTGAGACAATGAGAAATTATATGCTCCGCTTCAACAGATTCCTGCTCCTAAAAGGCCATGTGAGGCAATTCAGTTTTGACATATTAATTTATGCTTTAAACCCCAATATTTAGTTGATCCTCAAAAGAGATAAATTTCAAGGGATCAGAAAAGCTTAGTTGGAAGCAATATGCATGGAGGATGATTTTATTTCTATGGGAAAGTGGAAAACTAATAATATTAAGAGGTTTGAAATTGATCAAAGATTACCTATTAATTCTCCTCTCAAATTTCCTGAAGTAATGATACTTTCTCATCCAATCGCTGAAAATATTAATTTGAGAGTCTTTGGTAGCATGCAACGACTTGAAAAAGAAGAAAGTCAAGACTGCAATGCTCAAGATTTTAGTTTGAATGTCTTAACTGAAGCTAAAGATGATCTCATTTCGTCTAATGATGAGGAAGACAATTCGCCACAAAAGAAGTCACTTCTTGTGTCTCAGGTTACCTCTCCTTTCCATTTTGAGAATAAATATTTCTCTCCTAATGCTAGTATAAATGATCCAATGCCAGATTACCTTCTTTCTCAAGAGTATTAAACTTTCATTTTTGAGGAGGCTGTTGATAAAACTCCATGCTTTAATATGGAAGACAATGAAGATTCCCTATATGATGCTTCCTAGTCGGGGATACAGTGGTCAATTGATTCTAATCCCCTCTTTGTCTTTGATGAATTTGAAATGTATGATAATCTTTTGTTCATTGATTGATTTAATCAACCTATGCCAAAATCTAGAAGGGAATGCTACTTACCATCAGAAAAGAAGGTTTCTATTGTTAGTATAGGAAAGCAAAGAAATGGCGTAGAATTGCTAGTCCGTGAATTTGAGAAACATAATGTCAGAGAAGAATTTGAAACATGGGATTTGCCGCAAGGGTTGGAGGTACATGAATCAATAAATCCTAGTAAAGAGGAGTGGAGGAAAAAAATATGGTCAAGCATTATCTTTCTTGTAACAAAAATAAATATGTGATGAGAAATAACTTTTTGGAGGTTCGCTTGGTGGTAGTTTCACTGTCTTCTACATTTGTGTTTGGGCAATCTTACTTCTTGATTTTCTCTAGAAGCTTTATGCAAAGGCAAGCCTACTTAGGGATGGGTCATTCTTAGGCTTTCAATGGGTTTTTATAAGCCTTTCCTTTTTTCCCTTGTTTCTGGTAGGTTCTTCCTCCCTTGTACATAATTGCATTTTTTTGGTGTGCTTGCTTCTTGTTGGGTTTTGTTGTTTTGGGTTTTGGTGTCCTTCCCATTTTGACTCTATGCCCAATGGATAGGACTGGTCACATCTTCTAGGTTATTCTATGTCCTTTGTAGCCCTTGTTCCCAGTCAGAGCCATTGTAACCCCAAATTTTGGTACCCTCCTCAACACCACCTTATTTCCCCTATCTTTAGTCAAATTTTGCACAAGTTTTTAAAGCCAAGTGGTGTTTCATTGTACATTGTAAATGTAGGCATGGTTTTCACTTGTTTTGCTAACCTCCTAGTTTATTGCTTCTTTATTATTCTTTAAATGTAGGAGGTGTTTTATGGTTCCATTGTAACTTATCACCCATTTAAGCCTTACTTATCTTAAGAAGTCCATAGTAAAGGTTCATGTATTCGCCAAAGACTATCAGGTGAATTTTTTTGCAAGTTTTTCTTTTGGGCGGGATTTTAGGAATCATTTGAAAATTGGGCGGTGTTTTGCTAAGTTTTGTGAACTACCCACCCTAACACTAGAAGAATTTTTTTAGAATAATAACAAAATAGTAGTGAATGTAGATTTGAATGCAAAATGTAGTTATATAGGAAAAATAAATGAATGCCATTGAATTTGAAATGAACAAAATTAACAGAAATCATTCATACAAGAGCACTATGATATCAAAATAGTATATTTTTATTTATATATATATTTACATCATAGTGGTAATACAATTTTTTTTAATTCAACTACAAAAAGTTGATATTGATAGCAAAAAATATGTTTCTTTTTTAAACACAAAGAGTGAACATCAGAACTCAAATGCCTTCTATCACAGTTTGAAGGTGTTGAATTTTGGTGGGAGACAATAAATTCTCATGTGACTTTAGAAATTCAGCAAAGAGCCCCATGTCATTTGTCACGACCCCTACACGAAGAAGAGTCATGAATTCTTCCAGAACCTCATTCTAAAGAGTTGATGCTATGCAAATGGCATCGCCCACCAACCCGCTCCATGGATAGTGACTAAACCCAACAATGGCTACATTGACATGGTGGTGAAACTCAGTCCTCACCAAATGTTCATATGCTCTCATTCCCCAATCACAATGACTAGTTGTCTTGATAATTGTGTAGAAAAAACACTCAACATGGTAGCACTATGCACATGCACTTGGCTGAAAAATGCTTCACCTAGTATGATATGAATCACTTCCTCTTCTATCTCACTTTTTATGAAAAAAAATTCCTTTAGTTGGTTGAACAAATGCTTGAATAGAGTACTGCATTCAATCTCTTCCAAAAAAATGAAATCATTTGCTAATAATCCATCACTTTGAGCACTTACTATATTGGATGCTTATGAATGGTGAATTGTGGTGACAATGGTTGAATTTATAGATGGTTGGTTAGAAATTTGGGATATCTCTCTTAGATTTGATGAGATGACAACTTGGGTTGAATTAATGGATGATTTGAAGCAGTTTTAAATTACATTCCCTACTGGAAAACATATACGTGTGATCATATTGTATTCGCTTAAATATTCATTAATTGCATGGCTATGGGATATATCATTTGGTAGTTGTTGGTGTGAAACAAGATCGAGTTTTCTTGCCTAATGTCTTTTCATTTTTTAGTTTAATTATTCTAGTCGATCATATTCACTTAGCTATTTTAAAGAAGACGGTCAGGCGATAAGAAGCGCCACTAATATTAGTAACAGTTTTGGTTACCATTTTTGGGGTGAAATTCATTGCTATTTCTAGGATGAGGGAGAAGGATAGAGGGTCCAATCTCCATAAATACACTGTTGTATTTCAAGAAGGAACAATATTCATTTATACCAATTTTATATTACAATAGTTGTAATCTTTGTGTTATGAATTTAAATGTGGTGTTTAGTGTATCAATATGTGTGTTGAGTGTGTAGGTTTTCTATGTGAAATATACTTTATTGCACCCATTTATTGTATTATAATTTCTTCTTTCATTGTAAGAAAGTCCTAAGTCTTTTCAATTTACATTGTTGATTTATGGCTTTCTACAATTTCTTTGACATTAGTGTAATTTTTATGAACTAGTGTTTGTCACCTTATTTCTTTCTAGTTAAAAGCCACCATATTATTAGACAGATCATATGAGGGAGTTGTACCTCCTTAATTCACAGGAAAGTCACAAATGCAATTGAGACATTTCCAGAGCTATTAGCAATTGGCCCAAATGCTTTAAGGGAAAAATAGAGTCAAGTTAATAATTATCTTAAAGAGGCCAATCTATTCGCTAACATTAAACCAATAAGCATAAAATTTATTTGTAATTCAAAATAAGAGCTATGGATTCTTCCATGTGCTTGAATTATATTTTAAAATGGATACTTAAAAGTAGACATGTATTAATTTATTTAATGAATGAATTTACCATTTCTACTTCATTTTTTTACTTTTGGATCTTGATAGATAGGTCTAAGTGTCGTACAAGTGTCATGAAATTTACACATTGTTTTTTTATAGATCCCTATATTATTTTTAGCATATTGTTCTTGTTAGTATCCAAACTATTTTCTTCTTTCCATCTTCATATCTTTCAATTTGTTCGCTAACTTTATCTGAATGAAATAAAATTTCCACAATTTTTTAAGAAAATAGTCCTAGTAGCTAAAATTTGTAAAGTATTAGACAAGAACTTACATCCCTATTGTCATTCTAATACTGCAAGTTTATGCACTATCAAATTACACACTAAAAAACTAATACTATTATGGAAATCCTTTTATGTTTTAGAGATATGAAATACAAGGTCCACAGTTAAATTTTCCCTAACAATGGTACCATATCGCTAGAATATGTTGACCGTCCACCATTACCTATTAAAAAACTAACAATAAGAACTAGGGTTGTGAATAGAAAATTATCTTTAAAATAATGATTAGGAATGAAAATTCCATGAAAAATATCAAATTAAATCTTTGATAATGATCAATATTCCCCAATAATAATTCCATTTTATTGATGTAAGTTAATGGGTTGAAAAATTACACACTAACAAGCTAAAACAAAGATTAAGTTTAGTAAATATATTAGAGCCTTTGGAATAGATGAATATACATTCCTAAATAATGGTGACATTTTTTTGTGTCCTTAAATCATTACACACTTCAAGAGGAATGAATCAACTTCAATGTGATGGAAATGTCATCTTGAAGGGATTGGTCAATTTGTAAATAAAATTTGTTATTTATTATGAGAATTGATATTACCTCCTTTAGTTTAGTCTTAGGTAGAACCAAGAGGGTGTTCCTAGAGATATCCTTAATAATATTAATGACAATTGAAGATAAAAAGTTGAATTATTATAGTGGTAACAAATATATTTTTCCCAATTCCGAACATTCTTGCATTGAAAACAAGCAAAGGGGATAGATTCATATTCAATCACCTAGCTCCAACCTCCCAACTTAGAGTTAATTAGAACCTTCTCTAGAAGGTCCATAGATTGATCTACAATCACACAAAAATGCACATACACCAACCTTTTTCGATATGTTTTCATTTTTTCTAGCATAGAGTCAATCAAAACCTTCTTCGACAGGTCCATAAATTGATCTATAATCACACAAAAACATGCATACACCAACCTTTTCCAAGATGCTATCAACAGGTCTAGGAAAATAATAGATGACAACATCTCGAAAAAGGTTGGTGTATGCATGTTTTTGTGTGATTGTAGATTAATCTATGGACCTACCAGAGAAGGTTTTGATTAACTCTAAGTTGGGAGGTTGGAGCTAGGTGATTGAATATGAATCTATCCCCTTTCCTTGTTTTCACTGCAAGAAAGTTGGGCATTGGGAAAAAAGTTCCCATCCAAGCCGACCAAGCCGAATCTACTTAGCCTCTTAGGGAGTGGAGGGAAAAGTAGAAATCAAATGAGAAGTTTAGTGAGGAGGCGGGAAGAGTTGGTGTGCTTGTAAAGCTTACCTCGGGTGAGGCTATTAAGGAGAGTAATTTAAGCAATGAGGCAAGCGTTCAGGGGATGAGGCCTGGGGGGAATCTTGTAAGGCTTCCCCTGTGAAGGATTTGGCAAAGAATTTTTAGACCTTTATTAGGGAAGAGCCTACTTTGGAAGAAGGGGAATTGATCGCTAATGCAGAGGTTAATCCCTCTGGTGAAGATGAGGTTTTCCAAATGGTTGAAGGAAAGGGTTTGGAATCTTCTATGGAGAAGGAATCATCTTTGGATGTTGCCTCCCCTATTATTCCAAATGTGGTGCTCACCTCTTTTGTCATAGGGGATGAGATGGGTGGCTCTTTTCTTGCGAAGGAGCCTCCTTTTTCACCTATCAAAACTGATGCATGAGCATCCTTGGTTCTTGGAAATCTTGCATCAACCAAAAAAATAAAAAATTCTTTTAGTTTTATGTTCTTATTTTATTCTAGCTCAATTCATGTTGGTGGATCATCATCTTTGCTCACCAGACCTTGTGGATCTTGGAGTACATCATCTACATGTTCATTTTCCTTGTCCCAATATTTGAGTATGATTGGACCTTTTTTCCAACAAGTTATTGCTTCCAAAATTCTTGGTAGTTTCTTGAACTGACATCGGAATAACTTCAAAATTTTCAGCCAATTTGATCATTGTGGATCATCCCCGTAACTTGTAGATCTTAACAGTATGATTTTAAGTGTTCCTAGGAGTACCCTTGACCTTCATTATATGTCCACACTTCATCTTTCACACCCATTAAGGAGTAAATCAAGTTTGAGGATGACCTATTCATGCACATGTTAGATTTTCTCTCCTTCGAGAATGTGATGATCTTTGGTTGACACAAATGTTTCCAGAATTGTGGATATGCTATAAAGCTTGTAATTAACCTTTAGAATAGGTAGTGAAGAATAGATAGATTAGTTTGGGTTAGATCTATAAAATTTCAACTCCCATATAGGATCATATTGGAATATTGTATTTTCAAACATGTTGTATCAGGCTTGTGAGCTGAAATTGTAAGCCTAGATGTTGTTGGCCAAATATAACTGAGATAATTGTTAATGAATATAATTCCATCTACATTTGCCTCCATATTCTATGTTTCTTTTTTTGTGTAACTCTTGTTGCATGGTTTGGACTATTCTCCTTGAGAACCCTCCTACTATGGTTGTGCCAGATTGGTATCAGAGCGAGATTCATTCCTTACGAGATCATCATAATTGGTGAAGTCCTATTAAATATTTGTTATGGGGTGGAAGATTGAGGATCTGACTTGTAGCTATAGAGGAATTTTGTAAATATGGTTGGAAGAAGAAATGTTAGAGGAAATGGAGTGCATGGAAATGCAAACCAAGCTATGATGGAGATGTTAAGATGATTTTTTTCTAGATTAGATGCAATTGAAATGACCTAGAGAAGAAGTTGACTAGTTGATGATGTGAGTGATGAAGAAATATAAGTGCAGGAAGAAAGAGGAAGAGATGAGCAACCTGGCCTAAATCAAGGAGAAGAGAGGTTCATAAGAGCCTTCATTAAGGTGAATACAAGACCACATTTCAATCCACTAGACTATAATGGTAAGTTGGATTAAGATGTATTGTTAGATTGGATCATAGGGATGGAAAATTATTTTGAATTTGAAGGTACCTTTGAAGATAAGAAGGTGAAATATTCCTATACAAAGTTGAGAGGAAATGCATCCCTTTGGTGGGAACATTTGCAGATAGATAGGAAAAGAAGAGAAAGGAAAATATAAAATCATGGGATCAGATGGTGAAAAAGTTGAAGAAAAAGTTTATGCTTGCAGATTATTAGATTAGTTTGTTCAAGAAGTTGTAGAATTTGAAGCAAAAAGAATCTAGTGTAATAGAGTATACTAAAGAATTCTATACGTTGAATATCAGATTTGGACATTCAGAGGATGAGATTGAGCAAGTAGCCAAATATGTGAATGGTTTAAGGTTGTCCATACATGATGAGATTAATTTGATCAAGTTATAGAGTGTGGAAGAGGCATACCAATTTTCCCTAAAAGAAGAGGAGAAGTTGAACAAGAGACATGAGCAGAGACAAAGCGAAAGAGGTGGAAGGTTTCAAAGAGGGAGGACTTTTGTTGGAGGAGGAAGAATATATTTTACAAACTAGAACAAGGATAAGGAGGCTAGTAAGAATGATAGTTTATACTAGAGAGGTGATAGAAACTCTTACAAAAGAGGAGGATATGGTAGTTACCAGAATGAAGGTTATAGAAGAGATGATAGAGGACATGAGAAAGGAGTATTCAAAGGAACCTGTTATAAATGTGGTGGAGGACATAAAGGATTTGAATGTAATGAGGGAGAGACAAACAAGAAGATAGAGAAAAATATAAGGACAACCTTTGTTGAGGAAGAACATGTTGGATCATCTAATAAGCTAGAAGATGGAGAAGTATTGGTGAATAGGAGAGTATTGTGTCAAAGTGAGTTGGAGAAAGAACCATTGTAGAGAAATAATTTTTTTTGAACTAGATGCAAGGTGAATGGTAAATGTTGCAAGGTGATAGTTGACAATGGAAGTTCTAAAAACCTGGTTTCTAAAGAGATAGTAAATAAATTAAAGTTGGAAAGGTTGAAGCACCTAAAGCACTATCAGATAGCATGGATCTAGGATGAGCATAAGATACTAGTAAGTGAACAATGTTTGGTGAAATTGAAAATAGGAAATTATCATGATGAATTTTTGTGTGATATCATGCCTATGGATATATGTTATATTTTGTTGGGAAGACCTTGGTAGTATGATAGACAGGCTATTCATGATGGAAAGAAGAATATATACACTATTGTTGCTAATGGGATGAAGCAAATTTTGTTACCATTGGAAGATGTTCCTACAGTGGAAGTTTGTACAAATGCTAGGGTTTGTCTAGTTGATGGAAGGAGATTCCTTGATGGATTGAGACATGAGAAAGTGTGTTATGCCTTAGTGCCTAAAAAGGATGAAGACATGAAGCATGTGGAAGAACAACCATAAGAGATAAAAGAGATATTGATCAAATATGAGGAGATCATTTGAGATAATGTACCTGATCGATTGTCACTAGTAAGGAGTATTAGTCATTGCATGGATCTGATTCCTGGGGCTAGTTTTCCTAATAAAGTAGCACACTGGATGACAGTGACAGAGAATGAAGAGTTGAATAGACAAGTGTGAGGATTGTTGAAGAAGGGTTTGATCAGAGAAAGATTGAGTCCATGTGCAGTACCTAATGTGCTTGCACCTTAAGAAGGATGGAGAATGGAGAATGTGTACAAATTCTAGAGCTATAAACAAGATCATAGTGAAGTATATATTTCCTTTACCTTGGATGGATGACATTATGGATTGCTTGATTGGATATAGATACTTTATGAAGATAGATTTGAAGAGTGGATACATTAGATCAAAATAAGAGGAGATGAGTGGAAATACAATTTCAAAACAAATGAAGGATTGTATGAGTGGTTGGTGATGCCTTTTGGATTGACCAATGCACTGAGTACTTTCATGAGGTTGATGAATGAGATATTGAAGAAATTATTGGGTAAGTTTGTGATTGTATACTTGGATGACATCTTGATTTTCAGTAAGAGTAGAGAAGAGCATTTTTTGCATATTAGACAATATTTGTAGAGGTTGAAGAAAGAATAGTTGTTAATAAACATTAAGAAATTTAGTTTCATGAAAGGTGAGTTGGTATATCTAGGATTTGTGATATCTGTGGATGGATTGAAGATGAATCCTGAGAAGGTAAAATCATTTTTTGAGTGGCCTACGCCATATGGAATTGGAGAGGTAAGATCATTTCATGGATTGGATAGTTTCTACTGAAATTTCATTAGGAATTTCAGTTCTATTTGTAGTCCTATGACAAAAACAATGGGAGGAGATAGGAAGGATTTTAGATGGATATTTGGAGAAAACTGTAGTTTTGAATTGTTGAAGCAAAAGGTGACTAAGCAACTTGTGTTGGCCTTACTGGATTTCAACAAGGTATTTTGAGTAGACTGTGATGCAAGTGGAAATGCAATTGGAGTAGTATTGAGTGAAGAAGGGAGACCTATAGCTTGTTTCAGTGAGAAGTTGAATGATGATAGGATAAGATATTCAATGTATGATCAAGAGTTTTACACTATAGTTCAAGCCTTGAAGAAGTTGAGACATTATTTGTTCCCTAAGGAATTTTTGTTTTATATAGATCATCAGGCATTGTAATATTTGAACAGTGAAGGTAAGTTGAATCAGAGACACATGAGATGGGTAGAGTTCTTGCAAAGCTATAATTTTTTTTGAAGCATAGGAGTGAGAAGTCAAATAGAGTTTCTGATGCTTTGATTAGGATAAGGAATTTACTAATAAAGATGAGAGTGGAGATATTAGGCTTTAATGAATTGAAGAGCTTGTATGAGAAAGATCCAAATTTTGCAGAACCTTGGAGAGCTTGTAGAGAACCTATTTTAGAGGATAGAAGCTAGTGGTTGGATTATTTCATTTAGGAGGATATGTTGTTCAGAGGAAATCAATTGTGTATACCCTAGAGTTCAATGAGGAATAACCTGGTAGTGGATGAATGTTAGGACACTTTGGAGTTGATAAAATAGTAACGTTGGTGAGTGAGAATTACTTTTGGCCGTAGATTCATAAGGATGTTAGGAGATTTGTGCAGATTTGCAAAGTTTGTCAAGTTGAAAAAGGAAGTAGTCGAAATATTGGATTGTATAAGCCTTCAATAGTTCCAAAGAGACGTTGGGAGGACATTAGTATTGATTTCATACTTGGTTTACCAAAGACACAAAGAGGTAATGATTCAGTGCTTGTGGTGGTAGATATATTTTCTAAGATGACACATTTCATACCTTGTAAGAAGACAATAGATGCAGTACATGTATTTTTTTTTAAAGAAGTGGTCATATTGCATGGATTACCTAGGAGTATCGTTTCAGATAGAGATGTGAAATTTGTTGGTTACTTTTGGAGGAAACTTTGGAAGAAGTTGAAGACAGATTTGAGGTTCAGTTCTCCTTTTCACCCACAAACTGATGGAAAAACAGAGGTAGTGAACATGAGTTTAGGGAACTTGTTCTGATGTTTGGTTGGAGAGAATACCGGAAGTTTGGATTTAGTCCTTACACAAACAGAGTTTGCTTACAATAATTCAATGAATAGGAGTACTAGAAAAACACGTTTCAAAATTGTTACTGGAGTTCACCCTAGAGGTATATCAGAATTGAGAGACATCAGTATGGAAGATAAGAGGAGTGCAGAAGTAGAAGAATTTGTAGAACACATGAAGAAGTTGCATATTCAAGTGAAACAAAAATTGGAAGACATGAACCATAAGTATAAGGAGAAGGTAGAAGAAAAGAGGAAACATAAGGAATTCAAAGTTGAAGATGAAGTGATGGTATATTTGAGGAAGGAGATATTTCTAGTTGGTATGCACAATAAGCTAAAGATGAGGAAGTTTGGACCTTGTAAGATCTTGAAGAAATTTGATTCTAGAAATCCATATGAAGTGGAGTTATTAGAAGGTATGGGTATATCACCTATATCTAACATTGTAGATCTATATCAGTATCATGAAGCAGAGTTTAGTGAAGACAATGAAACCAAATTGGAGGATAAGTTTCCTAAACAACAGTTAGATAATATTGAGGAGATTCTGGATATCAGGAATGTAAGGAAAACTCGTGGAAGACAATAGAGAATATCTTGTGAAGTGGAAAGGTAGACCCATTGAGGATTCTTCATGGATTTCTTAGGCTAAGGCAGACCATCTTGGTTTTCCTTTAGCCCTAAAAAATTGAGGTACTCAGTTTTTCATAACCCTAGATTTCTGATGTAGGAGCATCCTTGGTTCTTAGCAGTCTTGCATCAACCAAAAAAAAACTTCTTTCAGTTTTATGTTCTTGTTTTGTTTTGGCTCAGTTCATGTTGGTGGATCATCATATTTTCTAACTAGAACCTATGGATCTTGGATTACATCATCTACATGTTCATTTTACTTGTACCAATATTTGAGTATGATTGGACCTTTTTTTAGCAAGTTATTGCTTCTAGAATTCTTGACAGTTTCTTGAACCGACATCAGAATAACTTCAAATTTTTTGGCAAATTTGATCATTGTGGATCATCCCTGTAACTTGTAGATCTTAACGGTGTAATTTTAAGTGTTCTTAGGAGTGTCTTCGACCTTCATTATAGGTCTACACTTCATCTTATGTTCCCATTAAGGAGTAATTCAAGTTTGAGGCTGACCTATTCATGAGCACATTACATTTTCTCTGCTTGGAGAATGTGATGATCTTTTGCTGATGCGAATGTTTCTAGAATTTTGAATATGCTACAAAGCTTGTAATTAACCATTAGAATAGGTAGTGAAGAATAGATAAATAAGTTTGAGTTAGATTTGTAAAATTTTAGCTCGCATATAGGAGCATATTGGAATATTGTATTTTTGAACATGTTGTATCAGGCCTATGAGCCAAAATTGTAAGCCAGGATGTTTCCAGCCAAATGTAACTAAGATAATTATTAATGAATATAATTCCATTTGCATTTTCCTCCATATTTTTTGTTGGTTTTGTTGTGTAACTCTTGCTACATAGTCTAGATTTTTATCCTTGAGGACCCTCCTATCGTGGTTGTGCCAAAAACTAGAAATAGGAAGAAACATCCTCGCCTCAAGGTGTTGCTACCAAGAATCATTAGAAAGCTAATTATGAGTTGGAGCCAAGGGGTAAGGGGAGACCCTCTCTACAATAGAATAGGGGGAAAGAAAGAAAAGTGGACATTGTTGATGGCTCTCAAAAAACTTTATTTGAGATGTGCCCTAAGGGTGCATCTTTGAATCCCCTATGAAGATCCTTTCTTGGGACATAAAAGGGTTGAATAACCCTCATAAGCTAGATATCCTTGCTAATTTGGTGAGGAATCATAAACTAAATGTGATTTTGATTCAAGAAACTAAAATTCCTGTGGATAGGATGGATTGTTTAAAGAAAAGGCTGTTCAAAGAGTGTGGCCTTCATGGCTATGATGCAGAAGGTGCTTCAGATGGGGTGGAAACCTTTTGGAATATGAAGGTGGTGGTTGGGAGGGAAATTTTTGGGGTTCCTAACCATATTGATACTTATTTTCATCATATTAGGGAATATTTTTTCTAGGTTACCTCAAATATCTATGCCCCTAATGTTAAGAGTGCTTGTTAAAGGTTCTAGGGGAATTTAAATTCCTTCAATGTTGATAATCCTTTTGATCACTAGCTTGTTATGGGTAACTTGAATACCCCTCTAAGTTGTTTGGATAAAATGGGAGGCTCCCAGGTGGATGACGAGAGTAGATTTTATTTGATGTGATTGATTAATGAAAATGATTTTTATGATGTCGACTTGCATGGGGCAGCGTACACCTGGTCTAACCATAGGGTTGGAGATGTGTTGATTCAAGTAAAGTTAGATAGGGCCCTCCTTTCACCTTAGTGGATGGTTCAGTTTTCTTGCTCCCTTTCTGCTCTCACTAGATCGGGGTCAGATCACTTCCCTATTTCATTATCGATTTACTTGGTTGGTAGAAGGAACTCCTTCCCTTTCAAGTTTTGAAAAATGTGGACATCTCACCAATATTTCAAAGGAAATCTTGCCTCTTGGTGGGGTATTCAAGTGGATGGGATGGCTAAGTACAAAATTGATAAGAAGTTGGCATCAACAAATTCTAATGTAGGGATTTGGAATAAGTGTTCCTTTGGGCATATCTTCCATGATAAATCTCATATTAAGGAGGATCTAGATGTTTTGCAACAAACTATTCAAGCATTGGGTTGTGATGCTAATCTGGCAAATGAGGAGAGCATACCTTTATCTCGTCTTCATAATAATGTTGCCATAGAGGAATATTTTTAGAAATAGAGATTATGGGCAATTTGGATCAATTGTGGCAATAAGAACACTAAGTTCTTCCATATTACCACCTTGAAGCATCATGCCTCCAATGGAATTAAGTGTATCCAACAAAATGGTGTGCTGATGGAGAATGATGGGGAGATTTGTCATGCAAGTACTACCTATTTTTCTGATCTTTTGACTGATAAATTTGTTCCTTCCCTAGATGCTCAAGGTTAGGTATTGGATGTTATTTCTATAATTGTGACTAATGATCTTAATAGTATGTTGTGTTCTATCCCTTTTGTAGAGGAAGTCAACAAGGTAGTTTTCTCTTTTTCTAGGAATAAAGTGACTAGTCCAGATGAATTCCCCATGTTCTTCCAAGAATTATGGGCGATTGTCTCCAAGGATGTGGTGGATGCTACCAAGGAGTTTTTTGGTAGCTAAAATCTGTTGAAGGAGTTAAATTCCACCTTCATTATGCTGATTCTAAAAAATCCTAGTGCCTAAGACTTTAATGAGTTTATGCCTATCAGCCTTTGCAATTCTATCTATAAAATATTCTCCAAGGTCCTTGCTTTAAGGCTATAGTGAGTTCTTCCCTTGATTATTTCTCTACATCAATGTGGTTTTGTGTTAGGCAGGAAAATTATTGAACCTATTGTTACTATTCATGAAGACATTCACTCATTGGTGGTTAATAAGAAGGCTGGTTTTTTGTTAAAACTTAATTTAGTGAAGGCATATGATCACGTGAATTGACTTTTTTTGTTTAAATTTGTATCTAATTTTTGTTTCTCTAATAATTTTTTGAAGCTAATTCAGAGTCTCACCTTGAAGGTGTCTTTTTCTATGTCAGTTAATGACTCTCCTTTTAATTTCTTTAAGAGTTCTAGGGGTGTGAGATAGGGCAACCCTTTTTTTCCCTTCCTCTTCATCATTCTAGCTGAATCTCTTAGGATATCTCTTTAGCAGAAAGTTTCCTTGAGTTCTATAAAGGGGCTTTAGCCTACTACTTCCTCTCCTCCCTACTCACATCAATTTTTTTTTACTATACAATGGTTATGGGAGATGTGTTTGTTGTGGAAGCTAAAGCCATCAAATTGGTTCTTTATAAGTATGAGGCTTCTTTGTGTCAATTGGTGAGTCTTCCAAAGGTACACTTTTTTTCCTCAATACCTTGGAGAGAAGGATGCATAGAATTGTTGGAATTCTTTAGTGTTCTATTGGTACCTTTCCTTATATTTATCTTGGCATGTCTCTTGGAGCTAATGCGATACCTAATTCTTCCCAGAATGGGTTGATTGATAAGTTTAATGCTAAGTTGGAAGCCTAGAAAGGATCTATCCTTAGTCAGGCTGGTAAATTGGTTTAAATTAAATCAATGTTGCAAAACCTTCTGGTGTATGCTCTTAGCCTTTTCTAGATGCCTTGGAAATTCTAGGAAAATATTGAAAGTGTTTAGAAGAGGTTTTTATGGTTTGGCATTGAGGAAAAGAAAAGAATGAGTCTAGCTTCTTGGGAGGATGTGTTTCAGTCAAAATTCCAAGAGGTTAATGTCCATGGAGGATTAAAGTCTTCAATTATGATCTTATTTCTAAGTAGTTATGGTTTCTTCTTGTTGGTGATAAGGATTGGCCAATAATTCTTGCTTCAAAATATTTTGTTGGTGTGGATAAATTTAGGGAATTTATAAGGGAAAACTAAATCCCCCCTTCTAGGTCTTTCTTTTGGAATTCCTTAGTTAGGGCCAGAGGAGTTGTCCTTGCCGGTCTTCAGTGGTTAGTTGGAAATGGGAGGGATATTCTCTTTTGGGATGATTAGTGGTTTGGTCATGGTGCTCTTTGAGACACTGAGTGGGCAGCTCCCCTGAGGGATCTATGTGTTCAGGAACCCAGGATTCATCTTGCTGATATATAGTGGATGGGGTTTGGAGAAGAATTCATGAGGAGTTCCTGGAGCTAGAGAATCTTTATAGAGTTTTGTTCCAAGTTCATATTCCTACTCTCCTAAGTGAGAAAAGGTGGTTTGGAGGCTGCTTCTGTAAGGACATTATTTGATGGCCTCTACTTTGATTGCCTCAATAATATTATGGGATTGAGGCCTCCTTGGGGTCTTGTCTGGTCTTCTAAGTTGATTCCCAAAATCAACATGTTCTTGTGGTTAATATTTTAGGATAAAATATTAACCATAAAGAATCTTTAGAAAATAGGCTTCTCCATGCATAATAGGTGTTACCTATGTGAGAAGCATATAAAGGATTGTTCTCATCTATCTATTGTTTGTAGTTTTTCTTGGGAGGTGTGGGATCACTTTCTAAACCTCTGGAGGTTGGAATTGATATTCCCTTCTTTGGTTTGGGTGCACTGGCTCTAGTGGCAGGGTCCTACTAATCCTTCCTTAGTTCTAATTTGGTCCATCATGTTGCCTCATGTTGTGTGGGGGTTGTGGAAGGAGAGGAATAACATAATTTTTAGGGATGTTTCTCTTCCCCTGGTCTCCTTATTTTTCAAAACTATCTCGCCCATTAAGGAAAATTTTATGCAAGTGGCTACCAATTCTAATATCCCTATCCATGTGGTGGTCTTTGACTTTGATGTTAGGGTGGCTAACCAATGGAAGCTTTCCTTTGATATTGCTAAGCCTTTGTAGAAAGTTAGATTAGATAGAGAAGGGGTTTTTTAGTACTCACCTCATCCTAGTTGGTACAAATTTAACTTTGATGGTTCTGCTAAAGGTAATTTGGAACCTATTGGTTGTGGGGGAGTGTTAAGAGACAATAATGGTAGGCTTGTTTTTGTAGTGGCACTCCCTTTGGGAACCTAAACAACCCACTATGTTGAAGCAGTAGTGGCCTATCATGACATCAAATTTGCAAGGGAGAAGGGGATTTCTAAGCCATGTATTGAAGGGGACTCATTGAATATAATTAATAGCCTAAAAAATTGTTCCCCTCCATCTTGGGCAATTGAAAGATTTATTATAGACTTCCATTTATTATTGTATGAATTTGATAGGGTGTATATTTCCCATGCATTTTGTGAGGCAAATGGGGTGGTGGATTTATGTGCGAATCGAAAGGTGACATCAACTAGATCTTGGGAGGTTAATGATAACCTACCCATCAAATTAATATAGTTTCTCAATAATGAAAACTCTTAATCTCTTGGAGGAAGCCATCTTTCAATCTTGGTTGATTGGAAACTTAGCACTTGTGATGGTCATAATTTTTTTTTGGTAATATGAGTTGTATTTGCAAGAGGCTCTTGGCCATCATTTTATTCAATACCTTAGTTGGTAGGCTCACATGCTTTCTAGGTGCTTTTCTTCCTTTGGAATTGGTGTTGCATTGCATTCAAAGGTTGTGTACTCTTGCTTTTGTGAACTGCTCACCATTAAAGATGGGTGGGGATAGCTATAGGACTATGCCTCTTTAGTGTGATGAGTTCAAAACTAATTCTGATGTCTAGGAAATTTTATAGAAAGGTGGGGTAACCCCTTTCATGGAGAAACTTCACGGGTTTAAAATGAATGTCTCTCACAATTTCATCGATGATTTGCATGGTTAGGTGTTGAGCATGTTTGGTAGGGACATCACTATCAGTGAGGATGTCATCGTAGAAGTCATTGGGTTGTCCACCAAAGGAAGGAAATTTATTAGGGAGAAGGCTATGTTGGGGGCTTCTAGAATGAATTTTATGTGGGATACGGAGAGCACCACAATGGTGAGGCTCAACTGTGGGGGTTATGATCAATCCAAAATTAAGCCTATATGGGGTGAGGTGGCTATGCCACTGATGCATTATTTTACTTTTTATGGGAGGTACTCAGCTTTTTATGGGAATCATTTCATGATGCTTAATCACTTCCATCATGGCAAGCTTATTTCCTTTCCTTTCTATCTTCCACTTTCTTTGGAAAATGGGATAGCATACTATAGAAGGAATCCTAGGAATCCATTCTTGCATGAGGGCTTAATGATCCTTATTGTGAAACATATAAAGACTAATTTTTTTATTGAGTCCCTTGTTCTTGTTAAATTTGATAAATCAAAGAAGAGGGAGAAGGGGATTGGGAAATTTCAAATTGAGGAGGTGGATGGTAGTGTTGGTATAAAAATTGAGGAATCCGATGTGTGGTTAGATGGCTACCACACAGACTTGGATTATACTCCTTATAGGGGAAATAATTGTTCTGCTAAAAAGGTTAAGCCTTCCGCTCCTCACATGAAATAGAAAATTTAGGTGAATTGTGATGAGGAGGCTATGGAGGTTAAATTTATTAGGAGGAAGACTCAGAAATAGAGGTCAGTGTGTTCCCAGGAAATTGAGGATAAGGAGAAAAAGGGTATTGGGGTTAATAGGGCCAGAGAGGTGAGAGATGTGGTGAATGACGATCTAGATTGTGGTGGTGATGGGGGGGCCCCAATGGTAGGGAAGGTGAATAGTGTGGTGGATGTGGAGTAGTCTTTGGATGAGTTGACATCTAAAGACAAGGGTATGGTTAAGATTGATTCCCCTGAGGGTTTCCAAGATGATGACCCACCCATGAGTTCCCATTGGGTGGGCTTGTACTAGGGTACGATGGACTATATGTAGGTGTATGGTATAGTCAAGGAAGGGGCTGATATTTCCTTTAATTTGCTTATGTGGTTGGTTCAGAAGGTTCATGACCTCCATAAAAAGTATGAAATGATTGCTCAATGTAATATTTCTACACTTAGAAGCTTAAAGGAGGACTCCATTTTTAGCATGGTTAAATCACTAAATTCTAGCCTTGGCCTTTTGGTGGAGGACATGGCCAATTTGAAGAAAGATGATGGTACTAGGTTGTCTATAGTGGAGAGGAACTCCCTGCTACTATGCAAAGACCTTAATATAGTGACTAACATTACCAAGGAGAAGCTTGAATCCTTGGTTGAAGGTCTAGTTTTCCTAAATGAAAAGGCTAGGGAATGGACTGGGAGATTGTTGTTTAGTGAGCTAGTGAACTAGGATGAGCGAGGGGAGGCTAAAAAGAGTTTGCAAGCTATGGGATTGGGCACGTGAAGGAGTGTTCTCACTCAGAGAAATACCAAGAAGAGAAAGATGGTGCCGAGGTAGGATTTTGAGGAGATCATGGAAATGCATGACAAGGGGATTTGAAGGCATCTGGAAGCAACCAAAATGTTAAAGGAACTTCTTTACATACTGCTTGTTCTATTTTCTTTTCTTTTTCTAGTTATGTGTTTTGCTAGTTGTTTGCTGATGGGGTATTGATTGTTGTGTAAATAGCTTGCTTTTTGGGTTTGGTCTGGTAACCAATCTTCTATAGCTTTGCTTCCTTTATCTTTTTGTACTGGGTTTCATGCCCCCTTCAAAACCTATTTATCGCTAATAAAAAATAAATATATTCTTGGCCCCAAAGGATATACAATGAAGGTATAAAAAAATTACTCTATAGGACAAAAAATATTGTATCTTTCTACAAATTCTTCCCTAGATAAATCACCAAATTATGAGGTTCACATAAACTGCTAAACTATTCCTAAAATACTAGCAATTTTCTATTTGATTGTGAGATTATGGATGATCAGGAAGTTCTAGAACTAGTTCTTGATCTCATGGGTTATAGAGTCAGTTTACTAGGATAAAAAATACGTATAAATCACATATAATATGGGCTATGCATATACATAGACCAAATATATGATATGAAACAATTGAACATACTTAATAGTAGATCTCGAAATTGAAAAAATATATATAGAATAAAGAAGAGAGCATTACAAATATTGCAATGAATAATTGATATCATTTATCAAATCCTTATTACAATCATACCATAAAAATGGTAAGAGGAGGCCCTTAGGTAGAATTCTATCATAATTATTAACATATAAGTTTCCTCAAAGATCTAGAAATGACCATGGATACATTTAGTTACATATTTATGATGTAATGATTTACAAAACATGTCACTCTTTGGGTGACTAAAATTAGAGTTGAGACCCTAAAAAATTATTGGAACTTGTAGGGGCATGATAAGGAGGGATGATCAAATGATTTAGATAAAAACAAACTTTTATTTATAACACTTTTCCTAGTTTCTATTTACTTTCAATAAATTTATAAATAAAAAGCAACAAATGTGGTGAGTTATACATTAAAAATTACATGAAAACTATAGAATTAGTGTTTTGTATCTTGCATGAAGATAATTGAGATGTAACTGGAATGGAGTGAAAATTGCGCCCTTAGGAAAATTTCCCATTTACATCACCCTTACTGTAGAAAATGAAAATCCGATGATGCAATTCCACACCTGCCACCTTTCTCCATCCATCTAGAAACTTTTTTTTGGCATTGATGGAGGAATCCTATCAACAATGTGCACACACTGCATGACATTTGTGCACCACACTATCGTCTTGATATGATTCTTGCCTCTAGAATCTGTAGAGGCATGATGTTCCTCCATTGGAGTTGAAGTGTAATGTCTCTGCCTCCCTTGATCACTAAGAAATGGGTCTTTTCCCTCCCTTTTATCATTCAAATGGTCTATCTTCTCATTCTTTCATTCCTTCTTGATTCCACTTCATTCTTTACACACTCTTAGCTTCATGTTGACACTCTCAAGCTTCTACATCATTCATTGTGGCTGCAAGCTACTAGTTCTTGGATCCTACACTCTGTTTGTTGTGACAACATTACTATTGGAGGACTTGCAAGCTCTCTCCTCCCACTACTTGCCATGAGAATTTGCAGTTGGGGAGGTGGTATTGTATTTTATCATTTCTCTTTGTATCACTTTGTGTATTTACGTAGAATACCTATTGTTGGTGATTTATCATAGCACTATTTCCTTTTTGTTTCTATACCAATTTCTATATGTTTTTGCTATCTGGCTATCCATGGAGGAGGAAACACAAAAGTGGGGGAATAATTGAGGTAGTCCTGTAAAACAACCCCAAATATTTCCTTGGTCTTGTGTGTGTAGGTGTTCTCAGGTGGAGTTACTTGAAGATTCAATTCATGGGTAGAAAGGTTTGATCTCTCACCCTCTTTATCAATTCGAGCATAGCTTAGAAATATCATTCTTCTTATTGAACTTTAGTTCTATATCTCTCTAGTATTTTTTCGTATTGAAAAAAATAGATCAATTAGTTTGTTAGTTGGTTTTCTAGTGTTTTAGTCTATTTCTTAGACCCTCTGTCCATACAGATGCAAATGTACATCTAAGATGCCAACATGCCACGCTAGAGTCCATAACCTACACTATCGTCCTGAGGCAGTGAGCTATCTAGGCAACAAACTGAACCCTCTCAATTAGCCCGTCTAGTCCTATGAAACATTTGGTTTAGTAGAAGGACAACAACATCTAGATTACTCTTCCTTTTCAAAATTAACATCTTAACCTTCCCAATTCACCTAGTAAAGTGTTGGGTGAATATTTTGTAATTCCTTTAACAATTACAAAATGGAAGTTTCAACCACAACTATGATGATAAATTTATCTCTCCTCTCATAGAAGGGAGGCTCCCTTGTTATTGATCACTAAAATAAACTAGAAATTAAACTAAGATTATGTAAACTACAATTATCCATGGGGATGTATCCATCAACATATTCTCTTTTTTCAAAACAAGGGAAATGAGTTACAATAATGACCTTGATTTTCACAATAAATAATAAACTAAATAACACTAGTTGGAGAATAATAGCTGATACCCAATTCTATTAGATGCAAGAATAACAAGAATAATTACTAGAAAATGATAGTAGCTTAGAAAATCCATGGAAACCTAAAGTATTTCATCACTTTCCATGATGTTTCAAACTTAACAAAGGTGACAAATTACAACTCAAAATTATTCCCAAAGATGATTCCAAAGAGTAACTCATGTTGCAAGTTGTAGCTCAAAGCCTATGAACTAACAACACCAAAAATCTACAAGAATATAGCCAAAAATTGAAGCACAAAGACTATGAGTTTTGAACCAAATTCCTACACAAAAAATATAGCTCTAAATACAATATGATAACACAAAGTCTACTAGTAATAAATCTAAATTCCCCTTGAATAATGAAATAATACACCACTTATAAATCAACTTCAAGATAATATGAGAAGAGAGACATAAGAACACTCTTACATACAACAAATGTGCTCCATAACAAAGATTGAAGGCAATCTGCTTCTTTTATTGATTAAATTTAAATTTACACATTCAACTCAAAGATTGCAAGTATGCTCTTCAAAATGGCAAATTTTTTCTTTCAAAAGATCAAATGGTACTATTACAAAATATATCCTTCATAGATATAGGAGGGATTAAGAGCTAATCTAGGAAAAAAATAACTAAATTGACTTATTCAACAGGAGAGTTCGATTTTATTTAGGACATCTATTTTTATATATAATTACAGTTTTGAAAATGACATATAAAATATTTGAAACTAATTACATAAAGCATGGAAATACTAAAATGTAAAAACAAGGCACATTCAACTTTCTTAACCATCCTTCTCCATGAAATGTTCATACTTCTTAATGATTGGTTGAACTTCATCATTATTGGGACCTAAAGTATGTTTGGAGATAGCTAGGACCCTTGTTATGGAATCTTTTATGGTTTACAAGCTTTCTCATGCCTTCCTAATAACACCTTTAGGTTATCTAGAGTTAATTGAATATCCATCAACTTTTCCATTGCATCCATTGAGAAGGCTTGATATTCAAATTCTCTCTAGAGCATATTGGTGAATTCTTGGACAATTGCATCTAAGGAAAGGAATTTTTGGTTGTCATGAAGTAACATATAAGGAATCTCTTCAACCCTATTGAAAAGATTCAAGTTGTTGTCCTCGCTGACTTCTCAAGCACTTTGTATGTCATTGATAAAATCCTTGATGATGTTAAATTTATGTATCATAGTCTCCTTTACCTTATAAAGTGCTCCCCTGTTGGGAATGATCCCAATTTCCACTAATGCATCTAGTTGAAGCTTCTTCATTTTGATCTAAGCTTGCAAATTGTCTTCCATGTCTTGCTATTCTTGAGATAAAGTATCAACAGTTTTGTCTAACTCTAATCTTATGTTTTACATCTTTTCCATTCTCTCCACATATGATCTTAAAAGTTGTAACCTTATACAACCCTTCGGTTTAAGAATTCACTAAATACCCTACCTTTTGTGTGAAATTTTTCCTCCTTTTGGATGATAGGATCCTTAATGCTCTTGGCCATAGGTTCAACTGACTCCAAAGACTAGGTAATCTTTTGGAGTACTGTAGTTAGTTTTTCTTCCCTAGATTTATAATGATCCTTCCCCTTTTTGACTTCATCAAATTTCTCTATGAGAGAATTCAATGTGGATTAAGCAACCTCTTTATAACTCTTGTGAGTTATCTTCCCCAAGTCAACTCTTGTGATAGAATAATCAAAGATGTCCACTTCTTCCAAAGTCTTGTTAGGACGAGGTTGTGCCTCCTTTTTGCATACCTATACCCTTGTTTATCAAACAACAACCTACAAATATTATTTTCCTTTTTCTTGGATTTTGTCTTTGTTGGTGTTAGTTTCCCAAAATAAAAGTCACCTAGGGAGGTATTTTTCTTGTTCCTCTTAGGTGTTTGGGATGAGAGCCAAGGTGGAAGTGGTGATATATATTTTGGATTAGCAGTCATGGCTTGAGTTGATATTGCTGCACTAACAAAAGTTATCATAATTGGAGGAGTATCAATCAAAATAGCAATAGGTATTTCCACACTAGAAACTTGCAAAAACTTAAACATAAATTGTTCTAAGTTAGATTGAGAATTAATGTCAAATAAAGGTGGTGATAAACTAGGAAAAGACATAGGTGATCCTAAAACATTGTCCAAATCACAGTTGGAGCTATCAAATATTGATCTCGAGCAAGGGGATGAATGAAGGGATTGGACTGACATAGTTGGAGCAATATTGATAGCAATTACAAGAATGATAGTGGTAGGAGAAATGGTAGAAACTTGTGAAGGCACATGAGGAGGAGTAGGGGTAGATACAATTGGAGAAGAAGAAATAGGTGACTCCTCTATAATGTTCTCATGAGGAGATAATCATTCTTGCTCATATTTTTCTCTCTTCTTCTTGTCTTTTCTCTTGTGAAAATTCTTATTTCCCCTCAATATATTTCCCATATGTAGTTTTTTTTCTCTTTTTCTTACTACCTTTTACAACAAACACAATCTTTGGCCTAGAAGGCTTGGTGGAGCTAGGAGCATCACTTTTATTCTGTCATTTTTTCTGATTTGTTACTTGGTGCATCTTATTCCTCTTCCTTTGATCCAATGAGAAAGTGTTTCAATTAGATTCCCTTCTCTCCTAACCATTCATTTTTGTTAGCAAGAATTGGTTCAAACCTTTCTCTAATCGAAGTTACCTCTTTTAGGTGACCATTCGATGGCTGGTAAAGGATATCCTAAAACATTACACCTTTGTTAGGGAGGATGTAGGATGCCACCATAATCTTCCATACCTTATGGAATATCAACTAATTCAAGCTCTTCAATCTATTCAAATATCAATCTACAGTAATCCAACTTCCTTATCTTGTCCTTTGTCTTGTAGTAAGCCCACACATCCTCAATTCTATACACATGTGTGTGAGATTTATCGATCTTGTCTTTCATGCCTTGATAATCAAAAGAAGATATCCTTTTTAAATTATTCAAAGTGAAAAACTGTAACTTAGATTCAATGACATTATCCTTTGGACATGTCTGAATTGAATATTTACCAATCGTTAAGAGAAACTTGAAACTTGGCTTATGGGATTCCATCTATTTGCTATGGATTTCCATTATTTGTCTACATAGCTCCATTGAGAAAATTTTGTCATTAGGCCACCTTGGTAGCATGTATGGATATCCCATAAAGCAACCAACCCTTAAGTATGTGAATGTGGAAAACTGAAGGTAGAGGTAACCATACTTGTTTACCACTGTCCAAGCTTCATCAGAAACCCTTTTCCTTTCCAACTCAAGATCAATTGCACACATGAATGGAGAAAATAAAGCATCACTAACTCTTTTGAAATGGTGAATGCTTCCATAAAGGCTAATGTAAGGAAAGTACTTGTACATTGGAGTCACCCTTCCATTTCCTTCTATTGTCAACCTAGGAAAATCCCTCATCGCAGCAGTAGCATACACCAAGTAGGATGTCATATAGAACTCAAGTGATGTATGTAATTTGATCAATTGATCATGAATTGAAATGACCCAAAAAGATCTATTATTTCCTCCTCAATATGATTTTGATGTATAAATACATCCAATTTTGGAAAGTGGATGAGGTAGGAAAACCATGCACTCTACTAAGAAGAGTGATCAAATCATTCACCTCTTTGATGAAATAATTGTGCAGAAATCTCTTAGGCCACCTTGAAATAGTTTGACTTGGGTTCTTCAACCATTTTCTATGAATCATGCTCTTGGAAAAATCTAGATCTTTATCATATTCTTTATGTGCATATTCCTTGGTGATATCTGCATAGGAATCAATACTTGGCTATATGAAATCTCTGTTAAGAAGCTATGCATCTGACCTCATGACCAAATTTTTCATACTTAAGGGTTGGTTGCTTCATGGGATATCCATACATGATACCAAGGTACCCCAGTGAAAAAATTGTCTTAATGGAGCTATGTAGACAGATAATGACATTCCATAACAAACAGATGAAATCCCACAAGCCAAGTTTCAAGTTTCCCTTAATAATTGGTAGATATTCAACTCAGACATCTCTAAAGGAAAAGGCCATTGAATCTCAGGTACAGTTGGGAACTTTGAAGAATTTCAAAAGGTGATCTAATTTTGATTATCAAGGCATGAAAGATAGGATCAAGAAATCTCACACACATGTGCATCGAATTGAGGGTATGTGGGTTGAATGCAAGACAAAGGATGAGATAACGAAGTTGGATTATAGTAGATTGACATTGGAGTAGATTGAAGAGTTTGACTTAGCTAATATTCTTGTAGGTATTGAAGATGATCGGAGCATCCTAGATCTTGCCTACAAAAGGAACAATGTTGTAGGATCCCCTTTACCATCCATCCAGTGGTCAGAAAAAGAGGTAACTTATATTAGAGAAGGATTTGAATGAATTATTGCTAACACAGATGTGTGGTTAGGAGAGAAGGGATTTTGATTGAAATGCTTTCTCACTAGATCAGAGGAAGAGGAACATGATCCAATAGGTAAGAAGTCAAAAATAAGGACAAAGAATAAAAGTAAGAAAAAGAGAAAAAAAATTGAAGAGGGGCCATCTACTGAAGGGGAAGAAGAATTTGCACAAGAGGAAAGATAAGAAGAAGAAAAATATGAGGAGGAGCGAGTATCTCCTCATGAGAACATTCTAGAGGAGCCACCTATCTCTTCTTCTCCAATTGTATCTACCCCTAGTCATCCTATGTCTTCACTAATTTCTAGCATTGCTCTTGCCACTGTCATTCTTGTAGTCACTTCCAATGTTCCTCCAACTATGTCAGTCCAATCCATTCATTCATCCCCTTCCTTAGGATCAATATTTGATAGGTCCAAACATGATTTGGATAATGTTTTAGGACCGTGCATGTATTTTCCTAGTTTATCATCACCTTCATTTGACATTACTTCTCAATTTGACTTAGACAAAATTATGTATGACTTTGTGAAAGTTTCTAGTGTGGATATACCTACTAACACTACTCCAATTGTGACAGCAATTTTTGTTAGTGTAGCAACATCAAATCAAGAAATGGATGCTAATCTAGAAGATAGTTCATCACTTCCACCTTGGCTCTCATCCCAAAAAAAAAAGGAAGAAGCAAGCCATCTTCCCAGATGATTTCAATTTTGGGAAACTAGCACCAATGGAGCTTATTTATAGGTGGCGTATTATTTCATTATTGAAGGGGAATTCAAATTTAGTACTTATACCCTTCTATGTAAGAGTGTTCTTATGTCTCTATTATCATATTATCTTGAAGTTGATTTATAAGTGGCATATTATTTTATTATTAAAGGGGAATTTGGATTTAGTATTGGTAGACTTTGTTCTATCATATTGTATTTGGAGATACATGTTTTGTGTACGAATTTGGTTGAGAACTCGTAGTCTTTCTGCTACAATTGTTGGCTATATTCTTTTGGATTTTTGGTGTTGTTAGTTGATATTATTTTAGCTACAACTTGCTACATGGGTTACCCTTTGGAATCATCTTTTGGAATAACTTGAAGTCTTTGAGTTGTAAGTTGTTACCTTTGTTACATTTGAACCATTGTGTAAAGTGAAAGAAGAATTTAGGTTTCCATGGATTTTCTAAGTTACTATCATTTAATAGTAATTGTAGACATCAAAAAATTGTCCTCTTATGATACCTTGTCACAAAATTGCATCATTTAGACACCTTGTATCATGTTTTTTCCTAGGTACCCATGTCATCATCTAATTAGTTAAATAAATCTTATTTATTTGATTAATTTCATTTATTCCCTTCCTAGATGCATAATTCATCAATTCCTCTAATGTTAATTAAATAATTTATATTATTTAATTAATTAATTCATAATCTATCCATTCCTCTAATGTTAATTAAATAATTTATATTATTTAATTAATGAAATCATAAATTCAACGTTAATTAAATAAATCCAAAATTTATTTAATTAATAAAATCTTAAAAATATCTTCTCGCTTTCTTTCCAAAATTAAAACTCATGTGCATCTAATTAATTTAATTTAATTAGATAATTCATCAATTATCCTTCTTATCTTTTTCACGATTTATTTCCTTTAAAAGAGAATCAAAATCTTACTATCTTTTCACATCTTATCTTATCTTGTTTTAATTCCTTTAAAACAATAAATCAAAATCTTTCTATCTTTCAAAAATATTATCTCATCTCATTGTATTTCCTCTTTTGTGAAAAATCAAATCCTTATCAATCTTATCAAATCTTATCTATGTGTACATAAAAAATCTATAGATCTAACCTTTCACAAGCCATTTGCATTAGATTCATCTAGCATCCAGAATCTGTCAAAATAATTCTTCAATCCATCTCTATCATTCTTCATCGTCAAGTCATTATGCTGCAGGAATGAGCACTGAACACTCCTCTATTATCAACCTTCGAAATCTTGCATCCTTGTGCAGGTGGAGAAGAACAATGGAGATAAATTGAGTTTAGTGTGGAGATCGGTTTGCGTTTTGCTTCTTATTTTAATTTTCATATTGTCTCGTACTCTATTGTGTTTGATAGGATTAATTAGATTATTGTTTTCATTATACTAAATCTGATTGATTTTTCCCTATCTACATTAATCATTCTTGTTATTCTTGCATCTAACAAAAATTGGTATCAACTATTTTTCTCCAACTAGTGTTATTTAGTTTATTACTTACTATGAACATCAAGGTCATTATTATAACTCATTTCCCTTGTTCTAAAAAAAGAGAATATGCTAATGGAGATGTCCCAAACATAGTTGTAGTGTACATAATATTAGTTTAATTTCTAGTTGATTTTAGTGAGCAATAAGAAGGGAGCCTCCTCTTTATGAGGGGAGATATTAATTTCTCATCATAGCTTTGGATAAAACTTCCATTTTTTAATTGTTAAAGGAATTACAAAATAACCACCCAACAATTTTTTGGTGACTTCACAGGGCAAACGAGCACACAATAAAGGACTCACACTTTTGGTTGAAGTAGACGAGTATACTAGTGTGTTATTGTAATTTGTATATATGTATTGATTGCTCAATTTCATTTCTTTTCAAATACTACACTTTGGTTGATGTAAGCTATGCATGCAATCAAGAAGTGTAGGGTAAAGTTGATCCTATATTTGAATTGTTGTAGAAACACAAATTTGATATTCCTCCTCCATAGACGAGATCACCTTTATAGTGTGTAAGGATTTTTCCTCCTCAACACATAGGATCATCTCTTTCGAGTGGAGCTTCTAGAATTTAGAGAGTTGTACCTGTAACACTAGTTCAAAGGTTTTTCATCCCTCCTTCCAATCAAGGAATAATGACAACTCAACCACCACAAGGTCCTTGGGGTAACTCCTTTGGTCTTTTATGTCTAGAAACACATTTGCATGATCTCCCATGGGTTTCACATAAGAACATCCCTAAATTTTATGGAGATGGAAAACAACATCTTGATGAACATATTGCTGCTTTTTATATTGTATGTGGTGTTTTTTGTGTGGAACATGAAGATGTTTTAGTAAGGTTGTTCATGGAAACCTTATAAGATTTATCAACTAATTGGTTCTATAATCTTTTTGCTAGTACTATTACTAATTGGGACACTCTCTAAACTAAGTTTGGGGAAAGATTCAAGCCTCTTGAGGATGCCCATGCCTTACGAAAATGAGAAAAGAATGACATGAACCCTTGTGTAAGTTTGTGGCAAAGTATAACAAGTTGACAATGAGGATTCCAGCTAATGCACAACCAATTCCTCACAATCTAAAGTACTTTTTCATCAATAATCAGTTATTGGAGGTAAGTTTATTATTATGAAGGGAAGCCCCAACTGATCTTGTAGTAGCTCAATATTTGGCTACTAGTTTTGAAGATAATTTGATTCTTGCTAGAAATATAAGGAAAGAAAAAATAAGAATAAAGGACAAACATCTTTAGTTCAAAATTGTCCATGCACCACAGATCTTGTGGTACCAAAGTTGGCAAATGAATTGATAGATATTAAGAAACAAATATCTCAAGGTTCATCCACTTCTTCCTAGAAGGACATTCCAAGGAGAACATATCCTAATTCTTCTAATTTTTCTGGCAATGCTCAAAGGAACCAAAATAGACTTCTTGCACCACAAGGAAGGCTTACTCTTGGGGAACCTTCCACAAATGTAGAGGTGGGATACTATGAAGTTGAGCAAGAAGATTTTACAGATCCAAAATATCAATCAAAAGAAAATACCAATCTCTTCTAGGAGGAGGAAGAATATCTGACTAACGATTCAAATATTGGTTATCTAAATTATGAAGAAGATTCTGATCAAGAGGATGAACCTATTGTTGATGCTTATGTTGTCTTTACCAATTCACAAAATCAACTCAATCAACAACAAGGTGATGTATCAAAAGAAAAGGATAGCCCATGTCCACTAGTTACTATTGAAAAAAGGGCCTTTGCCAGTTCAACCAAAAGATATAGTATGAAGTAAGAAAGTAAGTAATTCTCATCCTCTTATTTCTTCTTCTATTCTTAAGACAAATATTCCAATTCCTAAGACTTGTATTCTAGTTCCTAAGCCTACCAATGAAATTACCACATCTTCTTTGATAAGTTCATTTCAATCATTTGATATAATTGACCATACAAAGAAAACCAAGATACACATTTATGAAACAAAATATCTAAAGGCTAATCCTAACCAGTTTGATAGACTTGTTAAGTTTTTCAAAGACAAGGGAACTCATCCAAGTTGAGATTCTCCTCAAGATATACTAACTGCTCCCAAACCTAAGCTTTCATAAAGAACTTTGCTTTCAGTTCCCTCATCTATTCCCAAAACGATTGATCCATTCTATATCTCCTTGTTAGTCAATGGTTACAAGCTAAACAATTGTGTTATTGATTTTGGTGCCTCTGTCAACGTGATGCCCTCCAAAGTGGCTACCACAAAACTTTTGGTCATTTCTTTTCAATGGAGAATAAATAAGTAACTTTGATTGGGAAAATTAAGGATGAGTAGTTTGTATTTGCTGCCTTCTCAAACAAAAAGATCAAAATGACTTTCCTAGTAGCTAAGATCCGAGCATCACATGAGATATTGCTAGGATGAAATTTCTATAAGGATGTAGGAGGTGAAATTGATATGGATTGGTTAGAATCTAGAATACTTGTCAAGGGTGTGTTGCATCAATTGGTTCCCAAAAGGGAATCTAAATTTTCTGTAACAAAGTCAAATGGCCTGAGAGCTCAAATTCTTTTTGAATCTCTAGGTATGGGTACATAATTTTTATAGACTAACGACAGTGATATTTTTAGTGGCTAATATTTCACCAATTGGATAATAGTTGAAATTTGGGAATCTAAAATTGGCTAATAATTTGAGCTACAATGTGACTTGAATCACCACATTTTTAGAAAATTTTACTATAGTCTTATCTAAATAGCCAAAAAATTATTTTATTAAAAAATTTAACTCAAAAATTTTCCACACTATTTGATACATGATTAGATCAAATTCGCCTAAATTTTACAAATTATAGTAGAAATCTATATTAATTTTCCAATAGTATATCATTATTATTAGTTGCTTTAGGAAAATATTTCAAATCTTTAGTTTCCATCATTGGTTTATAATATAATCTAATGGCCCTTGTTGTATTCCATAAGGTAAAATATATCCATGATTTGTAGTGCTCATGGGCTACACAATTTTAGGTCTTATGAGCATTATAGATCGTGGGTAAATTTTACCTTACAAAGTAAAATGAGGGTCATTATATCAATTATCTTAAAGAAATTTTGAGCCCCATGAGAATTATAGATCATGGGTACATCTTACCTTGCAAAATATAATGAGAGACATTATATTATATTTTTAAAAAATGACGGAAAGTAAATATTTATAGTCTACCTTTTCAACCCATTGATAATTTCCACCCTTGGGCCCTTACTTTTCCATGATAATTATTTTTAGATTGGATAGATTTTCCATCATAATTAATTCATTTTTCTATTATTTTTCAAGATTTGCCAAAATTTTTACAAATTTTTAGTCATTAAAAAAAACCACCAATAAAATTAATATTTTTTTCAGAAAAAAGAAAAAAATCACTAATAGAAATTAATATCTTTTCCTAAAAAATGAAAGATTCGCCAAGATTTTATATCTTTTTTGGAGGGGGATTTCTTAAAGTTATCATTGACAGATGATGATTCTTAGTTTTCAAGAATTTTTTTGAGTAAAGAATCAAAATATGATGGATCATCCTTTTCAGAAAGAGAATCATCTTTAGATAACATGTCTTCTTTAGATGATGAAATTTCATTAGATGAAGAAACTTTATATTTAAAAGCTATCAATTTAGGTGACCCAAATGGTGTTTGGGCTATGGTATTTGATGGCAGTTGGTCTACTATGGGTTTTGGTGTTGGGATTGTGTTCATATCTCTAGAAGGGAAGATTTTTCCTTTTCCTTCAAGCTACAATTTGATAATACTAACAACATAGTAGAGTATGAAGCATTGTTGTTTGGTATGGAAGTGGCACGTAGGAAGGGAATACAAAAACTTCATGCTCAAGGTGATGCTAAGTTAGTGGTATTCCAAGTAAGATATTTGTATCAAACAAAAAATGAGAGAATTAAGCGTTATTGTAATCTCATTTGGGATTGCATAAAATGTTTTGATGCTTTCAATATTTCTATGGTACACAGGAAGTTTAATGATAAAGCTGATTATTTAGCAGTATTAGCTACTCTCCTAATTCTACATAAAGTTTTCCATGGTACTACTTACACTATTGAGCTAGTGTTTTGGACCAGTGTTCTAGAAAACATAGATAACTAGCAAATTTTTAATGATGATCATTAGATTGTGGCCTTTCTTAAGAATGCTAAAAATTTTAATGATATATTTTGAAGGTAGTGATTCTCCTCCATGAGAGTTAAATTTTGAGAATGAACCAAACTCTGGAGAAGAAGTGTTACAACTCAAAGGGAATAGGATTTCCAAAGGTTTGGTACCTCTCGAGAGACATTTTGAAAAGATGACCATTATGTCTAAAGGTAGTAGCAATATGGTTTCGAATCATCAACAAAAGTAGAGAAAGTAAACTTAGGAACTGAGGAAGATGCTAAGATGATTAACATCGGTAAGTGTTGCACGCTATCTGAGAAAGACAAGTTTTTGGAGTTATTTTGGAAATACATTGATGTGCTCACTTATTTATATGAAGAATTGAAATATTTCCATCCAAAAGAGGTACAACATGAGATTCCCCTAAAGGTAGGTTGTTTGCCTAACAAGTAGATGCAGAGGCAATACAATCCCAAAATTTTAGGTACTATTCTTTCTAAATTTCAAAAGATGCTTAATGCAAGAATTATATTTCCTATTCATCATTCATCATGGATATAAAATACTATTTTGATTGAGAAAAAGAATGGGGAAATTCATATTTGTGTGGATTTGAGGAATTTGAATCAATTGTCACTAAAAGACAATTACACTCTATCAGTAATGGACCAAGTATTGCAGACAGTGATAGGATCTAAAATGCTATCCATGTTGGATTTTTTTTAAGATATAATCAAGTGGAGGTTAGTGAAGAAGATCAATATAAAACCATTTTCACCACTCCATGCGGTACTTTTATGTATCATAGAATGCCTTTTAGTTTAATCAATGCTAGTGCTACATTGCAAAGAGCAATGAACTTAGCTTTCCATGATGTCATGGTTAAGTTTATTATTTTTTATCTTGATGATTTGATGATATTATCAAAGAAATGTCAGGAACATTTTTATCACTTACACAAGGTCCTTGAGAGGTGTCAACAACACAAAATTTCTCTCAACCCCAAGAAGTCAATTTTTGGGGTTATCGAAGGTAAGCTCCTTGATCATATTATATCTAAGGAAGGGATAAATATTGAACTAGAATGGGTCAAATCAATTGAAGCTCTTACTCTACCTTCGAGTAAGACAATAATTCATTCTTTCTTTGGAAAGGTATTTTTTTGCGTAGATTTGTCCTTGACTTCACAAAAAAAATGTCATATCATTGATATGATAAAGGGAAAATCTATCTTCCAGGGGAGGGAAAAAGGTAAAGCTAAATTCAACGATATCAAAGAATCCATCATTCATGCACTAGTGCTAGTCTACCTAGACTACACCAAAGATTTCATCATGTATAGTTATGATTTTGAGCATACATTATCTACAATTTTGGTGCAATAGAATAATGAAGGGATTGAATCTCTTATTGCATTCATGAGTTTTCCATTGATGGATTATGATTTGAAATAATCTCCAATGGAAAAACATGTTTTCAATGTGGTTAAGGTAGTGAAGCATTTTAGGTTTTATATTCTTACCTCCCATGTCATTACATTGGTGCCAAATTCTAGGGTTAAGTTAGTCCTGACACAACAAGAGTTTGGAACTAAGAGAGGAAACTAGATTGCAAAAATCTAGGAATATGACATGGATATCAAGCCCACCAAGTTGGTATGTGGGAAAGGTTTGTGTAAACTCATTGCGGATAATAAAATAGAAGAGGTATCAAGTGATGAGGAAATAAAAGGTGAAGATATTGTCACAGTATTGTTTGTTAGTACAATGAAATTTTTTGTTCTAACATTTCTTGCTTTCTCACTTATGGAGAGTGTCCAAAGCACCCAACTTACAATGAGAAGAGAAAAATCAAACTAAAGGTTACAAATTTTGTACTTTGGGAGAATGGTTTGTACAAGAGAAGTCTTGATAGTAATTTTCTATGCTGTGTTGACAAAGCTTAATAGAAAAAATTGTTGGAATCATTTCACAATTTGGCATGTGGACATTTTTCAGTACCAGTAACAAATCACAAAATATTGTGAGCAATGTACTATTGGACCATGCTGTTTGAATACGTATACACCTAGGTATGTAGGTGTGGGCCATGCTAGAAGTTCATTGGGAAACCCACGCTAGATGCTCTTCCCCTCATGTCAGTTGTCATTGAAGAGCCCTTTCAACAATGAGGTATTGATTTCATTAGTGCCATCAATCCACCTTCTAGTTTAGGACATGTTTATGTCTTGATAGCCACTGACTATTTCACTAAGTGGGTGGAGGCCATACGAGTTAAGTGTGCTACTTAAAAAGTAGTATGTATGTTCCTAAAAGAAAATATTATTTCCCATTTTGGTTTTCTAAACCAAATTATAACAAATAACACTATTTCATTCTCATCATGTGAGATTATATAATTCTATGTTGAGCATGGGATCACTTTGTCACATTCTTTAGAGTATTACCCTCAAGGTAATGGTCAAGTAGAATCCAACAACAAGAACATGGTCACTATCATTTGGAATTTGGTAGATGAGAACCATAGATCTTAGCACAAGACATTGTATGATGCATTGTGGGAAGGTTGAATTACCCCAAAAAAACAATAGGTATGTTGTTGATTCAACTTATGTATGGGTTGAATGCACAAGTTCCAATCACTTTGGAATTTCCCACTTTAAAGTTGGACAAGGCATAGGAGATAGACATTAAAATTTTGTGGATAAGCACATTATGTTCCTCACTAAATTGGAGAATTGTATTTAGGTGGTGGATCCCATAGTGAAACACCAAGGCCAAGTAAGAAATATATTTGAAAAGAAAGCTAAGTCTTGAGATTTCTAGGTGAGAGATCTAGTCCTCTTCTAGGACAAAAGAAGAGAGGCCAAAGGTATGCATGGGAAGTTTGATTCACTATGGAGAGGGCCTTTCAAGATTCATCAACTTAGTGGTGAAAACAACTTCTTTCTAGTATACGAAGATAAGACTCCTTTTTCACTACCTCACAGGGGACAACATTTGAAGCACTTCACTCAATGAGGTGACATATGAGTTTGCAAATACTTGTATAGTTTTTGAATCTTTTTCTTTTGATTCTTTTTGTGTCTTTTTGTTGTGTCACCTAACTCTATGTCCAATGGATAGATGAAGGTAGTTAGATACTATAATCCTTCTCCCTTTGATCATTTCAAAGAGTGATCGAAGGAAGCTCCCTAGTTAGAGCCAGTTGTTGTCCTCAAATTTAGTTGAGCTCAATTTGTGGGATAACCCCTATAAAACTTGTCCATTTCATAACCCACGTACTCTAAGAATACAAAATGAGGTAAATCACATTTACCCTTGTACATGCCCTCCTAGCCTCAAAACGTCGTTTTAAGCATTAATCTTTTTTAGTTTGTCAAAATTCACAATTTTACAAAATTTCACTTTTTAAAGCTAGGAAATTTTTCACCTGTCAAGGTTAGTGAATTTTGCTGACCCTACATATCATTGATCACTTGTTTGAAATTTGCATAGGTGGGGAATTTTGGTGACTTGGCAACTTGACTTCACACAAGTGCCATAAATTCAATTTTTAATTGCATTTGGGGGGCTTTTAAATTGGCGTTTTAAATTTTTTTTTTCATTTCTATTATTCATTTTTCCTCTTCTTACCTTTGTGAATTCATTTTATTTTTGGTGGTTGATTGGATCAAGCTTTTGAGACAGATTTCATGTCATTTTCAACTAGGTTTTTGTTATGTTATTCCTTTTTTTGGGTATGCCAATGTTTCTTACCTTCTCAGTATTTTCATGATGTTTTTATGAATCTAGGGTTGTGTTAATGTGTTTCTATTTCTCATTTTTTATTTAGGTTTGAAATCTCGCTTATTTTGATATATTGGTTGTTTCCCTTTTTTGGCTTCAGGTTTTCTTTCCACTACACCTTTGGTGTTTTTCAATGCAGGGTTTTTTGAAAATTTAAGTCATTAATTTGTCTCCCTTAGGTTTTTATTCTTCCTTACATTTTTTTCCAATCTATGTCCTTTAGTCCAGAGGTAGACCAAGGTGTTTGGGTATGTGCATTATGAGATGCAAGCCCCATGATGCATAGGTTTACATGTACTAACCAAAATATTTCATGCTTTTGCATTTTCTCATCAAAATTTAGCGATTAAACTAGTTAGGGTTTTCTTTGGTTTCACATGTGTCTTTGGTATTTTTCACAAATGATAATGTAGTTTTTAAAGTCATGATGTAGAAGTGGTATATTTTTCTACATAAAAATTTGAACTTTAACCCACATAGTCCTAGAATTTCACAACTTACGCCTTCAGGGTTTGAATTACATGTAATGTTGGTGTTTTTATCCAACTATGCATTTAGGCTAGTAGTTTTTGTGTTGGAACAAATTCTTTCACCGATCAAACACTAAAAAATTTCCCCTAACTTGGTACTTTCCAAAAAAATAAACATCTAACATCGTTGTTTTTTGTCAATGTTGCATGGTTCTCATATGTTACATGTGGTAGTGGCATTTTTTACCGCTTTTTCATATGAATGTAAGTTTGAGAGGTTTGATCAAAAAATTTTCTGCTATTACACTTAGTAATTTTTACCTTAATGTAGGATCAAAGTTTCACCAATAATGCACTTATGTGTTTTACCCAAATGTTAGGTTGAATTTTTTCTTTGACTTTACATAATTAAAAGTTTTTCCACTTGCAAGGTCGCTAAATTTTAGTGACTTTGCACAAGGGAATGATGTTCCCATGTTGGGTCAAATTTTTTTTTTCTGACCTTGCACACTTCTTTGCATCCATCCACTAATAAATTTTGACTCAAAATTTGAAAAAAGCTCATTGGAATTTCGACGAACTTTCATTGGAATTTCAACAAAGTTTCACCGGAATTATTTCGTTGATTTTTTGAAAAATTTTGAAATGTCAATTTTGACCCAACATTGTCAGCTGGGTCAAAATTTCGATGTTTCAAATTTCATCACAAAATCGACGAAATAATTCTGACAAAAGTTCATTGAAATTCTGATGAACTTTTGTTGTATTTTGAGTCAAAATGTATCAGTGATCAAATCTACATGTAGAAGAACTATTTTTAGCACTTAAACACAAAAGCATACACCCAAAAATTGCAATGGTGCTGAAATTCAACAATCATACATCTATTTTTTACCAAAATTTCCTAACACCGGGAAATTTTTCCATTTTTCTTTCCACTTTCTAGATTTCTCACTTTTTCTCTATTATTTCAACTCCATCATGCTTAAGCCCTCCAAACTCATGCAATCACTCTAATTTTTCCCACTACTGCAATTTCCAAGCATGTAATATTTTCTAGCATTGTGAAATGATGAACTTTGTAATGCATCTTTTGTGCACACATTTCAAGATTTTTACATCCACTTTCCCTCAAGGATATAGTCACTTGATAACTACTCTTCAAATATTAGATCCCTCTCTAAACAAGGAAGATGAATTGAAGTACAAATATCAAGGAGTGTTCCTAGTAACTTTAGTGTCATAAAAAAATCATGAGATTAAGGACACTAAAATCAGACATGTTGATATGTCTGAGTTTGTGGAAATGACTTAGAAACAACCATTAGATGATGGTATGAGATCTATAGTTGAAAGTAATATCTAGATGGTAGCTTCATTTACTATTGCAACACATAATCTAGAGTTTTTTCTTCAAGTTTCTACTGATTACAATAGAAATGACCGAAGCATCAGGGATGCCAACGAAAAATGTGGTGATGAGGTTAGATGCACTATTTCTTGACAAATATTTTATATGTCCAAGTATTGATTCCTATGCGAATATTGACAAGGAATATGCATAGGAAGAGTATGATAAAGATATAGATTCTTCCAAGAGGGTGATTAACAACAAATGGTTGAAGAACCCAAGGTAGACTATTTCAAGGTGGCCCAAGAGCTTTCTACATAGTGATTTCATAAAAGAGGTGAACAATTTGATCACTCTTCTTAGTAAAGTGCAAGGTTTTCCTACCTCATCCACTTTATAAAAATGGATTTGTTTATAAATCAAAATCATATTGAGTAGGAAACAAAAGATATTTTGTGGCCATCAACTCAATAATGTAATTCATAATTACTTGATTAAAGTACATGCATTACTTGATTTCTACATGACATCCTACTTGGTGTATGTTGTTTCTATGATGAGGGATTTTCCTAGGTTGATAACAAAAGGAAAATGAAGGTTGAATCCAATCTACAATTACTCTTGTTAGATTAATTTAAATGGAAGAATTCACCATTTTAGAAGAGTGAATGATTCTATCTCTTCTCCATTCATGTGTGCATTTGATCCTGAGTTAGAAAGGAAAAGGGTTTCTAATGAAATATAGGTAGTGGTAAACAAGTATGGTTGCCTCTACGTTTAGTTACCCACATTCATGTACTTAAGGGTTGATTGCTTCATGGGATATACATACATGCTCCCAAGGTATCCCAATGAATTTTTTTTCTTAATGCAGATATGAAGATAGATAATGGTAGTCCATAGAAAACAAATAGAATCCCAAAAGCTAGGTTTCAAGTTTTCCTTAACAATTGGTAGATATTCAATTCAAACATCTCGAAAGGCTAAGGCATTTGAATTTGATTTATCATTGGCCACTTTGAATACTTTCAAAAGTAGATCTGATTTTAATTATTGAGGCATGAAAGATAGGATCAAGAAAGCTCACACACATGTGAATAGAATTGAGGATGTGTGGGTCAACTGCAAGATAGAGGACGAGATAAGGAAGTTGGATTACTACAGATTAACATTGGAATAAATTGAATAGATTGACTTAGTTGATATTCTTGAAGGTATGGAAGATGATGGTGACATCCTAGATCCTGCCTATGAAAGGAACGATGTTGCAATGTACCCTTTACTAGCCATCTAGTGGTCACATAAACAGGTAACTTCAATTAGAGAAAGGTTTGAACCAACTCTTGCTAACACAAATGTGTGGTTAGGAGAGAAGGGAATTTGATTTAAATGTGATAAGAGTAGGAAAAGTAAAATTCTCAAGAGGGGATACTCTCTCCATCCCACTATCAAATCCTCTCTCAAAAACCATTCAACAAATAACAAATATTTTAATGTAAAGAAACAACTAAGAAGCAATTTCCATTAATTCAAACTTGCATAAATGACATACAAACACCCAAATATATGATTATATCAGATATTACAGTCAATAGGACTGATATCTAACAAAAAAATTAAATCATAATCAGATTTTAAAAATGAAACTACTAAGCAAATGTAGTTATGATTTCTCTCCCTTCATTGCAAACTTCAAATAACAAAAATCTACACATGCAATCTTCAATCTGTGGATAAATCCACCTATAGACATCCAAATTTGGACACTTAATTTATCCAAACTTATCACTTTTCGTATGTCCTCTCGAGGGGGCATCCTTCATCCCTAATTTTCATCATTTTCTTTTTCCCTTCCTAGTCACTCCTTTGGATGACTGGGGCATCTTTTCCAATCTAACCATCTTCTTCTAGGTTCTATATTTTAATATTATTTGAAATGATGCTACTTCGTAACACCATCTCAAAGAGGGGAAAAATGTAGACATCTAAATTTGGACACTTAATTTATCCAATATTATCACTTTTCATCTAAACATCCTCTTATCCGAGTTAATTAAGTAATATTACTATTATTTAATTAAATCTTTAATTCTGCCAAATCCCTAAGGTATTTAATTAAAATATCTTACCCTCCTTAATCCTCTTTTCATCAAATAAATTAAATAAATATTACATTTATTTAATTCATCACATGTCATTTTCATCTAATCCTAATCCATTTCCTAATCTCTTCATTAAGGATGTGCACATGCCTAATCCTTGATTAGGATGTGTCACATCCTCCAACTTTTGCAAGTTGGCTTTTAATCCTAATTAGCCCCTAATTATCTCTAATTACTTGATTAATTAAGCCTAATCTCCAAGGAATTTTTAATTCCTTTTTCTTCCTAATTCCCCTCTTTTATATGTGAATTTTTAATTCACATTCCATCCTTCCAAGGCTTCTAGAACCTTGGACTTGTCACAATCTCCACATGTGACCAAGTCCCACCTTTTTGGAGCCCATCTTTTATCTTTTAGATCATCCTAGGAATGTGAATTTTTAATTCACACTTATTTCCCCAACCACCTTTCCTTTTCCCATGTAGATTTTTGAGGAATTTCAAAATTTCTCAAATGTCCCTTTCACTCCCACTTGGGGACAATGAATCCTTTTTTGTGAAAATCTCCTCACTTCCCAAGGTGCATATCCTTTTTCCACCTTATGTACCTTCTTGACACCTCATTTATACCTCATATCCTCTTGTCCACTTCACCCTCCACATGTCAAGATGTGAGGGTTTGTGGGTCTCAACCCACCTTAGCCCTTCATCTTGGCCTTGTTGGAGCAATCTTGACCGTTGAATTATCTAAAGAATTCAAATTCTCTTATAAATACCCCCTCCTCAAAGGGCATTTTCAACATTTTCATTTGGAGCAACCTTATGCTGCCAATTTGCCTTCTCAAACACTTTGAATTTTCATAACTACATGCTGCTAATTTACATCCTCAATCATTTGCCATCATTTAGCCATATCTCTTGATCATATTGCACATTGAATCTTGCATTTTAGTCATTCAATCCATCATCCAAGGAGCACACAAATCATTCCAAGTAAGGGCCAATCAAAGAGATATCAACAGCAAGGAAGGTGAAACCATTCGTATTTTATTTTATTCATTTTCCTTTTCGTTATATCACTCTTTTGGCTAATCTTGAGGTGTTCTTGGTCTTTTACCATTCACATTTTAAAGTTGTTTTGCACATTTAGAGCAAGATAAATTCTAAGGTACACATTTTTGGCACGCCCGGTGGGACCCACAAATGGGTCTTGCATTTAACTTCCCTTTTGGATTAAGTATTTTGCAGGAAAAATTCACAGAAAGGTAGCAGCACCCTCTGCCTTACCGTAGAAAGGTGGTAGCGCCCCTAAGTTTATTGCAGAAAGGCGATAGCACCCTCTTAGCCACTACAAAAAGGTAGTAGCGCCTCACATCTGAAAGTTTTATTCCTTCTAACACATTTGCTGTGATTAGGGATATATTTAGAAAAATTTTCTAACACTTTTCTTACAGTGGGAGGGGTACAACTTTCTTTTTTTCTTAAAAATCTGACAAAGTTTACCGCAGAAAGGCGGCAGCGCCCTCTTGGCCACTACGAAAAGGCGGTAGCGCCCCACATCTGAAAGTTTTATTCCTTCTAACACATTTAATGTGATTAGGGATATATTTAAAAAGTTTTTCTAACACTTTTCTTGTAGTGGGAGGGGCACAACTTTCTTTTTTTTAAAAAATCTGACAAAGTTTACCACAGAAAAGTGGCAGCGCCCTCTTGGCCACTATAAAAAGGCAGTAGCGCCCCACATCTGAAAGTTTTATTCCTTCTAACACATTTGTTGTGATTAGGGATATATTTAGAAGGTTTTTCTAACATTTTTCTTGCAGTGGGGCGGGCACAACTTTATTTTTTTCTTTAAAATCTGACAAAGTTTACCGTAGAATGGCGGCAGTGCCCTCTTGGCCACTACAAAAAAGTGGTAGCGCCCCACATCTGAAAGTTTTATTCCTTTTAACACATTTGCTGTGATTAGAGATATATTTAGAAGGCTTTGCTAACACTTTTCTTGTAGTGGGAGGGGCACAACTTTCCTTTTTTCTTTAAAATCTAACAAAGTTTACCACAGAATGGTGGCAGCGCCTTCTTGGCCACTACAAAAAAGCGGTAGTGCCCCACATCTGAAAGTTTTATTCCTTCTAACACATTTTCTGTGATTAGGGATATATTTAGAAGGCTTTGCTAACACTTTTCTTGTAGTGGGAGGGGCACAACTTTTATTTTTTCTTTAAAATTTGACAAAGTTTACCGTAGAATGGTGGCAGCGCCCTCTTGGCCACTACAGAAAGGCGGCAGCGCCCCACATTTGAAAGTTTTATTCTTTCTAACACATTTACTGTGATTAGGGATATATTTAGAAGGTTTTTCTAACACTTTTCGTGCAGTGGGAGGGACACTTTTATTTTTTCTTTAAAATCTGACAAAGTTTACTGCAAAATGGTGGCAGCGCCCTCTTGGCCACTACAGAAAGGCGGCAACGCCCCACATCTGAAAGTTTTATTCCTTCTAACACATTTGCTATGATTAGGGACATATTTAGTAGGATTTTCTAACACTTTTTCTTGCAGTGGAAGGGGCACAACTTTCTTTTTTTCTTAAAAATTTAACAAAGTTTACTGCAGAAAGGTGGCAGCGCCCTCTGCCTTACCGCAAAATGGCGGCAACGCCCTGATTTCACTGCAGAAAGGTGGCAGCGCTTCGAAACAACACAGTTCGGAAGGTAAAATAGTCATTTTAGCTTCATTTTTGCTTTTTTTTTTTGCTATTTTCAAGTAGGAACCCTCTAACGTTGTTTTGGCAAGAATATTGGTGTTTTTTTTGCTAACTTTTTGCAGCATATTGTGGCGTAATTTGACCAAGGGCGAAGAAGAAGACAACTAACATTTGTTTGCAGGGTCATCTACTTGATCAGATTTTCAAAAATTATCTTTGTTGTTTTCGAACATAGTCTAATTAGGGGGATTAAACTTCATTGCTTGCAGTGATTGCTTGTTTTTGTGTCACCCAAGGGGCATTAATTCATTTTTACTTTCCCCTTGCACTTCGTGTGAGCCTGGGGAGTAGTTGGAAACGGTTAGTGTCTTCTTTTTAGTGGGACCTGCTTGGGGATTTCATCACCCCAAGGGACGATTCCAACCACGTGTACCGGCGGGGTATATAAAGGGGGGAGAACGAAAGTTGTACCCCAATCTAGTTGCGTCGTAATTGGCGGAGCGTCGAAGCTAGGGTGATACCTAGATAGACGTGAAGAGTTGGTCCGAGTCTTTCAATATCTCGCTGGGGTTCCCGACTCACGCTTGTGACAGACTGGTGTTCACGGTTGTGCCTCACGTACCGAGAGTATATCGAGGACTCCCTAGAAGCCTTGTACATCCTAGATTAACACTTTGCCTTGCCATACCCGTAATATTAATCATAGGATTGTGCTTGCTTAAGGTGTTCTCTTGTAAAAAATCTGTTAAATTTTTGATACTTTGGACTTATTTTATCATTTTGCGTCCTTGCCATAGCCATTCCCATCAAAACCAAACACTGCCTTATTGCAGAAAGGCGGCAGCGCCACTGATTTTACTGCAGAAAGGTGGCAGCGCCCTTGATTTTACCATAGAAAGGCGGCAGTGCCCCTGATTTTACCGTAGAAAGGCGGCAGCGCCCCTGATTTCACTGCAGAAAGGCGGCAACGCCCCTGATTTATTGCAGAAAGCTGTCTACGCCTCTGATTTTGCTGTCAACGCCCCTAAAAGCTGTCTACGCCCCTGATTTTTGCTGTCAACACCCCTAAAAGCTGTCTACGCCCCTGATTTTTGCTGTTAACACCCCTGATTTTGCTGTCAACGCCCTGATTTTGCTATCAACGCCCTGATTTTGCTGTCTACGCCCCTGATTTTGCTGTCTACGCCCCTAATTTTGTTGCAGAAAGCTGACTACACCCCTAATTTACTGCAGAATGTTGACTACGCCCCTTTAACTTCCTAGGGCTGTCATTTACAAACCGTATGTCGAATCAACTTCGTTCAAAAACAAAAATTGTTTATTTTTTAAGCTCTATCTAGTAGTACCTTCTATTTCTTCCTATCAAGAATTTGACCATCCCAGGGCGGCCACGCCCCGCATCACGGGGTGGACATGCCCCTAACTTCCCGGGGCTATCATTTGCAAATCGTACGTCGAATCAACTTCATTCAAAAACCAAAATTGCTTAGTTTTTCAAGCTCTATTTAGTGGTACCTTCCATTTACTCCTATCAAGAATTTGACCATCCCAGGGTGGCCACGCCCCGCACCACGGGGTGGACACGCCCCTAACTTCCCGGGGCTGTCATTTGCAAATCGTACATCGAATCAATTTTGTTCAAAAACTAAAGTTGTTTAGTTTTTCAAGCTCTATCCAGTGGTACCTTCCATTTTCTCCTATAAAAAAATTGACCATCCCAGGGCGGCCACGCCCCTCATCGCAGGGCAGACACGCCCCTAACTTCCCAGAGCTGTCATTTACAAACCGTGCATCAGATCGACTTCATCCAAAAACCAAAATTGCTCAATTTTTTAAGTTCTATCTAGTGGTACTTTTTGTTTCTTTCTATCTAATCAAACCAATCCATTCCTCTAATCAGATACATACAATCATCTTCATCTAATCACAATTATCCAATCAACATCATCTAATCATTTGATCCTATCCAATCAAACCGATCTAGTCCTTTAATCAAATTCATCAAATCATCTACCCGATCCAATCATCTGTCTACTAAATCCCATCAAAATCAAAAGTAATCCCATCCAATCATCCTAATCTGAGCTTTTGTCCAATCCTAATTTGAGCTTGACCAAAATCTTGATTTGAGCTTTAATCTATTCCCATCCAAAATATTTTACCCGTCCTCTTTATCCTTTCACCATCATGAATCCTCATCCTCCATCAATAGTAGTCAAGGGAAACCCTAATTAAGTGGACGACGATAATGAAAGTCTTGTTGATCAAGAGGTATACGACATAGATCCCCTTGACGCTATCATATCTAGTAAGCTTTCTCCACCCACTTTCCAAAATCTAATTACTCCTATGAGCTATCCCGTTATGTCTTCATCCATGCCTAATCATGCTCCTTATGCCACCTTTGACAAGGGGTATCCAGTACCTTCCCCTTCCCCATCTACATCATCCTCTTATTCAACATCCACCTCCTCTTATCCTCATCTTCCATCACAATATTCCTATTACAGTTCCCCATACATGACCCCCTATCCTAATCCTCTTTTCCAGTCTATCCATACTAATCTTACATCCACACCCTTTTACCTTAATCCTACATCCACATATCCTCATCCTAATCCACCATCCCCATACCCTTATTATAACCCATCCCCCACATCCTCTTGTCCCACTACACCACCTATATCCTCTTGTCCTAATCCACAATCCATGTCCCCCTATCTTAATTCACCACTCCAATATCCTTACCTCAACCCTCCATCCAATCCTAGTCCTCCATCCAATCCCATTCATCCATCTACTCCTAGTCCTCCATCCAATCCTAATCCCCCATCTACTCATGGTCCTACATTCAATCCCATTCCTCCATCTAACCCTAGTCCACCACTCCATAATCCCTCATCCATTTCTACCACCCCAGCCAAGCCAACCATATGCAAGTCTCTCATTTCAGAAGTTCTCCAAGGACTCATTACAAAGAAGCCATCCCCGACTCCATATCTTGAAGTCATGGAATCATGCCATCTAGATCCATCATCCATGGTCACTAGTGATGAGACCCTTCTCCATACCACACCTATTATTGATGTTACCACCCCTAGTACTGCTCAAACCATTGAAACCATTGAACCCACTAAATCCATTGAACCCCCACCTCCTACTCCAAGAACCACCGAATCCATTGAAGACACCCAATTCCAATCCACTCCCTCTACTCCTAGATCCACCCAAATCCAATCCACTCCTCCCACTCCTAGTAGCACCAAAACTCATCCCAATGAACCTCATGAATCTTCCAGCCCTCCATCTTCCCTGCTTGAAGAGTCCCAACAAGACTCCATTACCATTCCTTCTGCAGATGATGAGTCACACCAAGATTCTAATCCAAAGCATGCCAACATATCCCCTTCTCCAAATCAAGATCCTACCATCCCATCTAGTCCACCTCAAGATCACAGTCCCCTGTCCATTCCATCCCATGATCCCCTTGTCATTCAAGCTTCCACTACTCCATCTCCATCTCCATCGCATGAGCCTACTACGCCAAATCCAGATCCTATCATGGCCCCTACTCCCTCTCCTAATGTTGCTATCCCATCATCTCCTTCTCATGATCCCCCATCATCGCCTAAAAATGCTATCCCCACACTGCTTGCATATCCCCTTGGTCCTCTCATATTCCTCCATGGTGGTCTCCTCAGAAGAAAACAAAGCATATACACCAACCCTCCTCTTCCACCTAATAATGAACTTCGCATCATTCTTCAGAATAACAAAATCCTATCCTAGATGAATACTCAAGAAAATGAACTAAGGAAAAGGTTTAGGTCTTCGAGCAAGGTATTATAGAGCCCATCCAAGCTAAAGAGCATTTGTATCAGCAAGGTCTTGGGTGTACTACTCACGACTCACAATCCAAAAATGTTGGTACAACCTCTAGATGTCCTCAACAAGCCTTTTCCAAAAGAAATATCGGCTCTCCCCATCGCCCCACTAGATCATATGTGGCCATCCCTCCTCCTCTATCGTATCACCTCAAAACAACCATCCATCTTCCTCCTTCATCTGCTCCATCCATTTTGGGTCCTTACATCCCTCCATCTACCATGCCCTTGTTTCCTCCAGGTCCTAAGTCTATTTTGGGCCCTTATATCCCAAAATCACCACCCCTATCTTGTCCTATTCATCCTTTCATCCATCCATCACCTATCCATGTCACCCATCATAACTTTCCCACTTTCATGTCCCCTAATCAGGATCAACAAAGGCACATACCAAAACATCCTCCATCTACACATAATCCCCATACTCCTACCTCCATCACTCCACATCATCCATCTCCTCACAACCATCCCATTGCTACTAAAAGCACTTTGGTTGTTAAAGAAAAAATGCATAAATCCAAACATCCACGTGAATTTAAGGCTCCTCACGTCCCCTCCAAAAGACATGGTGAAGAGAAGAAAAATTTAAATCTAAATCCAATCCGTAGGCCACAAAGGCCCACCAAAGCAAAGATCAAAACCATGTGGATCCCAAAGAAAAAAGATGCAATGCCATCACATGAAAAATCTGTTAGAACATCCAAAGTCGCTAATCCAAAAGCTAATCATACACCCCTTTCATCTCCTAAGTTTGTTTTGGGTCCTTATGTCCCAAAATTCACCATTCCATCTCCTCCATTATCCCCACATCCTCCATCCCTTAATCCTATTATCTTTTCACATCCACCACCACATGTGCCAATGTTGGTCCTGAACACATCTCCCCATCACATATCCACCCCATCATTCTATCGATACCCTTTCCAGCATCCCATTCATTATCCCATGTATCAACCCCATCAAATCCCTCTAATTCATCCTCATGCATAATCCATTTATCCTCATAAGATTGTACCAACATCCAACCATCACTTCAAACATGGGCTCTTAACACCTTGATCCTTATCACATGTCCTTACCCATCTCCTTCTGCATAAAATCCAAAAAATTCAAAAAGTCCAAAAAAAATAAAAAAATAGTAAAGAGAAATGATTCGTCCAATGGTGAAAACTTGGAAAACAAGCGCCTTGGATAAGTACCATGATGAAAACCTGACAAATAGGTGTCATGTGTAAATCCCCATCTACACTTGGGGGGCAACTTCCTGATATGCATTCCCTCCATCCACTATGCTTCTAGCTATGCACCCGTCTTCCTATTATCCGTCCTCTTCATAAATCCCCCCATCCCACCTATCTTCCGCATCCTACCATCATATCCCATTTATCTCCCATTCCCTCCATCTTTCTTGTGATCTTGATCAAAATAGGGGCACCTATCTATGCATGCTTTGGACACCTATTGGTATACATCCCCTTCATCCATGCCTATCATATTCCTTAGTCACCCATCCTATTCTCATCTAGTTATCTCCTTTATCTTCCCATCCACTTATCTTTTGTCCCTCATGCCTCCTCATATATGACATATCTAGAGTGGGGGCATTTGCTTCCTTTGTGACATAGTCCTTGGAGAACATCCCTTCATCTCCCTATCCATCTATCATAGCATCCCTTCCATCTCCCCATCTATATCTTTGTATCCATCTATCATAGCATCCCTTTCATCTCCCAATCCTTCTGTCCCTATCCATCTATCACAAAATCCCTTCATCTCCCTATCCATCTATCATAGCATGCCTTTCATCTCCCAATCCTTCTGTCCCTATCCATCTATCACAGCGTCCCTTCCATCTCCCCATCCTTCTCTTCGTATCTAGCTATCCTAGCATCCCTTTCATCTCCCAATCCTTATATTCCCATCCATCCAAACAATCCCTCCCCTCCCCCATCCCTATATCTTTATTCAATTTTCTATCTTTATCCTCATCCCATCTCATCCCATCTCACAATCCCTTGTCATTGGTATCTAGCTATAGGCCTCCCCCCATGCAACCCAAGGCCATTTATCTCATTGTCATCACCCCTGCTTCTCTTGCACATCTTTCCAATCCCCTATCACTTTTCATCACTATCATATCATCCTCCCAAGTCATTTTATTGCTTTGGATAACTATCCCATCCTTGAGCTTTATGTGATCGTCATCATCCTATCCAATCGAATAGGTCTATCCTATCTTGTCGTATCAGTCCCATCTTTTTATCTCCTTATCCTATCATCATCCATCATCCTTTATCCATTGTTTTTCTTTGGTCTTGTCGAACTACGTTGCCCCTGCACTTTCACGTAGGCAAGGTTGATCATTTGATCCACCCCCAGGGTTCCATCATCGATCTTCATTGTCCACTTTTCTCTTCTATCATCTATCATCGGTCTTTCTCCTTTTGTCCATCCTATCTTTACCATCCATCAATGTCTCCATCTTGGTTAGTCATCCACCTTTCACTGAACTACGAGGGCTCTGCGCTTTCACGTAGGCAAGGCTAATATTTGATTGGCCCCCAAGCTCCTAGGTCTTTAGGGTGTGTCAGTCTCATGTCTTGTCTTCCTTGTGTTGTGTCATCAAGCTATGCCCTTATCTAGCCAGTTCTTTACAAATGAGATCCACTTGTCTCAACAAATCCAATCAATTTTGAACATCCGTGTCATAACGATCTTTTAGTTTAGTATCCATCATCTTTGGTCTCAACAGGATGCATCCTTCCTAACAGACCTCATCAATCCCATTTATCCCCTTGATCCTATGGCAAAGGACATTTGAAATTGATTGTGATATTTTGAAACTTTTAGATTTTGTTTATCATTTGAGCTCCCTATCATCACTTGTCAAGGCTGCCATGATCCATCATATTATGGTGTGTTTTGATTGGTCAACATAGGGGCATATCTTGCTTTTTTGTTTGATTGTGTCTTCTTGGTTGTCCCACATAGTACCCACCAAGATCATGGAGGTCTTGTGTTATGCTGGGGCATCCTTTTGTGCTTGTGGCTATCTCAATACCTAGCCCGACCAAGGTCTTTGCGACTTTGGGGTGTTGGGATAGCCTTCTTATTTGTTGTGTTTATTTCATGCATTAGACACTATTACACTTTGGTTCCATATACCCTAGCACTTGGTGTCTTATGCTATAGCAAAAATCAGTGCTCCAAAGATGGAAAATTGCATTAGGATTGCATCTCATTTTCCATTCTATCATCTTGCATGTATCCCCCCATCCATTCATCCTTCATCCTTATCTCTATCCAATCTCCATCCATTCCACTTAGCCTGAATCATCTAATCATATCCTTGGTCTTGTTCTCAGTCTTGTTACCAGCCTTGACCCATCATCATCATCATCCATAGTATCCTTCCCTATCCCTTTGGTGTTGTTTTGGTATGTATCCTTCCCTCATCAACAACACTTTCATCATCATCATCGGGAGGTATTCTTCCCTATCCCTTTGGTGTTGTTTTGGGAAGTATCCTTCCCTCATCAACAACACTTTCATCATCATCATCGGGTGGTATTCTTCCCTATCCTTTAGTGGTGTTTTGGGATGTATCCTTCCCTCATCAATACCACTCAGTTGGATGTATCCTTCCCTATCCTCGTGTTGTTTTGGGATCTTTAATTCCCTCATTGACAACCCTCCATCCATCATCAACCCATTTTGGCTTGTACCTTGACTGGGGCAACATCACCTTTTTTCCTCAAATCCATTTGTGCTTCATCCATTTTCATATCACTTACTCTCTTCCCCATCACCTTGCATCATCTTCCTCATCTCCCCTTGCATCACATCATCTATTTCGAGAGCACACACGTGTTCTCTTCAACCCGCATGTCCTCTCGAGGGGGCATCCTTCATCCCTAATTTTCATAATTTTCTTTTTCCCTTCTTAGTCACTCCTTTGGATGATTGGGGCATCTTTTCCAATCTAACCATCTTCTTCTAGGTTCTATATTTTAATATTCTTTGAAATGATGCTACTTCGTAACACCATCTCAAAGAGGGGCAAAATGTACACATCTAAATTTGGACACTTAATTTATCCAATATTATCACTTTTCATCTAAACATCCTCTTATCTGAGTTAATTAAGTAATATTACTATTATTTAATTAATATCTTTAATTCTGCCAAATCCCTAAGGTATTTAATTAAAATACTTTACCCTCCTTAATCCTCTTTTCATCAAATAAATTAAATAAATATTACATTTATTTAATTCATCACATGTCATTTTCATCTAATCCTAATCCATTTCCTAATCTCTTCATTAAGGATGTGCACATGCCTAATCCTTGATTAAGATGTGTCACATCCTCCAACTTTTGCAAGTTGGCTTTTAATCCTAATTAGCCCCTAATTATCCTCTAATTACTGATTAATTAAGCCTAATAATTCTCCAAGGAATTTTTAATTCCTTTTATTCTTCCTAGATTCCTCTTTTATATGTGAATTTTTAATTCACATTCCATCCTTCCAAGGCTTCTAGAACCTTGGACTTGTCACAATCTCCACATGTGACCAAGTCCCACCTTTTGGAGCCCATCTTTTATCTTTAGATCATCCTAGGAATGTGAATTTTTAATTCACACTTATTTCCCCAACCACCTTTCCTTTTCCCATGTAGATTTTTGAGGAATTCCAAAATTCCTCAAATGTCCCTTTCACTCCCACTTGGGGACAATGAATCCCTTTTTGTGGAAATCTCCTCACTCCCCAAGGTGCATGTCCTTTTTCCACCTCATGTACCTTCTTGACACCTCATTTACACCTCATATCCTCTTGTCCACTTCACCCTCCACATGTTAAGATGTGAGGGCTTGTGGGTCTCAACCCACCTTAGCCCTTCATTTTGGCCTTGTTGGAGCAATCTTGACCGTTGAATTCTCTAGAGAATTCAAATTCTTCTATAAATACCCCCTCCTCAAAGGGCATTTTCAACACTTTCATTTGGAGCAACCTTATGCTGCCAATTTGCCTTCTCAAACACTTTGAATTTTCATAACTACATGCTGCTAATTTACATCCTCAATCATTTGCCATCATTTAGCCATCTCTCTTGATCATATTGCACATTGAATCTTGCATTTTAGTCATTCAATCCATCATCCAAGGAGCACACAAATCATTCCAAGCAAGGGCCAATCAAAGAGATATCAACAACAAGGAAGGTGAAACCATTCGTATTTCATTTTATTCATTTTCCTTTTCGTTATATCACTCTTTTGGCTAATCTTGAGGTGTCCTTGGTCTTTTACCATTCACATTTTAAAGTTGTTTTGCACATTTAGAGCAGGATAAATTCCAAGGTACACACCACCTTCAACCATGTAATTAATCTTTAATTTTCTATCTCAACACTCTCTCAAACCTGACAAATCATGGATTTTATTTATTTCTTCAAGAATCCATTCCTGGGAAGCATTAACTTCAATTTGGTAGCAACAACTCCCAAAAATGGCCAAAATAAAGTATATAAAATAACTCCTTCACACCTTTCCTATAAGTCCTAATTTTCTATGCTTGGAAAATATAAAATATTCTTTCAAAAATGTATTTAAAATCATTAAATTCTAAAAATGCATCTTTTGTAACCTCCATCCATGATTGGCCATGAAAAGCAGCCAATTCCTCACAAATAGGAGCCCCATAATAGAAAAATCCAAACCACTTGCTCTTGGGTGTCCAAATTCTTCATGAAAAAGTTTAGGAAGATTAAATTAGCTGTCAAAACTTGTAACTCCACAAACCCCATGACCAAGAAGGCATATTTGAAGATTTTTCCTTGAAAAAACTAGAAAATGAGCCTAAATCACCATAGAACTACAACATAACAACTTGGAAAAATATTTATCAAATATTTCAGGCCTTATTACAAATATTTATTCACCTAAAATATGAAAAGACCAAACTAAAGCAAAAATTAAAATTAAATATTTTTGGTTGATGCAAGATTGCCAGTCAACCATGGATGCTCCTACTTCAAAATACTTTCTCGTTGGACTAGAGGAGGAGGAACAAGATCTAGCGAGTAAGAAGTTAGAAATAAGGATGAAGAATAAAAGTGTGCTCCTAGCTCTAACAAGCCTTCTAGGCCAAGGATTTTGTTTTTTGTAAAATATGGTAAGAAAAAAGAGTAAAATAGTTGTAGAGGGGAAATCTACTGAGGGGAAAGAATAATTTTCATGAGAGGAAAGGCAAGAATAAGAAGAAAAATATGAGGAAGAATGAGTATCTCCTCATGAGAAAATTCTAGAGTATTCACCTATTTCTTCTTCTCCAATTGTATCTACCCCTACTCCTCCACCTGTGTCTTCACTAGTTTCTACAATTGCTCCTACCATTGTCATTCTTGTAGTCATTGTCAATATTCCTCCAATTGTGTCAGTCCAATCCATTCATGCATCCCCTTCCTCAAGATTAATCTTTCATAGTTGCAAACATGATTTGGACAATGTTTTTTCTCCTACCATTGTCATTCCTATAGTCATTGTCAATGTTCCTCCAATTGTGTCATTCCAATCTATTCATGCATCCCCTTCCTCAAGATGAATCTTTGATACTTGCAAATATGATTTGGATAATGCTTTCAGGATCACCTATGTCCTTTCCTAATTTATTGTCACCTTTATTTGACATTACTTCTCAATCCAACCTAGAAAAATTTATGTCTAAGTCTATGCAAGTTTCTAGTGTGGAAATACCTACTACTATTTTGACTGACACTACTCTAATTATGACAACAAATCTTGTTTGTGCAATGATATAAACTAAAGCAATGGATTCTAATCTAGAAGATATCTCACCACTTCCACCTTGGCTCTCATCCCAAACACCTAAGAGGAAGAATCAAGTCATCTCCCCAAACAAAATTGATTTTGGGAAACTATCACCAATGAAGATGAAAAACCAAGAAAAAGGCCAAGACCTTTTCTAGCTTTTTGTTTGATAAAGAAGGGTATAGGTATGCAAAGATGACATAACCTCCTCCTAACAAGACTTTGGAAGAAGTGGAAATATCTAATTATTTTATCACAAGAGTTGAATTGGGGAAGATAACTCATGAGAGTGCTAAAGTGGATGTTCAATCCACATTGAATTCTCTTTTAGAGAAATTTGATGAAGTAAAAAATGTGAAGGATCAAGATAAAGCCAAGGTAGAACAACTAACTACATTACTCCAAAATATTACCTAGTCTTTAGAGTCAATTGAACCTATGGCTATGAGTGTTAAGGATCCAATCATCTAGAAGGTGGAAAAAGTGCATACATGGGGTAGGGTAGTCAGTGAGTTCTTAGATTGAATGGTTGCACAAGGTTCATAAATTTTAAGATCCTTTATGGAGAAAATGGAAAAGATGGGAAACATAATATCAAAGTGAGACAAAACTACTGATACTTTATCCTAGGAACAACAAGACATGGAATATAGTTTTCAAGATTGGATCAAAATGAAGAAGCTCAAATTGGATGTATTAGTGAAAATTGGGATCATTCCCATTAGGGAAGTCTTATTTCTTGCATAAACACCCCATTTTGTTTTGTTCAAAATGGGTCTCCCATTGGTTGTTTTTGTCTTTGTTGTTCTTGTTCGGGCTTTGGGAGTTGTCTTTTTTTTTTTCTCTTAAGTCTTTGTTTTCCTTTCTCTATCGGGTCCGGTTTCAGACTATCACTGGAACTTGTTACTTTCCAAATTTCAAGTTCGTATTTTTGTTTTGATCTAGATCCCTACACTTTTCCTTGTGTTTTCTTTGCTTTGTTAGATTTGGGTATCAGATCAAAAAAATTACCTCACACCCTTAAAAGTGTAAGTTCCTATTTTCATTTTGATCTCGACCTCTGTTTTTATTCCTTGTGTGTTTCTGCTTGTGTTAGATTTAGACATCAAACTAAAACCAAAACCAAGAACTTTTCCAAAGTTGTTCCTATTCCCATCTTGATTCTTTTTTTTTGATTTAGTTTGTGTGTTTCAAAATAAGACATCGGACCAAAATTAGAACTAGGAACTTTTCCAAAGTTCTTGATTCATGTTCCATCTTGATCCCAATTCCCACATCTATCTTTGTTTGTCGGGGTTCAAATTTTAGAAATTTTCTAGAGCTTTGCATTCACTAAAGGTTCCACTGCCATGTCCCTTCACGATCCTGATTCTCGCTTACCTTTTATTCCCGTGATGGCGTATTTATGACTACCACCTTGATCCCAAGGCCTGACCTACCCACATTGATGAACACCTATTTGCATGTGTGAATTTATTTTTATTCTTGTTGCTCCTCAATTTTTTCTAATTTTGGATTGTGCACTTTGACAGAGTGAACCATAGTAGAGTGAAGGTTTGGAGATTGAGGTTGAGCTTAGTTTTTTAATTGTGACATTGGATTTTCCACTACATTTGTGAGGTAGGAGTCTTCTCTTTTATTTTCCTATTTGTTTTTCATTTTTTTATTTTTTTCCTCGTTGGTTCATGTTTCTTGTTTCATGTTTTCTTTCATTTCTTTTGATTTCTAGTTTATTTTCCTTTTTGTTTGGCACCCTTTTGGTGCATTTTTGTTTTTCCTTAAACCCTCTAATTCATTTTCCTTCTTTTTGTTTCGGGTTTTGATCAATTTTGTTTTTTTAATGTTTTGTTTTGTGTTTTGTTCAAGGGTTTTTTGTTACCATCATGCCCTAGTTTACCTAGGGTCTCTGTACTACCTGGTTGGGTTTGCTTTAAATTTGTAAACTTTAAAATCTTGAGTATTAAAAATTGAGATTCTCTTGATCCTAATCCCAAAGGAATTATCAAAGATAATGTTAGATTTATTCAAGTTCCTTCATATTTGTTGATTGTCCCGATCCCGATTCTCTCATCTCTTTCAAAATCGGGATTCAAAAATTACACTATGGCCATTTACCATCTCCTGGGTCTAAGTCTTTTCTTTGGCCCAATTTTGAATTTTGATGTTTCATCAAGATCGGGGTTCAGATCATTACCTAAGTGTTTTAAATGGTTTTCATTGTTATAAAAACTCGTGCTCTAATTTTGATCTCTGCTTTACAGTTGGGATCAAATTTCAGACGAACATTTAATCCTTGACATAGTTCTAAGTTCCACCATTTGGTTCCATTCTAAACCTAATTTTTGATGTAACATCAAGATCAAATCTTGGAGTTGAACCATCCCCACTTATATCCCAAAGGGTGGGTTTCAAACAACATGTTGATCCTGACTTTTGATATCTTACCAGGATCAAAACTTGGAACGATACTCAAACTTGTTTTCTCACTTTGGGTCAGGTCTTGGACAACATCTTGATCTTGAATTTCAAAGACTCATTAGGATTAGAACTCAAAGTGATCCCTTAGTTGATCCCATCTATGGAGTGTTAGTGCCTAGTGCCATCACAATCCTGATTTTTGAACACATTGGAAGATCGAGACTCAAAATGAAACTAAAGTATTTTCACCATTGTAGGTGCTCGTGTTAATTTTATACCCGCTCCTAATGTTTGATAGTATTGAAAGGATGTTATACCATGGCCATGTTCAAGGTATTCCTCGGTCTCGATTTTTGACATAGTTTAGTGTTAGGCATTAAATGTATTGATTCACATGGAAATGAGATCATTGTTTTAACTCTAGGATGATCAAACTAGTTTTTGATCCTCCTTATCATGCTATCCCTAGGATTATGTCTGAAGCTAATGCACTCAATTGGTGGGTAGTGGATGAGGAAGGAAAAAAAATGCTTATTAATAAGAGGTGGCTCAAAAAAGAGAATAAATAAGTAAAGAAGATGCCACCTAAGCCTAAGAGGTCTGATTTCTCTAAGGATATTGGTAATATGATCACATTGATAGCAAGAGTATTTAGGAAAGAAGATTCTCATACCTTTTTTTATTTGGGAAAGAGTATGATTTGATTTTAGAAATGTAGAAACAAATGACTTCATTATCATTTTTTGACATTCTGAAGTGGTGTCCTACGTAATGTGAACTCATGTTGAAGGCCTTGGATGAGCTAGATCGGTTGAAAGGAAAGAAAAAAGTGATACTAGTTGTTGGTATGAATGCAACTTTGTATAGAGGTAAGAAAAGGACACAACCATTCCTTTTGAGTCCAAGAATTTTCAGGAAGAATTTTCCTAACTTCCTTTTGGATTCTAGAGCTTCAGCTAATGCTATGTAATTCTCTATTTGTAAAAAGTTGGTTCTAAACCTAGTTCATACTCATAATAAATTTATATAGTTGGATAAAATTGTAGTCAATGTTGTAGAGGAATTGAAAAATTTGCATTTATAGATTGGATCAAACCCATGGATTCAAAGCTATATGGATATTTAGATTGTTGGTATTCCTAAAATGTATGGCATGTTATTAAGTAGGGACCTAACGAGGGCTATATGAGGTTACCTCTCGCTAGAATTCTCACACATGTGGCTACCATGGAGGGGTGTAACAACTTAGATTAGGATTGAAAGTGAACCTTTCTTGAAGCATATGATCATAGAGTATGACCATCCCAACAAAGTAGCTTATTTTGAAATTGCGATAGGTGTTTATAGGAGGGAAGAAATTATGACCTTTTCAATGTTTAATCTTGATTGCTCATAGCCTTTAGAGGATAGTGATCCTATGACTACTATTAACTAGCAAGTTTTGATTTAGAAATTACAACAAGATAAGTTGGTCCTTGGAGAAGAATTTAACTTGTGGAGTTTGTTACTCCCAAATTAGTGTTGGGTCCATACTAGAATCATTCTAAGTTGACATGTCAGCCTTGTTTAGACATTTTGAATGACATTTTTCAGTTAGGAGAGGCTTGCAACATCAATCCTAGAACATCCCTAGATAGGTTTTTGTTCAAAGCTAGTACCATGAATATTTTGACAAGAACAAACAACATACTAGAAGGAACTTCATTGATTGCTATTTAGACTCGTACCCTATATTTTGATTCACATACTGAGATTACAAAAGTTTAGAAGTTACTAGGCACCATACCCTGGCTAGTCTTCTAGCTCCTAAGGAATTACTGAAAGTAAAGGTGAGTTTTTGAACTGTTGGTCATGATGAGTTACAGGGAATAATTTCTACACATGTTTTTAATCTTAGTGAAGTACCTAACAATCCTCATGTAAAACAATTCCTCAATCTTAACATCTCAAAACAGTCTAAGCCACCCTCTATTTCTCCTAAGAAATCATTCAAGAGTGACTTGAAGAAAGAAATCTCGACCCAAGATCAAATTTGGACGCTCAAATTTGACTATTCTAAATCAAAAACTGGGAGTTGAGGTAGAGTAGAACTAACTAACCTAAAATGGAAAACTTACTTTGCTTCTTATTGGTTACAGTTTGGCTACACTAACAAAATTGTAGAGTATGAGGTTCTTTCTAGGGAACTAATGTTTGCACATCGAAAGAAAGTAACTTCTCTCAAATTAATGGGATATTAGGAGGTAATTGTCAAATAGGTTTATATCTAGTATGCATGCCACAATAAAAGGTTGGATGCATACAGAAATATGGTATGGAACTTGATCAAGGATTTTAGTGCTTTTAGTATTAAGTTGATTCCCAGAGAAGACAATTAGATTGTAGATACATTGGTTGTAGAAACTAGTACCTTGAAACCTATGCAAGATTCTAGGCTAAAGAGGTTTTGATGGAACTTCCAAAATTTTCCAATTTTTAATTAGCTCATTGACCCTATTAGTACCTCATAAACCCTTGTCTCCATGTGTGAGTAGGGTTTTTCTTATGAAATCCTTTAAGTCTTCTAATGCTTTTTTGACCTAGTTTTTTATTCACCGGTTCATTAATTCATTACTTAAGCCACAATGCACGTTCATTTACCGAATGCTTTGGTCTAGAGTGTTAGTCACCTAGTCATCCCATCAATCTTTGCTATTTCCTAAAGTTGGGTATTAATTTTTCCTGATGATGTAAGCTTAAGTCATTAGCCTGCAAGGATCATGTCACCATCACCCTAACCAAGGCCCTTTATTAAATACCAACCTTGTCATGTGTGTAGGTTTTGAGATTCGAGGCTACAGGAAGAGATCTTGACCATACCCTTCCAGCTCATGGGTGATAAATGTTGATCAATTAAAAGCCATGAGAACGATGAGATGAAGATGTGTGTCTTCATATGGATGTGGGGCCCAGTCTCCACTATTAGGCTTATGGCCCATGGTTCTAAAATGATGGCCGAGATCAAATGGTAGGGATAATCTCCACCATTCCCCCTGGCTTGCAAGGAGAAAATAAAGGCTTGTTAAAAGCTGTGAGATTGGTGAGATCCTAACACATGGATAATTCTACCTAGTTCATGAGACAGATGGAGCCTATTGATAGAGAAGTTTCCATTCGAGGTGGGTTAACACGATTGGCCATGGACACATCAACGAAGCATCGCTGGATTTCAAACATTGTCAACCTCAATGGAGCCATTTGATTTTCCATCTCGTTATGAGATTAATAATTGATATTAAAAGTTGATAAAATAACAAACGAGAGCCATTTTCATTCTACAACCAATGGATATTAATAATATATTGTCTGCAGGTGTGATCAAAATGATCTCTGTGTGTGTGGAGACTTAATTGTTGGCAATCATGAAGTGCAATCTACAGATTTTCATGCACTTGGGAATTAATACACATGCCAACAAATTTCCTAGTTTTCACGTGTGTTTTTCATTATGCATTGATGATTGAAATCATCACCTAGTGCTCTATAAATAGAAGTGGAGAGTTGCTATTTTCACCATAGCAATTAATTCTTGAAGTCTTGAAGTTTGTGCATAGAGCCAAAGTTCGTGTATATATTTTCTTGTGGAAAAATGAGTAAAGATGACACCCCATCTGTACCAATGCAGAGATATGCGAGACTAAATTTGTAGGAGTCTCAAAGGATTAGACCTAGAGCTCATGTAGAGTGCTCGCAAGAGCATCCATGGTGAGGAATCTTCATCTATGATTAGCAGATATAGTTGCCGACTAAAGGGTCAAGTTGCAAGCTTGGATATAATAGGAACTAAAGGGAAGGAAGTTGTTGGGCCATCTGACAGTGTACAAAGGAAAATTAGGTACGGTAATGGCTCATTTGGTCAGCAGAATTCTCCTATTGATGTTACTGACAACCCAATTGATAGCAAAACAAATACAAACTCTAGTTACTGACAGTACTTTGTGACCTTAGGTTGAGCTCTATCCCCTCAGGTGGAGGTGTTATCTATCCCTCCTTTGGCTGTTAGGACTCCGAGTGGATGAGATGGTGTCATGTTGAAATAAGACAAAGGTGAAGTTGAGGTTGAGGTTTCATCCCCAACCCTTTCTATGAAATGAAGTAGGTGGGTGTATCGAGGTGTGCATGTTGCTAATAAGTTTGTGAAAAGGTGGTGGCTAATGAAATTTTTGTGTTGATGAATGTTTTCTTTGGCTGTCATTTTCTCTCTTCATGCATTGAATTTTTCTGGATCATTGGATGTTGACTATGTGTCGTCGTGGTGGTTTGGAGGTGGGTTTTTTTTGCTTACTTGGTAGTTGAGGAAGATTTTGGAAACACTTTGCTTCTTCCTCATGATGGTTGTTGAAACTTTTTCTTTCCCTATCTCAACAAAATTATGATGTGGGGAATTTTGGAAATGCAGCTGAAATGTGAGATGAAATGAAATTTTTGTAATGTAACTACATTTTTAGCGTGAAGCTTATTGGATCCCTTGTTCTATAAAAGGGAATTCAGAGATCATTTGTAGGGCATTCTAAAATTTCTAAGCCTTCAAGTCTAATACATAAAGGGTAGATAATATAGGAATACCAGAGAATAGGGTAGTAAGATTGTCATGGGTTTTGAACTTTACATATGAAAATATTAAATGGTAATGTATAAATTACTGATATCGAAAGTAAATTTCATATAAAATTCATATGCCCTTCTCTATAAACCATTGCAAATTTTGAATACAATATGAAGCATATTTGGTTCATCTTCAAATGTTTCATTTGAAAGCATGCCTTCATTTTTTCTTTGATTCAATGAATCAACTAAATGTTTAAGTGACATCATGGATTTGTAGTGATTTACTAAGAATTTGGTAAAAAGTGATGAATTGTATGAAGAGAGTTTCCATAATGCAAGTCCTTATGGAAACTGTTCATAATTATCAGCTTTAAATAATTTTTGAATTACAGGTCATAATATGTATGACTCTATTGTGCTATTGATGAAGGTACTAGTCTATTTGTCTTGGTATTTACATTTTGAGTGATAATGAAGTATTAGACTATTGATTCATTGTTAGAATACAAATATTTTAAAATTATCTACAATGAAGCATGTATGTGAGATATCTTTCCTGTTCTTGGTAAATGGATGGATATCTCCTTAAAGATTAGCCAACGTTTGAGTAAATTTTGTTGTTTACCCTTTATAGGAACCAATCTATGATTTTCCATTTCATTTATTGAAATGGTCAAATAAAATTCTAAAAGGAATACCCTCCTAGGTCCCACAAAGCTTTAAGAGTAGAATATTTTAGTCTTTGATTGAATCTTGTTAGTTGGCCATTTTCTTTAAGGGTTTTAAACATTAGTGTTGGCTACTCTTTAGAGATTCTTTAGGTGTATTGGGAATACACCAATAAAATGGAAACTCTGCTAGGGAATTCTCCTTCTCCAAATGTAGATACAAAATGCAGTGTCAAAGGGTAAAGTGAACCTGAAGAACCTGGTAAATAATTAGAGTGCAACAAAGATTCAAGGATCTGAGTATGAATTTGTTGTGGAAGATAGCCCAAAATGTCTAATACTTGTAAAGAAACTTCATCTCACTTGAAGTGTAGTCCTCTGGAAGGAGGTGGTGACTTTGACTCAAAGAACCTGTTAAAGCTTTCATCAATTGACCAGATCTGCAACTTAAAATACAAAGGATAGTTACTTGCTACAAATTACCAGATATTTTCATAGAATTTGAAGGAATAGGATCCTATTATTGATAAATCAAGATGAATTTTCCCATAGTTAATGAGTGAATTAGCACTAGATGAGGGAATGATAATAATATTTTAGCATTCTTTTTTGTATAAGTTAAATTACCATGTTTTTTTTTTTTTTTTTTTAGACTGCAGGAATCGGGTAGCAAAGTTAAATTACCATGTTATGATGAAAAGAGGATGTTAAATTGTTAGATCTTAGGCAACATTTGTAAGAAATACATATGCCAAGGTCTTAGGATAAACTTCATAAAAGGGATTGAAGTGATGTATAATTGTTGGGTATATTCTCAATTCCTTTTCAAGAATTAAAAGTAAGTTGTCAATTCATGCGATCTTGTTTAAATATTAAGAAAAGTATGCAAGGTGAATAGTCATTGTCTCACCAAGGCAATTTTAGTATTGATAGGTACAAGGCTATCATCTTTGGAAATGTTTATGGTTACCCAAATATGGTACCACCCAAGGTCAGGGACAAAATTCCAAGATTTAGTTGTGACAAGTTAGAGTTAGCAAGTAGGTATGCACAAGAATTTGTTGATATGATGGGTGATTATGAGATAGATTGCGAAGATGTGGTTATGAAGCTATTTGTACAATCTCTAAAAGGAGATGCAAGAGACTAGTTCTCTTTTTTTTTTCCATTTCTTCTATCCATTGTTGGAATGAGCTTAGGCCAACCTTTATGGTCCAATTTGGTGAAAGGATAAACCTAAGTGTTGCAAGAAAGAATTTCATGGATATTTCTAAGGATAAAGGAGAATTGGTCCCTGCTTTCAACCTTATATTTACCAAGGTCATAAGGGAAATCCATGAGCATATGAGACCAAATGATGCAGAGTGTTTGGTTGTATATTTGGGAGAATTTGATAGTAAGATGAGCTTCTTGTTAAGAGATAAAGAACTTTCCACTTTACAACAAGCTTACCAAGAGGCCATGAACATCAAGAAAAAATTGAAATATTGAATCATGAGAGGACAAGTGATTTCTAGTAGTAGTTCTAGCAGTATTCAAGCTATTGAACCAAGCAAATCAAGAGGTAAAAAGGTTTGCAAAGAAAAGGAGCTCATAGATGTTATATCTTCTCTATTCCCAAGAGATACAAAACATGATCAAGCATCAAAATCACATCAACCAAGGATAGGAAGGGCTGATTTAATTTTCTCTGTCAAGAAGATGTATGAAATGAAGAGACAGGTGAATGAGTCACCATATGACTTGTTCTCAAGATTCTTGGATGATCTGATGGAAATACCCAAGATTTTTAGGCCTAGTGACTTAATGTGTATTAATTTTTTTTGTGAAACTTACATATCAGGATCAAGCCAGTGGTCTAAGAATCAAAAACCTCATATCTTAGATCAAGTAGTAGATTGGATAAATTCTGTGGAAGAAATAGAGGATGGTGATATGCCCCTATTTGTTTATGATAATATGGGAAATAATTTCCATAGTGAGGAGAATCGAAGGCTAAGGTTGATAGACGAAAGAGAAGCATCAGAGTTTGAGCAATTGATTATTGAATTTTTCTATTTTACAAGCAACATAGAAGCAAGTGCATGTAATAGTGATGAGGATGACAAGACAGAGTATGAAAACAAGGAGGTGATACCTAATTATCTTCCTTGGTATGTCATAAGTTTTGAGCAAACACAAGAGGCACAGGTTGAAACCTCACAAATTGATTTAGCTAGCACTTATCACGCACTCGTCAATGAGGGGAATGCACTTGACTTCAGTAATATGGCACGAATGGGGAATGAAAGTGATGAGATTGAATTTGGATAGTCTTCAATTGAATATGATTCTTACTATGAAGTAGAGATGGAATCCCTTGCTTCTAGTAGGAGATATGTTAATAGCCTTGAGGGTGTGTGTTTCCTAGGCAGTGAGCAACACTCTTCATGTGGATCAATTATTGTGAGAAAAAATGATGAAGAGGATGTGGAAAATGTTTCTTTTTGTTCTTCAAGTGATTACACTAATGTTGGATGCATTGATGATCAAGATTGTTGGAATCCTAACAATGAGAAATATGAGATACATCTAATTACCATGAAGGTATGGAAAAATCCATTATTTGATGAATTTGCATTGGAAAATTAGGTTACAAATGACAATTCATATTGGTATAGGAACAATCCTCTTTTTGAAGATAACCCTGATGAGTACTTAGAAAGTACTACTAGTGGATGTGTCATGGATGAAACAAACAAAATTCAAGATGATATAAGTGTTGGAAAATTTTCCTTTGAAAATATCACCCTTGACTTGATGATCTCCTAGTTCAATGGAGGATGTGAAGACACAAACACTAATGAATCAACTTATCAACATGTGATTGAGAAAATTATACTTGATAAGTATGCCTTAGATTTGTTGGAATCTAAATGTGATAGTAGCTCACATGATAAAGAAGTTCATGGTCATGATGTCGGATTTGAATGTAGCAGGGATGTCCAAAGGGATGCAGATGATTATGATAATTGTCATATGGTGACTAGTTATGTACTTGAAAAGATAATTGAAATGTTAGCTATTCATGTTTCACATGATGATATTTTACTTGACATAAAAAGGAAGTCCACTTTTAGGAGACCAAGAGGTAAATCAAGATAAATGTATGGACACTCATGCAACATTATTTTATACTGAGAAGGAATTATTTGCTGATTCTACATAATATGTTAGCATTGTAGGATTGTTTCATTCATGTGAGGAGTAGTTCAAAGTAATAGGTAACTAGGGGAATGATATGAGTCAGTATGAAGCAGTAGTGGAATTCTTTGTGGATACTCCTTTTCTTATGGACCTTATCATGGAACTTATTTCATCTCATGAAGACAACACTTGTGAGAAACAGATTGAAGATATGCTTGATCATGTGTGTCCTTTCCCCAATCTCTCAACATACTGACTAAGTGTGAGTTAGAGTGTTTATGATACTTTCAAGTTTGATGAGCAAATGGAATGTGCTTTTATACCTCATGACAGTGTGGAGTATGAGAGTTTCATCTTCCCTATCTAGTTTTTGGAACCTAAGATGGGGATAGATAAATATGGCAATACTAATTCAAATGTCATGGGTAGTGTTGATTGTGATGGTGCTAGTGGATTGGAATTGCACAATGTCCATATGGACCCACTGCAGTAAAACAGGTCAAAGTATTTGATAGATGAAATAATTGTCCCTAAATTTTTGGGGCCTGGGGCCTCCAGCTTCTGGAAATGAATTGTAATGTATATTTTGTAAATACTGTACATAGGTTGGTTTGGCATCTTTGTTTTTTCCTGTGTCTACTTTCCTTGTCTAGGTAAGTTCCTGGGTTTTGGTCTTCTACCCTGGTCTGCTTGAACCTGAGATTTGGGTTCCCATTATACCCATTAGGGGTTTACGTCCCCGAGCATGAGCCACTGATGGAGCTTCCAAAATTTCCAATTTCTAAGCAGCTCATAGATCCTGTTGCTATTTCATAAACCCTTGTCCCCATGTGTGAGTAGGGTTTTTCTTATGAAATCCTTTAAGTCTTCTAACACTTCATTGAACTAATTTTCCAGTCACTAGTTTGTTAAGTCATTACTTAAGCCATAATGCATGTTCATTTACCAACCCCTTTGGTCTAGAGTGTCGGTTACCTAGTCATCCCATCGACCTTAGCTATTTCATAAAGTTGGGTCTTAATTTTTCTTGGTGATCTAAGTAGAAGACATTATCTTGTGAGGGTCATGTCACCATCAACCTAACCAAGGCCCTTTATTAAATTCTAACCTTACTGTGTGTGTAGGTTTTAAGATTTGAGGTTGTGGGAAGAAATCCTAACTATACCCTGCTAGCTCACAGGTGATAAATGTAGGCAAGTTAAAAGCTATGAGAATAGCCAAATGAAGACACATGTCTTCATGTAGACATGGGGCCTAGTCTCCACTATTAGGCTTATGGCCCATGGTTCTAAACCAATGACCGAGATAAAATGGTAGGGATATTCTCCACTGTTCTTTGTTGTTTCACAAGGAGAAAATGAATGCTCGTTAAAAGCCGCAAGATCAACAAGATCCCAAAACATGGATAATTCTACCTAGTTGGTGAGATAGATGGAGCTCGCTGATGGAGAAGTTTCCATTTGAGGTGGGTTAACACCATTGGCTAACACATCAGTGAAGAACTGTTGGATTTTAAACCTTGTCACCCTAAACAAAGCTGTTTGATTTTCCATCTCGTCATGAGATCAACAACTGATATTCAAACCTAATAAAATGGAATGTGATAGTCATTTTCATTCTATAGCCAATTGACATTAATGATATATTCTCTATGGGTGTGATCAAATTGATCTCTATGCATGTGGAGACTTAATTGTTGGCAATCATGAAGTGTAATTTATATATTTTCATGCACTTGGGAATTAAACAGTGACAATACACATGCCAACGAATTGCCTAGTTTGTGCATGTTTTTTTCATTACACATTGATGATTGAAATCATCACCTTGCTCAATAAATAGAAGTTGCGAGTTGTTATTTTCACCATAGAAATTGAGTTGTGAAGTCTTCAAGTTTATGCAGAGAGAAAAAGTTCGTGTGTATGTTTTCTTGTGGAAAAATGAGTAAAGCTAGCACCCTATCTATCCCAATGTGGAGGTTTTCTAGACTAAATTTGTAGGAGTCTCACAAAATATACCTAGAGCTCATGTAGAGTGCTCGCAAGAGCATCCGCAGTGAGGAATCTTCACCTATGATTACCAGATGTAGCCATCGACTGAAGGGCTAGGGTGCAAGCTCTAAGGTAATAGGAACTAAAGGGAAGGAACCTATTGGGCCATCCAACAGTGTGCAACATAATTCTCATATTGATGTTACTGATAGCCTATTTGATATTGAAACAAAGATAGAATCTAGTTACCAATGGTACCTCGCGACCATAGGTCAAGCCCTATCCCTTGAGGTAGAAGTTTTATATATCCCTCCTTTGGATGTTAGAACTTTGAGTGGATGAGATGGTGTTGTATTGAAATAGGAAAAAGGTGAAGTTGAGGTTGAGGTTTCATCCCAACCTTTGCTATGACACAAAGCAGGCGGGTGTATTGTGGTGTGCGTATTGCTGGTAAGAGGGCTTCTGGTTTGTAAAAATGTGGTAGTTAATGAATTTTTTTTGTTGATAAATGTTTTCTCTAGCCATCATTTTCTCTCTACATGCGTGGAGAATTTTTGAGGCATTGGATGTTGTCTATGTGCCCTCGTGGCGGTTTGTACATTGGTTTTGTTGCTTACTTGGTAGTTGAGGAAGATTTTGGTGGCATTTTGCTTCTTCCTCATGATGGCTATGGAAATTTTGTCTTTCCCTATCTCAACAGAAATATCATGTGGGGAATTTTGGAAATGCATCTGAAATTTGATATGAAATAAATTTTTTTTAATGTAACTTCATTTCTAGCCTAGAGCTTGTTGGCTCCCTTGTTCTATAAAAGGGAATTCAAAGTTCATTTGCAAGGGGTTTTAAATTTTTTGAGTCTTCAATTCTGATACTTAAAGGGTAGATAATATAGGAATACCAAAAAATAGGGTAGTATGATTGTCATGGGTTTTGAACTTTACTTATGAAAATATTAAATAGTTATGTATAAATTATTGATATTGAAAGTAAGTTTCATATATATATTTCATATAGGCTTCTCTGTAAACCACTTTGCAAATTTTGAATACAGTATCAAGTATATTTGGTTAAGCTTCAAATGTTTCATTTGAATGCATGCCTTCCTTTTTTCTTTGATTCAATGAATCAACTAAATTTTTAAGTGAGGTCATGTATTTGTAGTGATTTACTAAGAATTTGGTAAGAAGTGATGAATTATATGCAGAAAGTTTCCATAATGCAAGTCCTTATAGAAAAAGTCCATAATTATCAACTTTAAATAATTTATGCATGACATGTCATAATATGTATGACTCTATTTCCCAATTGATGAAGGCACTAGTCTAATTTTCTTGGTATTTACATTTTGAGTGATAATGAAGTATTGGACTATTGATTCAAGGTTAGAATACAAATCTTTTAAAATTATCTACAAAGAAGCATGTATGTGAGATATCTTTCATGTTCCTAGTAAATGGATGGATATTTGCTTAAAGATTAGCCAACCTCTGAGTAAATTGTGTTGTTTACCCCTTATAGAAACTGCTATGTGATTTTCCATGTCTTTTATTTAAATGGTCAAATAAAATGCTAAAAGGAACACCCTCGTAGGTCCTAGAGAGCCTAAAGAGTAGAATATTTTAGTCTTTGATTGAATCTTGTCAATTGTCCATTCAATTTTAAGGGTCTTAAACATAAGAGTTGGCTACTCTTTAGAGATTCTTTAGGTGTATTGGGAAAACACCAATAGGTTCTTTGTGGAATTAGTGTCGATCCCAACCATTCCTGATAATGACAGGAACTTCTAGGTTTTCAATGATGATCAACATATCCCTTCGTTTTTGGCAAGTTCAAATTTCTTGGAGGGATAAATAATTGATTAGTTCAACAAGGATTAGGGAGACTAGGATCTAGAAAACTATGATGTAGAGGGTATAATGAATCTAAAAACCAACAACATTCCTAAGGGAATGGCAGCACTAGAGAGGATATTTAATTTTGTTCATCGAGCCAGTGAAAAACTGCCTACCGATGCTAAAGGAGGAAAATAAAAATCATACAAGTTAGAAGACTCAGGCCTAGAGAGGAACATATTCATTGGAAAGACTTGTTTGAAGGACATTCAAGATAAAATCTTGACGGTACTAAAAGAAAATATTGCAGTGATTGCTTGGGGGTACAAAGATTTGAAAACTTTTGATACTTTGGTGATAACTCACACCATCCCTCTAAAGCCTCAAGCAAAGCCATTCTATCAGAAGCAACATCTAATTAATACTTTAATTGAACCTATGATTTTCAAAGAGGTGCAAAAAATACTATCAACAAGAATCATTTTTCTGGTGAGGCATTCAACTTGGGTTGCAAATTTGGTGCCATTCATAAAAAGAATGGGGAAATAATATTATGTGTCGACTTCATAAACCTCAAAAAAGCTTTGGAGATAGAAAAATACCCATTCTTTCTCTTTATGAGGTGCTACAAATAGTTAATGGCTCGTAGATGATGTCATTCCTGGATGGCTATTCAGGATACAATCAAGTGCTAGTTAACTATCAAGAAAGAATGATGACCACTTTCACCACCAAGTGGGGGACATTTTCCTATTGAAGGATGCCATTTGGTCTCATTAACATTGGAGCCATGTTTCAAGATGCCATGGATGTTAGATTTAAGGATTTGGTAGGTAAATGTATTATCATTTACATGAATGATCTGACTATATCTTCCAATAATAGGGAGGACCACACTGCTTATTTTTCAAAGATCCTTGAAAAATGTGTAAGTTATGGTGTCTCCCTCAACCCAAAGAAATTTGTTTTTGGGGTCTCATAAGGAAAACTCTTAGGTCATATAATATTAGAAAGAGGGATTTCAATTGAACCTAATAGAGTGGAGTCCATCATGAAATTGACCATGCTAGGCAACAAAAAGGAGATGACGTCTTTCTTTGGAAAGATAAACTTCATAAGGAAGTTCATAATTGGATTTGCAAAAAATTTAAACCCCTCAATGATGAAGAAAGATGTGAAGATTGAATGGATTAATGAGGCCAAGGCCTCCTCACAAATCAAATATTCTATCACAGACGTTCCTTCCTTAACCAACCCCAACTATTTAATTCCTTTTTATATTTACTCTTTTGTGTTTGATCATTCATGTGCTGCTATTTTGACAAAGTAGAAGGGTGAAGGGGATGAGTGGCCAATATATTTTATGAGTTACCCTTAAAGAATGTTGAGATTAAATACCCACCATTGGAGAAGCATGCCTTCACATTGGTAAGGGTTGTTAAGAAGTTTCGACATTACATTCTACATAGTTAGATTATAACCATAGTTCTCGACCCTACATTGTAGTCCCTTTTTATGTAGAGTGAGTTGGGAGAAAGAAGGGGAAATTGGATGGCGATCCTACAAGAATTAGACCTTGAAATTCACCCTATGAAGCTAGTTAGAGGACAATATTTCCCAAGGAAATGGCTGATGTTGATTCCAAAATCACTTGTCAGTAATACATAGTACAATCATTCATAGGTGACCCTTGGTACATTGATTTTATTTTCTTGTTAAATAAAAGTGTCCCAACGGGATGAATACCACACAAAGGAGAGCACTAATACTAAAGAGTGCTCATTATATATGATCAAAGGAGGATCCTTGTATAGGAAGAATTTTGAAGGTGTTTATTTGTGTTGTCTAGATTAGCAGTAGGAGAAGCACACCATTGTTGAGTTTCATGGAAGACATGGTGTTGGGCATGGTTCAACCGATTCCATGGCACACCAAATTTTGAGATAAGACTATTGTTGACCTCATGTGTTTTGAGATGCTCATCAACACATTAGGATATGTCACACATGTCAAACCTCAACATCTAGAGCTTGTGCAACTCAACAATGCACCTGCAACCTATATACAAGGTAAGACCATTTGCCTAATGGGCATTAGACTTTGTTAGGGTAATTAATCCAAATTATTCTATAGGTCACAAGTTTATTTTAAATGCGATGGATTATTGTGCACAGTGGAATAAAGCTCAACCTTGCAATCGCTTCACCACTAATTCTGTTAACAAATTCCTCAATGAACATATTATTACCAGGTTTGGATTGCCATTTTCTTTGGTATGTGATAACGATCCATCCTTTTCTTTTGCACAATTTATTTAGTGGGAATATGAATAAAAAATTGTTTTGAATTATTTATCTAATTACTATCCATAGGGGAATGGGGTAGCAGAGTCTACCAATAAGAATTTGTTGGAGGTGATGAAGAATTTGCTAGAAAGTAATCCTAGGGATTGACACACATAGCTAAACTTTTCCTTATGGACATATAGGACTAGAATCAAAGCCGACTTAGGAAACTCACCATTTAAGTTAGTCTATGGCCAAGACCTAGTCTTCCCTATCCATCTACAGATACCCGTTCTATAGTTTATTCAAGAGTTCTATTCCAATGATGATAGGACAAAGGTCTGAATAACTAATTTACTCAATCTAGAAGAACAGAGGGATGTTGCTTTGCAATAGTTTTCCAAGCATCGGGCTATGGTCAAATGTTGGTTTGACAAGAGATCCAAAATCAAGGCCTTCAAAATATTAGACATAGTCTTGTTATGGGATAAAGTAGAAGAGAGGAAGGGTGATCACCAAAAGTTTGTAGACTTTGGTTGGGTCCATATCATATCACTGAGACCCTTGGTGAGAATACATTCCAGGTTAGCACTTTAACGAAGAACATGTTCCATTGCTAGTCAATGGGTAGTTTCTCAAACATTACTTTTTCCTATGAAGTGTTGATCGTTTGTCCATTGTGTATATGTGGTTTGGTTGTTTTCTCTTTTTCAATTTGTTTCTATGTTTGTTTTCCTTTTTTTTTTGGTATTTTACTATTTTTTTGTTTGTTTTTCTTTTGTTTTTTTCTTTCTATTTCTAGGGACTTTCATTTTCTTCATTTTAGGGTAATGGGTAGTTTTTCAAAGCGTACTAAGGGTACTATGACTAAGAAGTTTATTTCTATATTTTTCAAGTATGTCTATCGAACTCTTTTGTTTTAAAAATTATGTTTTATGTACATCTTAATGGAAGTTTGAAAGGTTAAGAACAAACATGTATATTTTTTTTAAGTGATTTCATAAACCACAGTTGAATCTATCATGAATTAGATAGAATCGTTTATTTCCTTAAGGGCCTATCTATCTTAGGGTGATTTTATTCATGATTTAGGTGAAAAATATAAGTCCCAATGCTATTATGAGGTCTACTGTAGTTCTCAACGTAATTTTCAGATTGTGACATTTGAGTATTGATGGAAAAGATAAGAAAATAACTGCTTCCAACCAAAGTCAATATAGAAAGAAAAGAGAATAGAAGAATAAATGACAGTATGCTCAATATTATAAGGGTGGTTCAAGTATCTCTACTAGGGCTATGAAAACCTAGTTGGAAATAGAGCAATTCTTTGAGAGAACTAGAAGTATCTTTGTTGCTTGGATGACATTAGAGCAATGCCTAGGATATCATTGCATGATAACAAAAATGATTCAACTCATGTGTCTCAAATCTTAATATAGTTGTTTCAAGGATAGGTAAGGTCTTTAAGGAAATGATGAACAAAAAATGTACACTCTCAGATTCAAAGTTATTATTTTGATTCATATTTTGAGATTCTAGCTCAATCTTATTTGCTATAACTTCTTATACTCAAGTTAAAAGGTTCTTAAACCAGAGGTTCTAGGTGACTAAATTTTTTAGTATCTTGAAAATTGGTAAACAATTTTCGTAGTCGAGTCACCAATTGTTATGTCTTGCATAACCACCCCATTTTTTTTTGTGTTAAAAATGGGTCCCCATTGGTTGTTTTTGTCTTTGGTGTTCTTTTTTAGTCTTTGGGATTTATCTTTTTTTCTCCTAGGTCCTTGTTTTCCTTTTTCTATTGGGTTCAAGTTTTGAATTTTCATTGGCACTTATTACTTTCCAAATTTCAAGTTCCTATTTTGTTCTGATCCCAATCCTTGCTCTTTTCCTAGTATTTTCTTTATTCTTATGGATTCGGTTATTAGTTTGGTACCATCACTTGAAACCCTTAAAAGTGTAAGTTCCTATTTTTCATTCCAATCTTGAACTCCACATTTCTTCCTTGTGTGTTTTTTCTTGTGTCAAAATTGAACATTGGATCAAAACTAGAAATAGGAACTTTTCCAATTTTTTTGTTGCAATTTTAAGCTAGATTCTAATTTCCAACTCCCTTTGTGTGATTTATAATTGGACAATAGATTGCAACCTAAACCAAGAACTTTTCCAAAGTTCTTTTTTTGTGTTCCATCTCGATCCTTATTTCCACGTCTATCCTTGTTTGTCGAGGTTTGGATTTCAAAACTTCTCTAGAACCTTACACTCATTGAAGATTCTAGTGCCATGTCCCTTCCTGATCCCAATTCTTGCTTACCTTTTATTCTCATGATGGTGCATTTATGACTTGTACCCCAATCGTTAGGCCTGACCAACCCACATTGATGAGCACCTATTCGCACACATGAATGAGTTTTTATTCTCACGACTCCTCAATTTTCATTCATTTTGGCTTGTACTCTTTGAGGAAACAAACCATAGTGAAGTGAAGGGTTGGAGATTGATATGAAGCTTAGTTTTCTCACCGTGAGGTTGGATTTCTTGTTGCATTTGTGAGGTAGGTGTCTTCTCTTTTGTTTTCATATTCATTTCATATTCATTTCCCATTTGTTTTTTTTTCCTTGCTGGTTCATGTTACTTATATCATGTTTTGTTTTGTTTCTTATGCTTCCTATTTTTTTACCCTTTTTTTTGACACCCTTTTGGTGCATTTTCATTTTAGCTAAAACCATCTAGTTTGTTTACCTTCTTTTTGTTTTGGGTTTTGATCAGTTTTTCTTTTGTCCTGTTTGGTTTTTTGTTTCATTTTCTAGTTTTCTGTTCCCATCGTGCCCTAGTTTACCTAGGGTTTTTGTACTACCTAGTCGAGTTTGTTTCAAATTTGTAAACTTCAAAATCCCAATTTTTACAAATCAAGATTTTCCTAATCTTGATCTTGAAGGCATGATCAAATATACTGATAGATTTATTCAAGTGACTTTGTATTTGTTGATTGTCTTGATCCCGATTCCCACATATCTTTTAGAATCAGGATTCAAAACTACACTATGGCCGTTTACCATCACCTAGCCCCAAGTATTTTCTTTAGTCCAATTCTAACTTTTGATGTTTCATTAGGATCAGGGTTTAGGTCATTACCTAAGTCTGTTAAAGGGTTTTCATCATTATACCAACTCATGCCCCAATTCTAATCTCTGCTTTTCTATGGGGATTCAGTTTCAAATGAACACCGAACCCTTGACATAGTTCTAAGTTCCACTATTTGGTGTCATTCAAATCCTTATTTCCAATGCATTTTCTATATTAGAGCTTGTATTTGAACCACCTCCACTTATATCCCAAAGGATTGGTTTCAAACATCTCGATCTCGACTTTCAATATCTTATTAGGATTAGAACTTGGAATGATACTCAAACTTTTTTTCCCCCTTTGGGTTAGGTATCGAACAATATCCTAATCCCAAATTCCATTGACTCATTGGGATCAGAACTCGAAGTGATCCCTCAGTTGATTCCACTTGTAGAGTATAGTTCTTGGTGTCATCTCAATCCCAATTTTTGAACACATTATAGGATCAGAACTCAAAATGAAACTAAAGTATTTTCACCACTGCTAGTGTTAGTGCTAATTTTAAACTTTCTCCCAATGTCTAATAGTATTGAAAGGTTGTTATACTAGGGTCATGTTCAAGGTATTCCCCAGTCCTAATTTCCAACATAGTTTTGTGTTAGGCATTAAGTGATCAAGTTTTTTGTTCTGTCCTGAACTCGAAACCTGAAAACATTGGATTAACTTGTAAAATGGGAATTTCTCTTGAAATAATGGGAATTAATATGAATTATTGTACTAACTTATTTCCTTACATTTCTTCTTTTATCTAATAATGGTTAGTATTGCAGGCATTAACAAATGTTTGATTCAGAGGAACAAGTAGTTGTTGAAGGAACATCAAAGGGAGAAAGGGTTAGAAAGTTAAAATTGGGACAACTTATGACTATGAAGTACAAGTTCTAGGGGACCCCAATATCATCCAAATTTTTTTTTGAGGTCATGAATATTACCGATACACTTGTAGGCCACATTGAATTAAAGTAATTTTATTATTGACAATTTTTTAGAAGATGCTTCCCCAAGGGAAAAGAGGATTGTTGATTCTAGGTTGGAGCATGTGGCTACTTTCCCTATTATTGTGTAATGTTCAAGGTTTATTTTAATTGATGCATATATTTACAATCCAACCTAGAGGAAAAGTATTGATTCATAAGGAAATGAGATCATTAATTTAACTCGAAGGATGATCAGATTGGTTTTTGATCCTTCTCCTCATGCGAACCCTAGGATTATGTTTGAAGTTGATGCATTCAAATGATGGGAAAAAAATGAGGAAGGAAGAAAAAGGATTATTAGTAAGAGGTGGCTCAAAATAGAGAATAAATGACTAAAAAAGATGTGTCCTAAGCCTAAGTGGTCTGATTTCTCTAAGGATATTGGTGATATGATTATATTGCTAGCAAAACTATTTAAGAAAGAAGATTCTCATACCTTTGAAAATTAGATGTTCACATTTATTCAAGTGATTCTTGATGGGAAACAATATCTATACCAATGATAGATAATCTCAGACAACATCCATTTGTTGGATCTCAGTTGTGTTTACAGTTTGTCCTTGATGACAAAATCTCTTTTAGTTTGTTCTCATTGATGATCTTTCTTAGGATGGTTCTCCTTGCATATCACAGGTATTGGTTGTTTCTCTTTCAGGCTTACTCTTATCAGAGTGAAAATGGCTGGGTCTCCCCGATCCACTTTGAAATGTCTGAGTTGCCTATTGGCAAGACATTTTAGATGTCATGGCAATTGAATTTATCTTACAGGCTACTATCAACAAGACTTCTCTTTTGTTTTGGTGATAGAAAGTGTTCTCTATCAGCATATGTTATACCGTCAGGATAAGGTCTTATTGATTTCACTATGTCTCACCGACCCGCTTCAGAATGAGCATATCGGCAAAGGAAATCATCTTTGGTGTAATGTTTCATCGAATATGCAATGTCACACCGACCCGCTTCAGAATAAGTATATTGACATGAGTTTGGCCGTCGGGTTGAGGTCATAGTGAAATCATATTGTCTCCCCGACTAATGCATGTGGAAGTCCTTCGGCAGGAGTGTTGTATTCGGCATGTGGTCTCATCGAAGACATATTGTCTCACCGACCATGCACAAAAAGGTCTTATCGGAAAAGGTTTTTCTTCAGTATAATGTCATAGCGAACCCTTTGGGTCTCACCGATGGAATACATATGGACCTTATAGGCATAAGCATTGAGTTGTCTCGGCGAACAGGAATGATCACGTGGGATTTCGGTAAGACTCATGAGTTTCGATGTAGAGTCTCAACGAAACTATCAAGTCTTGGAGACAAAGTCAAAAGAAGTGCTTTTCGGTGAGAGATTTCATTCGATATAATATCTTGGAAATGTTTTCTTGTCTTGCCGACTAACAACGTAAAGGTGTGCATCTCTGTAAGAGTTGGGGTTTTCAGTGTGAGGTCTCGGTGAGTGACCTTCGGTCTCGCCGATGGAGCACAATGGGGGATTTTCTCGCTATTAGATTTAACTTGTCTCAGCGACACACAAGTGGATGAAGACTTTCAGAAATACATGGTGTGCTCTACAAGAGGTCTCCCCGACTTTGATATGTCTCACTAATAGAATTCAAAAGGACTTTATCGATGTGAGATTTTTTTCTCTCTTGGTGATCTAAGGTGAATTCGGGGTGTTCGGTATGACACAATATATTCTACGAGAGGTCTCCCCAATGACGGTATGCTATAGCGACTCTCATAAGGTAGAAGGATGCATCTGCGAGAGAATCATAATGTGATAGTGACACACAAGGGATAAAGTCATTTGGTGAAACTTAATGTAATCTATATAGTGTCTCTCTGACTATGTATTGTCTTGGCGACTTGGAAATGACAAAGGTCTTCAGCATAGGTATTGAATTGTTATGGTGACAATGTGTATCAAGTGACTCTCGGAAAAACATTATGAAGTCTACAAGAGGTCTCTCCAATATTGTTTAGTCATAGCGATAGTGAATGAAACTAAAGGAGATCTCGGTGAGAGACTTGCTGATGTCTTAGCGAATGAATAATACTATAAGGAATCCTATCGATGAGACATGATGTATTAGCTATGTGTTCTTCCCAAATCTGATGGGTTATGGCGAAAGCATTAACTAAGAGGAATGTCTGGTGGTGCAATTTCCTTCAGCAGAACTATTTGGTTGTCTCAACGAATAGTTAATGAAGACTCAAAATACTATGGTCGTGATCATGGATTGGCATCAAATCTCATAACGGTTACATAATAGAATATTCATTGAGTTTCTTTCTAAGCTATTGCATTTTTGATTTAATGGATGATTTGTAGCTCTCTAGATAAGCATTACTTTTGATTTATATCATCATCGACAGACTGTTAGTATTCAACTTTATATTCAAAAATCAGCAAGAGAATTTGAGAATCTTGTGAAAAATGTTTTTTGAAGATTTCTTCACAACATACATACTTGAAATGAAAATAAATACCAGTGTTGAAAACTATAAAAATGCTTTGATAGTAATTTGGGAATATTGTTTTATTGGCTATATCAAAAATGTATTAGGTAGATGAGAAAAATAGAGAGTTATGAGCTTCACTGAAAACAAAGAGATCCTCTAAGATATTTTTTATTGTTGAAATGTATAATTTGAAGGGTTGGTACTCCTTGAGATAGATATCTCTAAATGAGGGGTTGGTGCTCCTTGAGTGGGTGCTCAAAAATTAGCCTATAAGGCATTGTTAACTTTTGTTTAAAAGATTAAGCCTGGAAGGCATTTAGGGAGTGGTTTTTATACCCCAGGAGGGTTTTGCACTCAGTAAAATCTTGAGTCTTCTTGTTCTTCTGAGTTCCATTTGCTTTACTGTGTTGTTGATTATTTCAGTTCTCTATTTGGTTATTACTTTTCTCAATTCTATTTTTGAATGATTACATTCAACTCATGAATGCATTAATCAGAGTATATTGAGATAATATCTGAGCTATGGTTTTTGAATTTGTGAAAATTGGTCAAATCTGTTAAGACACTGATTCACCCCCCCTCTCAGTGTCATTTTAACTCCAACACCATGATCAAATGATTAAAGTAAGTGAAACCAAGACATTCTACATGTCTTCATATGTGATCTAGTGTGTTGTGAGAATGGGATGGTTTTTGGGCTTAATTATTTTGGGATCAATGGATGAAGTTCTAGATCAGAAGAAAGTATGGGAACACTATGATAAGCTAGAGCTGAAGGAAGCAAAGAGACATTTTAAAAGATTCAATGATTCTTTTTTATATGTTATCATTAATCATCTCACAAGAGATGTTGGCTTCTAGTTGTCACAAGAATCAATGAAATTTATTGAAGAGTGGGGATATTGGTTTATCTAATACCTCAAATCCACCTACTTCAGATTGTTTGGATATGACAAGTACCCTTTCAAACTACCAAGGAGTTGTGGTGAGAGGTGGATCTTGATGGAGTTTTATTTTGAAGCGGATGAGGTTAATGAAAATTTTTCTATAATGCATAAGGCTGGTTGTCATTCATTCATAATGCAATTGGGGTTTTATTCTTTTCTTTCTTAGTAGTAGCCAAATTTGTAATAGAGGAGTTTCAGTCCATGAATTTTAAGCTTCATACATCCAAGAATAACTTTGATCCTAAGGGGAATATGAATGGTTTATATGCTTCACAGTTCCCCTCCATTGGCCACTTCTCGAAGAATTATGGGAAAACCTACAAGATTAGTTTGAAGTGAGAAGAAGGGGATATGAAAGGTTGACCATTCCCAAAATGAAGGAATTCAATGTTAAAGGGGACATACTAGAAGGAACCAATAATGATGAAATATCTCTTGGTCCCCATTATGAAATGGATAGGGTGGCCATCAAGGATTTCGATCCAATCAATTGGATGGAGAAAGAGGAAACTAGTATATGTAAATTTTCATAGGTAGTTTTTTATAGGAGCCTAAAATGGCTTAATCTCTGTATTAAACAACCAAGAGTTAATGGATTGAGGAAGAAAGATTCCAGCAGTGAACCCACTTCCTCCACTAAAACAAGAAAATACAAGAGGTTGAAGAAGGGTGTTGCAGTTATAAAAGAATTTGCCCCAATAGAGGAAGAAGTTTCAATGAAGGTCACTGAAGCTTTGGAAAAGGCTAATGTTACTTATCAAGTTGCTACTCTAGGGGTTATTTAAAGTCTTGGAGCTACACCCATAGGTGTTGTGTACCCAGGGGAAGAAACTATTAAGGAAGGTCCTTCTATTGTGCTTGTGCAAACTGAGGATACCCCTCTCACTACACCATTGACTATAGAAACAATAGTTGTTTATGAAGAAGGACCTCCTATAATTGATGTGATAGAGTCACCTTTTCCCTTAGACTTTGAAGAAACTTTGCTTCATGAATAAAATTCAAAGTGGGAGAATATCTTGAGAGGGAAGAAGTTGGAGAAGAGGAGACTGGGTTCTAAGAAGGAATCATTTGGGATGAGGCTGCAATGAGTGATTTTTTGACTAAGGAAGAACATGAGGAAATACTAGAAGCTACTAAAAAACAAGCCACCCAAGAGCTATTTGATGAAGAACAACAACAACAACAAAAGGATGAAGAGTTAGCTCAGTAAAAAAAGGATGAGAAGCTCAAAATATATTTGAGGAAGAGGCTTGTGCATAAGAGCTTGAACAATAAAATAGAGTTGAAAGGGACAAGGAAGTTGAAGAAGAAGCTCATACAATGGACTTGGAGTAGAAAAGATTAAGGGATGAAGAAGTTGCAAAAAAGGAAGAAGAGATGAAAAAGATAGAATACCTAAAGGGTCAAAATGAAAGGATGGAGCAGGAGAGATTGTAGAAAGAACAATTGGATTTTTCAAAAGACTTCTTTTGATCAGATAGTAGAAATAGTTTCTTCTACACGTCCTTCATCAATGCCTCCTAGTACTTAATAGGTAACAACTCAACCAACTGCTCCTACATGGATTAAGTTTAATTTGGAGAAAAGGAAGTAGGCTTAGGCTCAACTAGTGACATGGGATGACATGCTCAAAGAAGTGGACAAAGTGAAGCCTAAGAAGAAGCCTCAAGCCATTCATTAAACGAGGCTCATTAATGATGGAAACTTGGTAGCAGACATTGCCACCCTAGTGGCTAATAAAGATGGCAAGGAGTTGTAGGCTTTGGATTACCAAGTGAGCACTATCAATCTGGGTAAACAAACCATAAATCAACAAATAAATCTGATTGAGATCATGGCCACCACTACCAAGTATAGACTGATTAAAGACAAGTAGGCCAAGGATGAGCTCAAGTCTTAGGTAGGGTATATGACAAGTTTTCTGAAAGAACTGATTGCATCCACTCATGAATAGCCAACACCATAAGAAGTTCCTATCTTAATGAGTCAAAAAGAGGTGAATGAGATGATTGAAATACAGAGGAAATCCAAAATGATGGAAAAGTAGATTGACCTTCTTAAGAAGGGCACAAAGGAGCTTTTCACTATTGGTTCAAAGAGTTATATAGAGGTAGGTGAGCTGGTCAAGTCTTTGGAAAATTATATTAAGTTACTTGGAAAGGAGGATAAATATGCAAGATATATGCATATGTCGAGGATATTGAAAAGAGTGCCTAAGGTAGATGTGATTCAATATGCCATTTTGTATGATCAATATTTTGGTTATCTTGATAAATGTATGAATATATTGATCTTCAAAACAAAAGTTCTTATGGAGCATAGAAGAATATTGCAATAGGCTCAACAAGACTTGTTTAGTGAAAGAAAGTTCATTAAGGGTATTATTGCTGAAGTGATTGGTAAGGAGGTTTCACTAGATGCTGGGTTGATTTCCTTAAAATAAATGAAAGATCATTGGAATAATAGGTTGGAGGAAATAATTAAGAAAGGATATGCTGATGAAGGAATTCATTTAGACAATCTAAAGGATATCAAATTTTATGTATGAGACACTACTCAAAATGTTGCATAGTTGCAAGATATGTATATCGCCACACTAAAGAGTTTGAAAGAGCAATGTTCAGGGTGCAATGGGTAGATGTTCGTAAATATGAGACCTTGTAGTATATTTTCAACAATACCAATGATTATTTCAAGTAGGTTAAGGCATCCAAAGCACTTAAAAGCCGCTAAGTGAGGAAAACAAATATTTTGTTTTTTGAAAAGGGATGAAGTAAAAAATGTTAACCAGTTCTAGGCACTCTTTGGATAACATCACCTCCAGATTAGTTTTTGACAAACAGACAACTCCAAATCAATTTTGGTAGGCCATAGATTGGGTGTAGTGATTAGCAATCAGCAAAAATGTAACTCCTAGTAAAATTTTTACCAAATTGGCACAAGGCGTACCTCCCAACTCCAATAATTTCAGTAAAGAAAGGACTCAGACTTGACCAAAGGCACCCCTATAATCATGGATCTAGGCCCCAAGTTCATGTATCATGATTTTTGATAGTAGATATTAATATTAATTCTTTCTATAAGTTAAAATTTTCTCCTCATTGTAAAGGTGGGCTGATTGAAGTCAGATAGTTTTTGTAAAACTAGATACAATTTATTTTTTTAGCTTTATGCAAGATAGTAAATTTTTTTAAAACTTTTAATGCATATAGTTAGTTTCTAGAGGTAGTTAGTTTATCGATAATATTGGTAGACAATAGTTTTCCGTATGGTAGTGGATTTTGTTGTGCATCAATTTCTCTTAATTTATGGAAATCAATAGAATATTCCAAATTTTAAATCATCTATTAGATTATCTATGGATGATGTCTCTTGATGTTTGTTGATCTATGAATCTTGGTGATTAGCTTATGGTGTTTATTATTTAAAAATGTTAATTTTTTTTTATGATGAATGGTGTTACAAGTATTAAATTTGCATTGTTATTGAATGTGATTACATGAACTTTCTAATTTTATTTTTTTACAATTTCAATTAAATAGGAAATGCTCATTACAGGAAGTACGTGTCTAAATTTGAAGGAATCTATGTTCACATCTTATTGTTCTAAAACTCTAATTAATGTTTTTCTATTTATTTAAAATCCCTATGTTAGATTACCTCATACTACCCAGTTTGTACCCATTTACCAACAAAGGCCCCTGAAATATTATAGTTGCATGGAGCACTGAATGATAACAACACAGTTGAGAACCAACTAAAAAGACCTTGAAAGATAGGTAGTTTTAGATCACTTGTCTTTTTTAGGAGAAATATAGTAGAAATATTTTGTTTAACATTGTTCTGTTACTTTTGACCATCAACAAAATTGACACTAGAAGGATGGCCTAGAGGAACAAACTAGAGTGAATTGGGTCCTTTTCACCAAAAAAATTTGAAAGAGTTTTTAGATCTGTTATGAATCTAAAGCCATTAGTTGAACTCTAATCTCCTACTAGACCCAGAACCTATAGGACTCCAGTCCCACTACTATTAACACCACCCCCCACTCCACTGAATTTCCATTAATAGCACAACTAGCCCAACCAAATCCACTACCACCAATGGAGTAATTTATGTATAATCCCTTGCCATTGGGAACCATTCTCGATGGCATACATGAGATGCCCAAAAACCTGAAGAAGTTTTTCCCCAAAGACACTCATGGAGAATCTTTGAGTTCTTAAGAGCACATTCAAGCATTCAAGGATGCTTGCACTTGAGGGTAAATAACACATCATGATTTTGCATATAGGCTATTTCCTTACTTAGTGGGATATATGGTCTATAATTGGTACTTGAACCTGCCTACCAGATCCATCCTTAGTTTGACTAATTTGAAGGATGCTTTCATTTACAAATTTTGGGTCTAGATGGATCGAACCATCCTATATCACCAATTTTCCACAATTAGGAAAAAAACCACACAAACCACTGCCTCTATTCAATACATGGTTCAAGAGGATTTATTGGTGGTTGTAGCCACCTTACATAGTGGTTGAGAATATTTCTATTCAAGAATAAATAAAGCCATTGATCCATTGACAGGCTTGTTTTTATAGAGAACTTATATTCTTGATGAGATAGATTCTTTGTCTAAAGTATACTACCTAGCCATCAAGCTACAACAACAGATAATTTCTCAAGCAAGTAGTATGGGGGTGGCTTTTCCTCCCTTAGGATATCCTAGGATGCCCCATGAGACCCCTTTATTCAATATAGTCTTAGGAATGTCCCATTCTGCCTATGGACCATTGGTTGAATTATAACCTCCACTTGCATTACCATGGGTCAATGGTGGAACTTTAGATTCCTCCCAACAAAAAAATTCTCAAAATCTAGTTGGAGGATCTAACACCATGCCCCAACCATCAACTGCAATAATTGCAAAAAGTGAGTGCACTGCTCATTTGACAACAAAGTTAGAAACTCTGAGGAAAACCTTATCCCAAGTGACCAATGAGATGGCCTAGTTCAAGCTCAACCCCCCTCAAAATAAAAATAAAAATTAGTATCATGACTAGGGAGGATATTCCAACAAAAGAAAATATTTCAACCAAAACACCAACCAAAATCAAAGGAATTTTTTAGAATCAAGACCTCCAGAATTAGAATTATCAAAATCAGAATAGGGGATACAACTAGAGACCTAGTAACAATAGATAGTGGAACACTATACCAAATAATGGAGGAGTTCCCCATAACTATTAAGCTAATGAAGATAAACCACATACTACAAATGTTGTAGATTTTAACTTCATGACTAACTGGTGTAGATTGCATGACACTACCGCCCATTATGAAGTTAACTACCCAAAGGTAGAAGCAATGGTTAAGATGGCACAGGCTGATTTCCAATCATAATAGGGTAATCCTAACAAAGGTGGTGGCTCAATTGATACTGCTATGGTCTTCGTAATGTATGATGAGGAATATTAGTTTCGTATGTAAGGAGAAAATGTACTAGAAGTAGATACATATGACGCCCAGGCTTTTCAGGCCAAAGGAGGCAATTTTTTGAGAAATTAGAATACGGGGCCATTCACCACTTCTAATCCGCCCAATAATATGGTTCCTCCTAATTAAGAAGAAGATAACAATCTGCCCCTACCGAAAGGCCCACTTGAGTTTCCAAACAAAGGTAACTCTGCTTTCATTCCTAGAAAACAATATAACAATGGTAAAGAGTATGATATGATTTCAGAAATATAGAAACAAATGACTTCATTATCATTTTTTGACATTATGAAGTGGTTCCCTACTCAACGTGAACTCGTGTTGAAATCCTTGGACGAGGAACATTGGTTGAAAGTAAAGAAAAAGGTGACTCCAACTACTGATATGAATGCAACTTTGTATAGAGGTAAGATGGGGACAACCCTATTCCTTTTGAGTTTAATAATTTTTAGGAATAATTTACATAACTTCCTTTTGGATTCTAGAACCTCAGGTAATTTTATGTCATTCTCTATTTTTAAAAAGTTGGGTCTAAGCCTAGTTCAAAATCATAAGAAAGTTATACAGCTAGATAAAATTAAAGTCAATGTTGTAGGGGAGTTGAAAAATGTGCATGTACAGATTGGATTAGACCCACAAATTTAAAGCTATATAGATATTCAAATTTTTGATATTCTTGAAACGTATGACATGTTGTTAAGAAAGGATCTAATTAAGGCTATAGGAGGTTACCTCTCACTAGAATTATCACACATGTGGCTGCCATGGAGGGGTGTAGTAACTCAAATTAGGATTGAAAATGAACCTCACTTGAAGCATATGATCACAAAGTATGACCATCCCAATGAAGTAGCTTATTTTGAAACTAAGATAGGTGTTTATAGGAGGGAAGAAATTATGAACTTTTCAATGTTTAATCATGATTTCTCACATCCTTTAGAGGAAAGTGACCTTATGACTACTATTAACCAACAAGTTTTGATTTAGAAATTGCAACATGACAAGTTGGTCCTTGGAAAATTTTACTTATGGAGTTTTTTACTCCCGAATTAGTGCCAGGTCCATTACCAAAATCACTTTGAGACTCTAAGTTGACATGGGTATGTGTAGGATCATGATGGGCCAAAAAGTTGTGATATGATGGGTTTTTGTAGGGTATGTGGATGACAAATTTTTTTTACCCAAAATTGATGAAATGAAAAGGGTTTTTAGAGGAGATTCTCAGCTTTCCACCAATATAAAATATGCTTTACTTTGAATTCAATAAATAATTATTATTCATTTTCTATTATAATTAAGACTAAAGTCCTGATTGATAGGCTGATTGAAAAACATCTATATGTTTCAAATGATATGACATTTTTTGAATCCAAAACATATGTCACATTCTATGCTTCATATACTATAATATTTAAAAAAAAATTGAATTTCATAAAATTTTGACCAAGTTAAGGTCGTCAAACATATGAGTTTTTTTATTTTTTAAAAGTTGCAATAAAAAATTCATAATTAATTATTTACTTGGAAAAAAATTACAAAAAGATATGCATCACATTGGGACATGAGTCCTCTCCTTATATCTAAAATCTTATAAAATAATATTATGATTTTATTGTGGCTAGGGTGGTTAGATAGACACCTACTTTTTTTTTCCTTGAAATTTAAGTACTACTGCATTGAAATTTCAAATTTTCACCAAATAGATTTAAAAAAATATAAAATAAACCTAGTAGTTTAGAAGTTACATTCAATTTTCTATAGATTCTATTCTTACATATTTTTAAAATAATATAGGTAACTTATTCAAATCTTCATGTCAAGTTGCCTAACTCTGATTTTTTTTAATTTTTTGCCACTTAAGGGCCTATTTTTTCCATGATGATCCTGCACATATCCACATGTCAGCCTTGTTTAGACATTTTGAACCATGTTTTTCAGTTAGGAGGGGCTTGAAACAAAAAACCTAGAACATCCCCAAAAAAATTTCCATTTGAAGCTAGTACCATGACTGTTTTGACAAGAACAAATAATATACTAGAAGGAACATCATTAATTAATGATTACACTTGTACCTTCTCTTTTGATTCACATACTGAGATTATAGAACCCCAAAAGTTACTAGGTACCCTTGCCCTTGCTAATCTTCCAATTTCCAAGGAATTACTCAAAGCAAAGGCGAGTTGTAGAACATTTGGTCATGATGAGTTGCAGGAAAAGTTTTGGGACATGTTTTTAATCTCAGTGAAGTACCTAGCAATCCTCATTTATAAAAATTCTCCAATTTGAACATCTCAAACTAGTCTGAGACACCATTTGTTTCTCCTAAGTAATCACCTGAGACTAACCTAAAGAAAGAATCCCTAGCCTAAGATCAACTTTGGACCCTCAAATTTGATGGTTCTAAATCCAAAACCGGGAGTGGAGCTAGAGTAGAACTTACTAACCCAAAGGGAAAACTAACTTTGCTTCTTATAGGTTATAGTTTGGCTATACTAACAAAAATGTAGAGTATGAGGAACTTGCTAGGGGATTGATGTTTGCACATCAAAATAAAGTAACAAATCTCAAAGTAATGGGAGATTCTGAGGTAATTGTCAAACAGGTTTGCAACTAGTACACATGCCACAATAAAAGGTTGGCTGCATATAGAAACACAGTATGGAACTTGATTGAGGATTTTAATGCTTTTAGTATTGAGTTGATTCTTAGAGAAGACAATCAAATTGTAGATTCATTGGTTGGAGTAGCTAGTACCTTTGAACCTATGCAATATTGCAAGCTAAAGAGGTTATCTATGGAATTAGTGTCAATCCCAGCCATTCCTGATAATGTCTAGAACTTCTAGGTTTTTGATAATGATTAGCATATCCTTGCCCTTTTGGAAATTTCAGATGTCTTTGAGGGAAAAATAATTGATGGGTTTGGCAGGGATTAGGGAGATTGAGATCCAAAAGACTATGATGCAGAGGGTATAATGAATCTAAAAACCAACAACATTCCTAAGAATTTTAGCACTAGAGAGAATCTTGGATTCTGATCCTTGGGCCCACGAAAAACTACCTACTGATGCTAAAGGAGGAAAATAAAAATCATACTTGTTGGAAAACTCAGGCCCGAAGAGGAACATATTCATTAGAAAGACTTGTTTAAAGGACATTCAAGATAAAATATTGAAGGTAATGAAAGAAGATATTGCAACAATTGCTTGGGGGTACAAAGATTTGAAAACTTTCAATACTTCAGTGATAACTCACACCATCCCTCTGAAATGTGAAACAGAGCCATTCCATTAGAAGAAATGTTTTGTGAATGCTTTAATTGAACCTCTGATTCTCAAAGATGTGCATAAGCTATTGTCAACAAGAATCATTTTTCCAGTAAGGAATTTGACTTAAGTTGCAAATTTGGCTTATTTTCATAAAAATAATGGGGAAATCAGATTGTGTCTCAAATTCAAAAACCTCAATAAAGATTTTGAGAAAGATAACTAATCATTTCCTTCTCTTGATGAGGTGCTACAAATAGTTAGTGGCTCGCAAATGATGTCATTGTTGGATGGCTATTCAGGATACAATCAAGTGTTGGTTAATTATGAAGACATAATGTAGACTGCTTTGACCACCAAGTGGGGGACATTTTCCTACCAAACGATGACATTTGGTCTCATTAACACTGGACCCACCTTTCAATGTGCCATGGATGTTGCATTTAAGGATCTGGTAGGTAAATTTATTATCATTTACATGGACGATTTGACTGTATTTTTGAAGAACAGGGAGGACCACACTGCTGACTTGTGAAAGATCCTTGGAAATGTATAAGTTATAGTGTCTCCCTCAACCCAAAGAAACGTGTGTTCGAGGTCTCAGATGGAAAAGTATTGGGTCATATAATATCAGAAATAGGGATTTCAATCTACCTTGATAGAGTGGAATCCATCCTAAAAGTGACCATGTCAGGTAGCAAAAAAGAGATGAGGTCTTTCTTTGGAAAGATTAACTTTGTAAGGAAGTTCATAAACGGATTTGAAAAAATTGTTAAACCACTTAATGCGATGATGAAGATAGATGTGAATATTGAATGGAGTAATGAGTCAAAGGTTTCCTTCTAAAAAATCAAATAGTCTATCATAGAGGCACCTATCTTAACCAATCTCGGCTATTTAATTCCTTTTTCTATTTACTCTTTTCTTCTGATCATTCATGAGTTACTATTTTGACACAACAAAACCTGGGTAATGTGGATGATAAAATGATATATTTTAGGAGTTTCCCCTTCAAGAATGTTGAGATCAGATACCCTCCATTGGAGAAGCAAGCCTTCACATTGGTAAGGGTGGTTAAGAAGTTTTGACATTACATTTTACACAATCAGATTACAACTAGTGTTCCTAACCCTATTGTGAAGTCCCTTCTTATGTAGAGTGTGTTGGGAGAAAGAAGGGGAAAGTGGATAGCAATCCTACAAGAATTTGAAGTTGAAATTAACCCTATGAAGTTGGTCCAAGGACAAGGATTTTCCAAATCAATGGCTGATGTTTATTCCAAAATCACTTGTCAATAGTATACAATACAATCATTCATAGGTGACCCTTGGTACACTGATTTTATTTTCTTGTTGTTAAACAATTAGTGTCCCGATGGGATGAATAACACGTAAAGGAGAGCACTAAGACCAAAGAGTGCTCATTGTGTGATCAAAGGAGTAGCCTTGTATAGGAATAATTTCAAAGGTGTCTATTTGCATTTTTTTATTAGTACCAAACGAAGGATACCATATTTGAGTTTCATGCTAGACATGGTACTAGGCATGGTTTAGCCAAAGTCATGGCACATAATATTTTGAGATCAGGATTTTATTGGCCTCATGTATTTTGAGATGGTCATGTCAACATGTTAGGATATTTTAATCAAGATTTTTGGATAAAACTGTGTGCAATTTTTCTTCATCAACATTTCAGATCATACTCCATGATGGATCATGGAGTATGATCCGAAACATTGATGAAGAAAAATTGCACATAGTTTTATCCAGAAATCTTGATTAAATGATCATGGACTATGGAAAAAAAATGTTATTAATGTTAGGATATGTCACACATGTGAAACCTCAACATCTAGTGAGTGCAACCAAGTGATGCCCCTACAACTAGTATACAAGGTAAGATTGTTTGGCCAATGGGCATTAGACTTTGTTAGGGTAATTAATCCAAATTATTTTGTAGGTCACAAATTTATTTTGACAGTGACATATTATTACACATGGTGGACCTAAGATCAACCTTGCAAGAATTTCACCATCGATGTTGTTATCAAATTCCTCAATGAATATCTTATTGCCAAGTTTGGGGTGTCGTTTGCTCTAGTATGTGATAACAATCTATCCTTTTCTTCTGCACAATTTATTCAATGGGCATATGAATATAAAATTATTTTTAAGTATCCATCTAATTACTATCCATAGGGGAATGGGGTAGTAGAGTCTACCAATAGGAATTTTTTGAAGGTAATTAAGAAGTTGCTAGAAAGTAATCCTAGGGATTGGCACACATAGCTGAAATTTTCCTTATGGGTAGATAGGACTAGAATCAAAGTGGCCTTAGGAAACTCACCATTCAAGTTATTCTATGGCCAAGACCTAGCCATTCATATCCATATACAGATACCCATTCTATGATTTATGCAAGAGTTCTATTCCAATGATGATAGGATAGAGTTTTGACTAACTAATTTACTCAATCTAGAAGAACAGAGGGATGTTGCTTTGTAGCAGTTTTCCAAGCATTAGGCTATGCTCAAACACCAGTTTGAAAAGAGATCCAAAACCAAGGCCTTCAAAATATTAGACATATTCTTGCTATGGGATAAAGCCAGAGAGAGGAAGGGTGATCACCAAAAGTTTGATAGACTTTGGTTGGGTCCATATCAAATCGTTGAGATCCTTGGTGAGAATGCTTTTTGGCTTACCACTTTAACAGGATAATCTATTCCATTACGAGTCAATGGGAAGTTTCTCAAACATTAATTTGGTCCATGAAGGCTTGATCATCCATCCATTGTGTATATGTGGTTTGGTTTTTTTCTCTTTTTTGGTTTGTTTCTTTGTTTGCTTTCCTTAGTTTTCTATTTTGTTGTTTGTTTATTTGTTTTTCTTTTGTTGTTTTCTTTCTGTTTCTAGGGACTTTCATTTTCTTCATTTCAGAGTAATGGGTAGTTGTTCAAGGCATACTAAGGGTAAGTTATGACCGAGAAGTCGATTTAGGTATTTTTCAGGTATGTCTATCGAACTCTTTTGATTCAAGACTTATGTTTTATGTACGTCTTAATGGAAGTTTGAAAGGTTAAGAATAAACAAGTATATTTTCTTTAAGAGATCTCATAAACCACAGTTGAATCCATCATGAATTAGATAGAATCATTTATTTCCTTAAGTTCCTATCTATCTTAGGGTGATTGTATTCATGATTCAAGTGAGAAATTTGAGTCCCAATGTTTTCATCATGTCCACCATAGTTCTCAACCTAATTTTTAGATTGTTACATCTAAGTATTGAGGGAAAAGATAAGAAAATAACTTCTTCCAAACAAAGTCAATATATAAGGAAAATAAAAGAGAAGCATAAATGATAGTAAAATTAGTATTATAAGGGTGATTCAAGTATCTTTACTAGGGCTATAGATGCTTGGTTGGTAGTAGAGAAATGCTTTGAGAGAACTAGAGGTATTTCCATCGGGGCTATAGACGCCTAGCTGGCAATGAAGCAATGCCCAGGATATCATTGTACAATAGCTAAAATGATTCACCTCATGTAGCTTGAATCTTAATTTAGTTGTTTCAAGGATAGGTAAGGTCTTTAAGGAAAGGATGAACCAAAAATGCACACACTTAGATTCAAATTTATTATTTTGATTTACATTTTGAGATTCCAGCTCAATCTTGTTTGTTGTAACTGCTCATAATCAAGTTGAAAGGTTCATAAACTAGAGTTTCTAGGTGACTAAATTATTTTGTATCTTGAAAATGGGTAAACCATTTTCCCAATCGAGTTTCCAATTGTTGTCTTGCATAACTGCCCCATTTTTTTGGTCAAAATGGGTCCCCCTTTGATTATTTTTGTTCGGGCTTTGGGAGTTGTCTTTTTTTTCTCCTAAGTCCTTGTTTTCCTTTTTTTGTTACATTCAAGTTTGGGATTGTCACTAGCACTTGTTACCTTCCAAAGTTCAAGTTCCTATTTTTGTTCCGATCTGGATCCACACACTTTGCCTTGTGTTTTCTTTGTTTGGTTAGTTTTAGGTATCAGATTGAAATTGTCACCTTACACGCTTAAATGTGTAATTTCTTATTTTTTTTTTATCTCGACGTTTTATTTTCTTCCTTGTGTGTTTTTTCTTGTGTCAGAATCAGAAATTGGACCAAAACTAGAATTGAGAACTTTCCCAAAGTTCTTGTTCCTGTTTTCATCCCTATTCTAATATTTAACTCCCTTTGTCTATTTCAGAATTGAACATCAGACTAGAACTTGAACCAAGAACTTTTCCAAAGTTCTGGTTTTGTGTTCTATCTTGATCTCAATTCCCATGTTTGTCTTTATTTTTTGGTGTTTGTATTTTAGAACTTTTTTGGAACTTTGCACCTATAGAAGGTTCTAGTATCGTGTCCCTTCCCTATCCTAATTCCTGCTTACATTTTATTCTCACAATGGAATATTTATCACTTCTACCCCTATCCTAAGGCCCAACCTACCCGCATTGATGAACACCTATTCACATTCGTGAATGAGTTTTTATTCTCACCACTCCTTGACTTTTTCTCATTTTGGCTTGTACACTTCGACAGAGTATACTAGAGCAGGGTGAAGGGTTGGAGATTGAGGTTGAGCTTAGTTTTTTCCCTTTGAGGTTGGATTTTCTGCTACATTTGTGAGGTAGGAATCTTCTCTTTTGTTTTCCTATTCATTTCTCATTTGTGTGTTTGTTTTCCTTGCTGGTTTGTGTTTCTTGTTTCATGTTTTCTTTCGTTTCTTATGCTTTTTGGTTTGTTTTCCCTTTTTTTGGCACCCTTTTGGTGCCTTTTTTTTTTCCTCAAACCATTTGGTTCATTTTACTTTTTTTTTTTTGGGTTTTGATATATATATTTTTTTGTTTGCTTTTGTGTTTCGTTCGGGTTTTTCTATTCTCATATACCGTAGGTTTACCTAGGGTTATTGTACTACTTGGTTAGGTTTTTTTCAAATTTGTAAAATTTAAAATCCCGACCGTTACAAATCAAGAGTCTCTTGATCTTGATCCCAAAGGCATGATCAAAGATACTATTATATTTATTCAAGTTCCTTTGTATTTAGTAATTGTCTTGATCTTGATTCTTACATCTCTTTTAGAATAAGGATTCAGAACTACGCTATGGCCTTTTACCATTGCCTGGGTCCAATTATTTTCTTTGGCTTGATTCTAACTTCTGATGTTTGAATGTGATCAAGGTTTGGATCATTACCTAAGTGTGTTAAAGGGTTTTCATCATTATACTAACTCATGCCCCGATTTTGATCTCTGCTTTACCATCGGGATCTAATTTTGGACGAACATCAAACCCTTCACATAGTTCTAAGTTCCACCATTTGGTGCCATTCTAATCTTGATTTCCAACACAATGTCAAAATCAAAACTTGTATTTGACCAATCCAAAGTTATATCCCAAAGGTTGTGTTTCAAACAACATATCGATCTTGACTTCTGATATCTTATTGGGATTGGAACTTGGAATGATACTCAAACTTGTTTTCCCCCTTTGGGTCAAGTCTTGAACAACATCCCAATCCAAAATTCTGATAACTCATCAGGATTAGAACTCTAAGTGATCTCTTAGTTGATCCCATATAAATAGTGTTAGTGCCTAGTGCCATCCCGATCCCGATTTCCAAACACATTACAGGATTGAAACTCAAAACAAAACTAAAGTCTTTTCACCACTGCTAGTGTTGGTGTTGATTTTAAAACTGCTCACAATGTTGGGTAGTATTGAATGAATATTATACTAGGGTCATGTTCAAGGTATTCCTCGGTCTCAATTTTTGACACAATTCAATGTTAGGTGTTAAATGATCAAGTCTTGGTTCTATCCCAGACCTGAAACACGAAAAAAATAGATTAAATTGTAAAATGGGAATTTTTCTTGAATGAATGGGATTTAATATGAATGATTGTACTAATTTATTTCCTTACATTTCTTCTTTTTTTTGATAATGGTCAGTATTATAGGTATTAACAAATGTATGACTCACAGAAAGAAGTAGTTGGTGAAGGAACATCGAAGGGAGTAAGGGTTTAAAAACTAAAATCAGAACATGTTCCTACTACTATGAAGTAGAAGTTCTAGGGGACCCTAGTGTCATCCAAATTTGGTTATGAGGTCATGAAGATTATTGATAAACTTGTCAGAGACATTGAATTGAAGCAATTTTATGATTATGCTTTTCAGAAGATGCTTCCCCAAGGGGAAAGAGGATTGTTGATTATGGGTTGGCACATGTGGCTACTTTCCCTATTGTTGTGCAATGTCTGAAGTTTATTTTAACTACTGCACAAACTTACAATCAAACCTAGAGGAAATGTATTGATTCACAAGGAAATGAGATCATTGATTTAATTCTAGGGATGATCAAACTAGTTTTTGATCCTTCTCCTCATACCAACCCCAGGATTATGTCTAAAGCTAATGCACTCAAATAGTGGACAAAGAATGAGGAAGGTAGGAAAAGGATTATTAATAAGAGGTGGCTTGAAACAAAGAAGAAATTAGTAAAGAAGATGCCACCTAAGCCTAGGAGGTCTAATTTCTCTAAGGATATTAGTGATATGATCATAATGCTAGCAAGAGTATTTGGGAAAGAAGATTATTGTACCTTTGAGAATTAGACGTTCCCATTTATTAAACTGATTCTAGATGGACAACAATATTTGGACTGGGGATAGATAATTTTATATAAGATACATGATCAAATGATTAAAGTAAGGGAAACCAAGACATTCTACATGTATTTGTATGTGATCTATTTTGCTGTGAGAATGGGATGGTTTCTGGGGTTAACTATTGTGGGATCAATGCATGATGGTCTAGATCAAAAGAAATTATGGGAACATTATGATCAGCTGGAGCTAACGGAAACAAAGAGACATTTTAAAAGAGTCAATGATGCATTTTTATATGTTATCATTAATCAACTCATAGGAGATGTTGGCTTTATGTTGTCACAGGAAGCAATGGAATTTATTGAAGAGTGGGGATATTGGTTTATCCAATACCCAAAATACACAAATTTTAGACTATTTGGATATGAAAAGCACCCTTTCAAACTATCAAGGTGTTGTGGTGATAGGTGGATCTTGATGGAGTTTTCTTGTCAAGTGGATGAGGTTACTACACAGTTTTTTGTAATGCATAAGGTTGGTTGTCATTCATTCCCAATACAATTGGGGTTTTATTCTTGTTCTTCCTCTATAGCATCCAAATATACAATAGAGGAGTTTCATTCCATGAATTTCAAGCTTCATTGAATTTTATCTTAAGGGGAATATGAATGGTTTATAATCTTGAAATTTTCCCCTCCATTGACCACTCCTCGAAGACTTTTGGGAAAACCTACAAGATCAATTTGAAGTGAGAAGAAGGGGATATGAAAGGTTGAACATTCCACAAATGAAGGAATTCAAGGTTAAAGGGGACATACCAAAAGGTCCACTAATTATGCGATCACTCTTGATCCCTAGTATGAAATGGATAGGGTGGCCACCAATGATTTGGAGCTAATCAATTGGATGGAGAAATAGGAAACCAATATCCATAAAGTTTCATAAGTATTTGTTGACAGGAGTTTGAAATGGTTTAATCTCAGTCTCTAACAACCAAGAGTTAAGGCATCAAGGAAGAAATATTCTAGTAGTGAATCCACTTCCTCCACCGAAACAATACAATACAAGAGGTTGAAGTAGGGTTTTGCTGTTGTAGAAGAACCCACCCTAGCAAATGAAGGAATTTCAATGAAGAATGTCACTAAATCTTTGGAAAAGGATAAGGTTACTTATCAAGCTACTATTGCAAGGGTCATTTCAGGTCTTGGTGCTACACCCATAGCTTCTTTGTACCTTGGGAAGAAAATATTGAGGAAGTTCCTTCTACCATGCGTATGCAAATTGAGGATGACCCTCTCATTGCACCATTGACTATGAAAAAAAATAAAATTCATGAACAAGGGCCTCTTATAATTGATGTGGTAGAGTCACATGTTCCCTTGATGTCTGAAGAAACTCTACTTCATGAAGAAAAGGTAGAATGCGAAGAATATCTTGAGAGAGAAGAAGTTGGAGAAGAGGAGACTGGGTTCCAGGAAGGAAGCCTTTTGGATGAGGTTGCAATGAGTGATGTTTTGACTAAGGAAGACCAAAAGGAAATAATGGAAGTTTCTCAAAAACAAGACACCCAAGAGCTAGCCAATGAAGAAGAATAAAAACAAATAAAGGATGAAGAATTATCTCAAGAAAAAGAGGTTGCAAAACCCAAAAGAGAGTAGAGGAAGAGGCTCATGCACATGAGCTTGAACAACAAAAGAGACTTGAACAAGACAAGGAAAATGAAGAGGCATCTTGTGCAATGGAGTTGGAGTAGTAAAGATTAAGGAATGAAGAATAAGATACACACAAGGAGGAAGAGATGAAAAAGATATCAAATATAAAGGCTCAAAATGAAAGGATGCAGTAGGAGAGATTGTAGAAAGAATAGTTGGAGCAGAAAAAGACTTCTTCTAAGCAGATAGTGGAAATAGTTTCTTCTACACATCCTTCCTCAATTCCTCCTATTACTCACTAGGTAACAAATCAGCGAGCTTCTCCTACATGGCTTAAGTTAAATTTGGAGAAAAGCTAGCAAGTTCAATTTCAACTAGTGACATGGGATGACATGATTAAAGAAGTGGAGAAAGTGAAGCATAAGAAGAAGCCTCAATCCATTCATTCCATGAGGCTCACAGATGATGGAGAATTGGTAGTAGAAATTTCCACCCCATTGGATAATAAATATGATAGGGACTTATAGGCTTTAGATTACCAAGTGAGCACTACCAATTTGGGTAAACAAACTAGAAATCAACAAATAAATATCATTGATATCATGTCCACAACTCGCAAGTACATACTGATTAAAGACAAGTAGGCCAAGGATGAGCTCAAGGATTAGGTAGGGTAGATGAATTATTTTCTAAAAGAACTGATTACATCCACCTAAACAACCAACACCATCAAAAGTTCCTATCTTAATGAGCCACAAAGAGGTGGATGAGCTGACTAAAATAAAGGGGAAATCCCAAATGATGGAAAAGTGGATTGACCTTCTTAATAAGGAAATAAAGGAGCTTTTCATAACTGGTTCAAAAAGTTATATAGAGGTAGGTGAGTTGGTAAAGTCTTTGGAATAGTATATTAAGTTGCTTGGAAAGGAAGATGATAAATATATAGAATATATGCAGAAGTTGAAGATATTGAAAAGAGTGCCTAAGGAAGACGTGATTGAATATTCCATTTTTCAAGATCAAGATTTTGGTTATCTTGATAAATGTATTAATATATTGATCTTCAACATAAAATTTCTTATGGAACACAGAAGAATATTGGAACAGGCTCAACAAGACTTGTCTGACGAAAGAAAGGTCATTAAAGGTATTATTGTTGAAATGATTAGTAAGGAGGTTTCACTAGATGTTGGGTTTATTTACTTATAAGAAATGAAAGATCAATGGAATAATAGATTGAAGGAAATTATTAAGAAATGATATTGTTGGAATCAAGGAACACTAAGAGGGGGGGTGAATTAGTGTTCTACAAAATTTAAAAAATATTAATTTGATCTCTAAACCACTTGCAACATTAAACCAAAAGAAATATGTAAGCACATAAAGTAATCAACCACAAAAACATAACAAAAGGATATTTATGTGGAAACCCTATTAGGGTAAAAACCATGGTGGAGGTCAATCCACAATTTGAGTACTCAAATATAGGTGTTTTACAAATGGGGAATGCACATGCATTCAGGAACACTGCCTAGAGTTCATTGATTAGATACAAAAAGAAGAATCATTGTCTTACAAAGGATTTGAATCACATATAGAAGATTTGAACTAATAGAATAGCATCTGCTAATGCATAATTATAGTTCTAGTTAAGCTCATCAGTCACATTCTTGACTTGCTTGTCTGATTCTTCTCTTCTACTTTGTCTGCTTTCATTTGCATCAAAATCCTTTTATGCACAAGTGAAACTGTGCATAATTTCACTACAATCCTTCTAAATTTCACAACATACATCAACACACTTTGTTCACACATAAAAATGATATAATCAATCACTTATATATATCTGCTACTAAGGATTTAATCACTACGTCAACTCCAATAAAATATAAAATATTTACAAATTGTCAACTCAAATATGAAATAATTTCCAATGCACATCAACCAAAGTTGGTCATAGCATAGTGAGGACCCAAAAAAATCCTCAAACCTAAAAAGCACTTCAAACAATTTCACCTTAAACATCTGCAACATGCCACATTCACTTAGTTAGCCTTCTAGCACTGCTAAATAGAAAATTAATCAACCAGATCTCCTAACTCGTACACCAATTGATGTGATGACACAAAAATTGGGAATAAGGTATTCTAGATACCCAACAATGTTCCCTGAGATCTACAACTCAAACTGATAAACTAGTAATGCAAATGGATTGATAGATTCAACTTCAGTTGGATACCCTGTTCATTACTCTGTCTCCTAGTATGGAAAGATATTGAAGTGAAGACTAAATCAATGACTTAGGTTACCATCAATGAAAACACCAGAAGCCATATTCCAACAATCTCCCCATTTAGCATTGATGGCAAGACTTAGTGAAAAATGATAAAGTTTCAGAACCAACATACTGGAATCCTTCAAGACTTCAAAAAGTCATAGCTGACACAACTCCCCTTGAATTTGATAAGGAATTTTTCAATTCTCTCTCTTCCCCATTGAAATCAATGAAAAATAGATAATAAAATATTTTCCTATAGTATTCCCTTTTGAAGTGTAACCAAAAACTTACTTATTTAAAAACTAGTTCAATTTTTTTGAAGAAATACAACCGCTACTTGTGTTATAAAATTATTTTGTATTTTTCCTTCATCTCTGGAAGAAAATTCTTCCATGCTTCTACTGCAATCTTGGTGATTATGATCATGCTATTTTTTTTAGATGTACAGTTGATAATATTGATGAGGGATTCTGAAATGGTGATGGCTTCTTCTAATATCTCTCCTTTCGTCAATATCTCAATTAATTTTCCCAGTTTGCATTCTGTTATGTCCTTTACTTTCCAAAAGGTGTCAACAATCTTGTTTCTAGTGTTTTGAACATTTGTATGCTCTATCTATAATTCTTGAATCTTTTTCTTAAATTTTACACCATCTTGATCTTGGAACATGTTTAAATCTTGTCCAATACTATTCAACTCTGTTTCATTTGTTCCAACTTTTTTTGTATTTGTTGATTGCATGAGGCCATCAAAGACATTATTTATAGATTTTTTTTGTGGTGTTTATGCATTTCCTTAGTTGATACATGTTCCTTCTTAGCTTGGTGAGTGATAATTTTTTCTACTTCTTTAGGTGTAGAATTAATTCTTCCTTGTTTTGAGACTCAGAGTCCATGATTTCCTTGATGCAGTCAATCATCTCTTCTTGTAACATATTCTATAAAATCTCTAATTTAATATGGTTGTGCAAAAGATAAGAACTTAGTACATTTAAAATAATTTCTTGCTCATGTGAAGGTTTGATAGACCATATGTTTGCAATTTTCTGCATTCCATCTTCCTCATGAATAAGCTACAATAGCTCTTCTTTGGTTAAATCACCTTCTTCACTTTCTTTCATCAGTGCCTTTTCTTGTTCTAGTTCAGTTGTTTCCAGTTTTTTTTTTGGGTGTCCTCGGTTTCCTTATCAAATTCTTCATCTAGTATGTCCACAATCACCTCTTCTTTTCCTTTCCCTTCAACTCTTGGAGTCTTTCATGCTGGAGGAGTACAGATAAAAAATTATTTTTCTCTTTTCTTCTTTCTCTCCATCTCAGCAGAGGAGGAACCAAATTTAGGTGCCCTTACCGTAATGGTAATACCAATTGAGCCAAAATTTCTTAGCAAAACTTTAAAGAAAATTTTAGATACTTGATCACAATTTACCAAATTGTTAGAGTGTATGTAAATTTTCTTACAAATTGGTTCACTCTTTTCCCATATTACATTGTTATTTAGTGGTAATCCATTCAAAAAATACATCACAAGACATATAACCAAGGTACCAAACTTGAAAGGGTAATATGTCTTCTTTATCAATTGTACGTTCTCCATCAATTGATCTTTTAGTAATCCACAAAGTTCAAAATCTTGATCTTCCATTATCATCTTGTGTGAAATGTAAACAACACCTGTTGAAGTTTCACCTTATCTATTTCTAAAAAATATTTTGTAGGATACTCCATGCACAATGAACCTAGTCATTGAATCTCTAATTGTTGAGATTATTAACGCCCTTTGATCTCCAATTACTCCAGTTAGGGTTTCAACTACTTTATTTCAGATTGAATTCTTTCTCAACACATCCCCAAATTTGCATAACCTAGTTACAGTTCCAGAATAAACTCAACAATTTCTGCATTTTCAAAAAATGGTAATTCACTCCAAATATCCAAGCTTTTGTGTTTAGCTTCTTTTAGGCATTTCAATTCATCGAGCGACAACTTGTTTCTTACAGCTCTAATCTTCTCATTGCTATACTCATCTAGGTTTAACATTCCTTTGATTTTTTCCATTTTACTTTCCATACTCTTGTCTTGATTCTACCAAAGAAGTTCTTCAACCACACACTAAATTAAATAGAAATTTCTCAATACAACTGAAGTACCTCATGGATTAGGGTTCCACCACTAGATTATCTTCAAGATTTTGAAATTATGGTGCAAATTTCCATCCCTCTTCTTTTCTTCGATATAAAGTGGAAAATAAGTGTTCCAACTTTCTTGTTATAACTTGGAAACCTAACCTTTTTTTGTAATAAATTCTTTTCCCCTAGGTGTTTTGGATACCCTGTTATCTCAGTTAACAAAAAGAAAAATTTTAAACCTTCAATTGCTTGAATTTATTTACAAGTGTTTTCCAATGCATCTATAAATCATTAATACAACTGTTGACAATCTATCACATTCTGACACCAACTATTGATAGGGGGAAAAGCATTTTCTTGAGAAACTCCCCCTAGGCCAATGTCCTAAAATCAATTCCTGGAGGAATTACCAACACCAAATTCTTGTACAAAATCATTTCCTGCATCATACTTGCTCTTTCTTATTCATGTCTTCTTAATCTGATCTCTTATTTCATTCACAGTCACTTTCCCTTTTCCTTTATCATCTTTTTGCATATTTCTTCCTTTGTATGTTGAACCTCTTCTATCCATATTTTTGTTTCTATAGAATCTTGCAATGTGACTGTATTTGTTGCAATTGCAACAAATCATTTTCTTGTCAAAACTAGTCATTCCATTGATTTCTTCCACAAGTATAACATTTAACATTCCTTCTATTGAATTTTTTTTTGACATATTTCGGCATTCAATTGACTTATGAACAAACTTGTTGCGATTGAAACACTGACCGAAGAATGATGGATCACTTTATTTAATTTTACTTCTACATTGAGTAGCCATATGACCAAATTTATTGCAAGAAAAATAGTATCCATTAAAATTTTCAGCATTAGGTTGTCTTACCAAATGTCTTTTTGCTTTGTTCATATGATTTCCTTGCCTAAAATTCCTTTGTCTAGATCTGAGACTTTCTCCTTTCTCATATCCAATACCTCGCTTGTCATTTCCATTCTTCTAACCTTGAGTAAGCTCATAAAGCTTAATTGAGCTAATCTTTAACTTCTTCTTGTATTAATTTGTAGTAGCAAGTTCACCCCTGAGAATAACAATCTATCTTTCAAGCTCTTCTTCATTGTTTCTGGATTGTTGCAGTTCAATCTCCAACTAAATGAATCCTCCATTAATTCTACTGCATTCATTAGATCTTTATTTTAAGGATTGAGCAAGATTCTCCTAATTATTTCTCTCTTCAATCTCCTTAGTCACCTTCATGACCATAGATTCCATCTCATGCTTCAGGGTAGCATTATCTCTGGAAAGCTTTTCACATTCTTCAGTTATTTCCTTCAAGGTTTGATTCAGGTGATAATCATCCATGCTTTTGCTCTTTTTTTGATTAATTTTGTCACAAAGATCCTTTCTCTTCTCAATGGACTTAATAATCTGATCCTTCAATGTCTGAATGAATTTCTTAGCATCCTTAAGATTTTCTTTCAATTCCTATACTTCTGCTTTGGATTGATCAAGATCATCAAGTGCGTTCAAAAGTTACTACTGAAGATTGCTAGAGTCCATTAAATTCCAAGGTCCACCTCAAGCTACCAAACTTCTTTCGAGGAACTAGGCTCTAATATCAATTTTTGGAATCAAGGAACACTTAAAGGGGGGTGAATCAATGTTCTGTAAAATTTAACAATATTAATTTGATCTATAAACCTCTTACAACGTTGAACCAAAAGAAATATGTAAGAACATAAAGAAATCAACCACAACACCATAACACAAGGATTTTCATGTGGAACCCCTATTAGGGGAAAAACCACGATGGAGGTCAATCCACAATTTGAGTACTCAAATATAAGTGTTTTACAAATGGGGAACACACATGAATTTAGGCACATTTCCTGGAGCTCACTACTCAGATATAGAAAGAAGACTCACTCTCTTACAAAGAATTTGAATTACATCTAGAAGATTTGAATAGGGAGAATAGCATCTGCTAATGCCTGATTATAGTTCTAGTTAAGTTCATCAGCCGCATTCTTGACCTGCTTGTCTGATTCTACTCTTCTGCTCTATCTGCTTTCATTCGCATCACAAATCCTTTTATGGACAAGTGAAACTATGCATAATTGCACTACAATCCTTCTGACTTTCACAACATACATCAACACACTTCGTTCACACACCAAAATGATATAATAAATCGCTTATATATATCCGCTACTAAGGATTTAATCACTACAAGTCAGCGTCAACAAAATATAAAATATTTACAAACCATCGACTCAAATCTCAAATAATTTATAATGCGCATCAGCCAAAGTCAGCCACAACATAGTGAGGACACAAATCAACATCCTCAAACCCGAGAATACTTCAAACAATTTCACCTTGAACATCGGCAACACACCACATTCACTTAGTCAGCCTTCTAGCACTATTAAATAGAAAACCAATTAACTGGATCTCCTAACTCATATGCCAATTGATGCAATGACACAAAAATCAAGAAAAAAGAAATTATAGATACCCAATGACCTTCCCTATGATCCACAACTCTAACTGATAAACTGGTAATGCAAATGGATTGATAGATTCAACTTTGGTTAGATACCCTATTGATAGATTCAACTATGGTTAGATACCCTATTCATTACTTTATCTCCGGGTATGGATAGATACTAAAGTGCAGACCAAATAAATGACCTAGGTTGCCATCAAAGACAACACTAGAAGCCATATTCCAACAAATATATTATGGAGTGATATGGAAAAGTTGATGGACATCAAATTTTATGTAGGATACGCTGCCCGAAATGTAACATAGCTACAAGATATGTATAGGAACACCACCAAAGAGTTTGAAAGAGTAATGTTCAGGGTGGAATGGGTAGATGCACCTAAAGATGTTACCTTGCAGAATATTTTCAACAATACTAATGATTATTTCAAGTAGGTTAATGCATCCAAGGCAACTAAAATTGGCTAAGTGAGAAAAGGAATATTCTATTTTTTGAAAAGGGATGAAGTAAAAAATGTCAACCAATTCTAGGTGTCCTTTGGATAGCAACACCTCCAGATCCTTTTTTGACAAAAAGATAGCTCCAAATCAAATTTGGTAGACCATAGATTGGGTGTAGTGATTAGCAATCAACAAAGTAGTGACTCCTAGACAATTTTTGACCAAATTGGCACAAGGCATACTTACTAGCTCCAACAATTTCAACAAAGAAAGGACCCAGATTTACCTGAAGGTGCCGCTATAATCATGGATTTGGGCCCCAAATTTGTGAATCATTATTTTTGATAGGAGAGATTAATGTTTATTCTTTATATAAGTTAAAATTTTCTCCTCATTGTAAAGGTGGGCTAATTGAAGTTAGATTGGCGGCCTAAAACTAGATATAGTTTATTTTACAGCTTTATGCAGGACAATAAAACATTTTACAAATTTTAATGCAAATAGTTAGTTTCCATAAGTTATTAGTTTAATGATAATATTGGTAGACAATGGTTTTCTGTATGTTAGTGGATTTTTCTTTGAATAAATGTCTGTTAATTTATGAAAATCAATAGAAGATTCCAAATTTAAAACCATCTATTATGTTAGTTTTGGATGATGTCTCTTGATGTTTATTGATCTATGAATCTTGGTGATAAGCTTATGGTGTTTATTATTTAAAAAGTTAAAAAAAAGTGATTATGAATGGTGTTATAAGTATTAAATCTGCACTATTAATGAATGTGATTTCATGAACTTTCTGAATTACTTCATTTTATAGTTTCAACTAAATAGGAAATGCTCATTATAGGAAGTACATGTCTAAATTTGAAGGAATCTGTGTTCACATCTTACTATTGTAAAACTTTGATTGATTTTTTTTGTTTATTTAAAACCCACATGTTAGACTACCTCATACTACCCAGTTTGTAACCATTTACCACCAAAAGACCCTTGAATATTATAGTTACATGGAAGACTAAATGATGAAAACATAGTTGAGAACCAACTATAGAGACCTTGGAAGATAGATTGTTTTAGATCACTTGTCTTTTTTAGGAGAAATAGAGTAGAAACATTATACTTAATGTTGCTTTGTTAATTTTTACCATCAACAAGAAACATTGGTTGAGGTAAAGGAGACTATGATACACAAAGTGAACATCATGAAGGAGTTGATCAATGACTTACAAAGTGCTTGAGAAGTCAATGAGGAAAAAAATTTGAATCTTATCAACATGGTTTAAGAGCTTCCTTGTAAGTTACTTGATGACAATCAAAAATTCCTTTCCTCAAATGTGGTTGTCTAAGAATTCACCAATATGGTATTGAGATAATTTGGAGATCAAGCCTTCCCAGTGGCTGCAATGGACAAGTTGATGTATATTCAATTAACTTTGGAAAACCTAAAGGATTTTTTAGGAAGACATGAGAGGATGGTTGATAAAGTTGAATGTGCCTTGTTTAAATTTTTAGTATTTTCATCCTTTATGTAATTAGTTTCAAACATTTTAAATGTCATTTTCAAATATGTAATTACATGTAAAAGCATAGAAATCCTAAACCAAATCAGACTCTCTTGTTGAATAGGTCAATTTAGTTATTTCTTTCCTAGATTAGCTCTTAATATCTCCTCTATATATATGAGGGAGATATCTTGTAATAGGACCTTTTTATCTTTTGAAACAAAATGTTGCCATTTTGAAGAGCATAATTGAAATCTTTGAGTTGAATGTGTAAATTAAAATTTAATCAATAAAAGAAGTATATTGCCTCTAACCTTTATTTTGGGGCATGTTTGTTGTATATTAGAGTGTTCTTATGTTTCTCATGTCATATTATCTTTAAGTTGATTTATAAATGGTGTATTATTTAATTATTGAAGGGGGATTCAGATTTAGTATCGGTAGAATTTGTGCTATCATATTTTCTTTGTGTTGTGATTGTTGGCTATATTCTTGTGGATTTTTGGTGTTGTTAGTTGATAGTATTTGAGCTACAACTTGCTACACGGGTTACTCTTTGGAATCATCTTTGGGAATAACTTAGAGTCTTCAATCTATAATTTGTTGTTACATTTGAACCATCATGGAAAGTGATGGAAGACTTTGGGTTTCCATAGATTTTCTAAGTTACTATCATTTGTTGGTAATCATTCTGGTTATTCTTACATCTAACAGAATTGGGTAGCAAGTATTATTGCTCCAACTAGTATTATTTAGTTTATTACTTATTGTGTTGAAAGAATGAAGATGTGTATTTTCATTGATGTCAATGTTACATCTTGAATATTAGAATGGTACGAAGGATACTTTTCTCAGTACCTAATTCTAGAATTTCAACTAGTCTAGATGAATAGTTCAAAACTTGCATTTGACAAAGGTTTATTTTATAGAGTGTTCCTAGTTTTCAGTGCAATATGCATAGCCTTTTTTTCCACACTTCTTCACGAGTGTGCACTTGGACTTACAGTTTTGGGATGATGTTTTTAAGGTTTCTGTGAGTTAATATTTGCAACTGGTAACACATTTTCAAATCCACATGTTATATGTGTATGAACCAATTGAAATATTCCATTTTAGGTCTTATGCCTAGCTGACCTAAAATATGTAAAAGGTTATGGAGATTAAAATTATAATGAGAATTTAAGAAGGAGCTATTATAGGTCCATGTTGACCTATATCTCATAGGTTTTTGGCACAAAGGTAATTGAATTTGAATTGGGTGCTGACAAGTCACATTTTGCATTCCCTTGGTGTCATCTATTAAGGCTGACCTAGTTAGTGTTTGCAATGATGCTCATGTATATATATAGAAGATCATTTTGAGATTAAGGATGGTATGCTAGTAATGTGATCTGAATACAAGCAACAAAGTGAATTTTTACAGAAGATTGAGAAAAGGATATGTGAATGTAATTCAAAGAAGAGATTTGTGTTTTCTATCAGGTGATGTTGTTTGGATCAAAATATTGAGATTCAGAGTAACTGAATTCAACATATGACAAATGCATTTTGTATTATCAAAACTTGGTTGTGTTGCCACCTTTCTTGTCTTACTTTTTAATGTGAATAGTGAGTCCTTCTAGTAATGAGCCTCTATGTAATATTTTATGACTAGTCATATTATATTGTGAGCTAATCCTCATTGTGATTTTTTCCATCTTAGGTTTTCCACATAAAAATTTTGGTGTTCATGTGCTACATATGTTATGGGTTATTTATGTTTTCATTTCTATTAACTACTAAGTATGCTATGTTAATTGGATGGTTGGTAATTAAATGTTTTTTTGGAATAATAATTCACCCCCCTCTTAGTATTCTGGGTGTTCAACAATTGGTATTAGAGCTTGGTTCCCATAAAGGATCTTGGAATTTGAACTGATGGCTAATAATGGTTGCATACTTGATAAGGATGGAGAACTTCAGTTCCTCTTGAAGATCTTGATAGAGTTAAAAAATAAAATAGAGGTTTGCAGGAAAATCTCAATGAAGCTAATTTGAATGCATCAAGAAATTGAGAGAAAAAATAAAGAAATTTAGAGAAAAGCATAAGGAAGTCAGTGAATAATTGAGACAAGAAAATGAAGACATCATTAGAATAAGAGTATAGGTGGAAGAAAAGAAAATAATTGAGGAATGCATAAATACTATGGTAATAGAAAAAATAATGAGTGCATTAATTTTGAACAAGTGGTAAACCTGAGAATAGATTTGGAGAAAGCAAGAGTTCATGAAGACAAGTTTAAGACAAGCTCTACAATGCTTGATGATCTAATTGCATGTTAGAAAGCATCCAAAGATAAAAGTGGTTTGGGAATTGAGACAAGTGACAGTTCAAAATTAGAAAAGTTTAGTGAACCTAAGAAGACAAAAGATAAAGAGAACAATGGCAAGTACTAGAATCAAAGAAGACCTCCCACTAGATAGCTAAATGCTCAAAGGTACTCATCTTTCAATCGAATTTGTTATTTCTATAATAAGTTTGGTCATAAATCAATAGAATGTAGAAGGAAAAAAATAGAATGTTTCATCCTTTACTGGTCAATGCTTTACTTGCAAGAAGTTTGGACATAAAGCAATTGAATGTAGAAATCAAATGAGGAATACTTACACAAATAGCAAAATGTTTCAATACTTCAGTGGGTATTGCTATACATGTTATGGATTTGGACACAAGGCTAACTAATGCAGATCCAAAATGAATGAAAAGAGTAACTCTCAGAGGAATATTGTATGTCACAATTGCAATAAATCAAGACATATTGGTAGATTTTGTAGAAACATAAGAAATAATAATTTTGAAGTAAAAAATAATCCAATCAAAAAGGTTGATCTGACAAAAGTAAAGAAGGAAATGAAAAAGATATGGAGGAAGAAAGGTCATGCAAAGAAGAAAGAACAAGAAATTACAAATGAATTTGTACCACCCTCAAGTCTAGATAACTCTTTGAAAAGCTAAACCCAGGCTTTGGCTTAGGGGGAGCAATTATAGAAAATAAAAAAATCGCCCTATTGTTGGTATAAGATGCCACAGCTTGGCACAAAGACATCAGATAGATATTGACAGACTAAATATTTTGGAGAAAATTTTGGAAGAAAATAAGCTTTTGTAGAGTTTTGTGGAGTAGAAAAGGGTTTGTTGTTACGTAGTGAGGATTTTTTGTCATCTTTTTTGATTGGTGCATTAAATGTGAATTAGGGAAAAATCCTTGGATTTTAAATTTCTAAACTTGGCCTAATTAACTCACCTTTATGAATTTGGAAGATAATTGAAGCAAATTCAAAAGTTCAAGAAGTAGAGCATCTCAAACCCTAGTTTTAGTCAAGCAAAGAAAAGGTATTTACCATTTCTTTAAAATATATTTTTAAGGATTTGAATTCTAAAGAGATGGCCACACCTATCATAGTAAACATAAGTGAGAAGCTTCAACTAAAATTCAAGAAATACCCCATGAAGCTCAGAGCTTTTTCAAGCATACCAAAAAGGGTTTTTCCTATTGAGGACACTAGGGTTTTTATTCATGAAAAAATGAAAGAATATAACCATGTGAAACTCATCGACCCATGGATAAATGAGTTAAATCCAAAGATGATCATCAAATAAGCCTGAATATAAAAACCTAATGACAAATAATTTGGATGTCTGGTAGTTGTTTCCAAATTTCACCTATGATGATGCTTATAAGTTTGTAAGAATAGGATTGAGTAAAATATATCATTGCTATTTCTAGATAGATAAGCCCAACATGATATCAAAAGAGGTAATAAGGGAAGTGAGAAGACTTGTGCTAGTATTAAAATTTGTAAAGAACAAAGATGTAATAGAGCTGACTGGAGCCACATTTGATCATAGGGCTCTCAAAATGGACACTAGTAAGAATCCTGTAGTAAGGTATGCATAAATGGTCATAGTATACAAAATTTATTACACAAATATGGAAAACTTAGTGTCAGCTACAACAATCCATGTTTCCTATGAGATGGTGGAAAAGGGTAGAAACTATGGTTTGTGTGAATTTCTTTGAAAACAACTGTTTGGCAACTTGAAACAGACCAAGGATAAGAAATATCCATTCAAGTTTAGTTCTCTGGTAGCTATTTTGTTAATCTATTTTCTAAGAGAGCTTCTAGGGATAAGCAATGTCATATGGAATCAAAGGAAAATAGTGCCACATCAAATTTTGGAACAATTGTGTAGTTTTGGTGACTTGAAGGTTCAAGAAGAGGCACTTACTGCATTCTTCATAATATTTTGGAGGAGAATGACTGAAAGGGAAAGGATCCGTCACACCTTAGTGGAAAAATGTCAAAATGACATCACATTCTTAGTTTCCACTTATTTTTGTATTATTGAAGCTATGGAACCTATAACAACTTGGATTCCCCTAATCGAATATGAGATGAATGAAGTTGAGGTTGATGGTCTTAATAATTTTTTTCTAAATATTCCTAAGGACCCTAACCGAGAAAGACATGGGGCTTATGAAGAATAATAAATGAAAGTAAATATGGAATTGTCAAAACCTGCCAGTAAGAAAAGAGTGACAAAATAAATAAATGAAATTTTCCAAAGAAATGGACTTAGATTAGAAGAAATAAAATTATTAATAAAAAGAGTTTTTTAATTGGCATGAACCACTGCTATGTTCGCTAGACCCATAAGATCTAGTAGAACTGGTTCCTCTACTCAACAATAGCCTAAGCTAGTTTCTACTCCTTGCAACACTAAGAGAATGAAGATCAGTGCTTTGGTAGCAAAAGAATATCAGTTAAAGAAAATAAAAGCTACTCTAGTAGCCTCTTCATTTTCCTCTAAGATAAAAAGAGAAAAGAAACAAAAAAATAAAAGAGAAAAGGACATGAGTGTGCTCTTTGAAGAAGAAGAAGACAAGTATTAAGAGTCAACCTTAACTATGAAGAGTCAAAGAATAGAGATAGTTGTCTCCTCTAAAGAAGAAGATACAAAGAAAGAAAAGTAAGCTTTTAGAGTACATATGCACAAGGTAAAAGAAGAGAAAGGAAAGAAGCCTGAATCTAATGATCTAGAAAAGAAGAAGAAAAGAAAGAAGTTTACTCTGAAAATTCCTCCAAGCCAAATGAACCTAAATTCACTATTTGATGGTATTTTTCATAACAAAACGTTGAAAGAAATTGATATCATGTATCAAAAAGAAAATGAGGAAAACAATGTTACCATAATTATATCTATCATCAAATGTTTTGTCACTGTTGAAGTTGATAAGGAGTATATTAAGAAAAAGGTCAAAAATCATGTATGGAAAGTTTTACTAGAAAAGAGAGAAGAAGAAACTACATTAGAAGAAAAGATCAGATTGGATGCTATTGAGAAGATTGTTTTCTCCCTATCTAAAACTAATAAGGCCACATTAACTCAATTTTGTAGAAAAGTATTTAGATCAAAGAGAAGGATAATGCTTCTCATGGAAAAAGACTAGGATCAAATTGAGAAAATATAGGAGAATAAAGAGAAGGTTACTGAGATAACATAAAAAATTGAGATGATTTATGTTTGTTCTTCCAACAAGGGACATGTTTCAGAAAAAGAAAGTAGTGATGATGAAGACGAAATTTTAGATAATACTCTTCTAGACATGGAAGAACCTATGCAAGAAAATGATCAAGATATGTATCATGGAAAAGGAAAGAGTGGATAGTAAACTATGAAGGTTGACACTCCTATCACATTGGGAAACATAGTTCAAAACAATCATGTGATATATGTTCCTCTAATAGATACAAAACATGGCACTAGTGAGGGCAATAATCATGAACTAGAAAATGAGAAAAGAAAGACAAATGAGGAAGACAAAGGTAGATGTAATGATGAAAAGGAAGAAGAGAAAGACAAAAATTAAGAAGGTGAGCAATGAAAAAAAGGAAAAGATGAAGGAGAAAAGGAAGAAAAGGAAAAAAATAAAGGCACCAGTAAAGAAGTAAAGGCAGAAGGAGTTACTAGATCCAAAAAGAATGAAGAAGATGAGAGATATGAGGAGTTACCTAAGAAATCCATAAATCCCTTTGGTGATCCTGTAAAGAGTCTACTACCCAATCAGAAATGGTTCCAACTGGAAGTCTCTTTACAATTGTTGTGATTTCCTATTGGTGACTTAAGTAAGATTCCCCCTGAGCATAAGATGCAGTTGAGTGATGAGTTAAATGTATCTACAAGAAAATAAATTCTTGAAACATTCCAAAAGAGTAATGAGTTGATGGAAGAAGCATTGAAAGTCTTGCAAGAAATCACTCTAGGTAATACTAATATTGATACTTCATTATCTTCTATGGCGAACTTCAGATTGCTAGTTGATTCTTTTAAAGGTCAAATAGAAAGAAAGGCTATAACAAGGCTTATAGAAAAATGTGCATAAACCAATGCTAATATTGAAAAATTATTTAAAGAGGTACATGACTATGAGGATGACGAAAAATGTTAAGTTTATAATGCATTGTGTGGCCAGAAGCCACACAGGGTATAAAAGCTAAAATGGACTCGATTGAGTCTCACATTTCCAAAGCATCAAATGAATATGATCTGGAACTAGACAAAAAGTATCATAATTGGCCTTCTATAGTGGATCTACAAGAAAAATTCCTTACTTTGTAGACCTAAAAGGAAAAAATTGTTTGCAAAATTGGAAAGCTAAGGGACTGTGTAAAATCATATCACATACCTATTTTGTGTGCCCTAGAAAATGCTAACAAGATCTCATAGATAAATCTTAATCTCAGCATTATGGAAGAAGGAGAAGTTTCCTTGATGGAGCTTGAGACTTTACATAGGTTTATTTCTGCAACAAAAAAGAATTTGGGAAGAAGGAAATCCTATTTGGCAAGCCATGCTACATCTTAGAGTTGACCATTTTCATGTTCTCGAGATCTCTTTGTACATATGAGGATGTATTAGGAATTTTTTTTTAATGGGGAGTTCATCTTGTACATATGGTTAATATAAGTTTTTGTGTATATGCACCCTTTTCCCTTGATGTGAAAGGGGGAGAGATGGAGAGATGGAGAGATGGAGAGATGTGTAGAGAAGAAATGCTAGCATAGGTTTCCATCAATGATAAAGGGGGAGATTGTTGAAAGAATGAAGAATATGTGTATTGTCATTGATGTAAACATTACATCATGACTATCAAAATGGTATGAACGATACTCTACTTAGTTGAACTAATTCCTAGCTAAGTACTTCTATTATGTTTCTACATCGATATTTTCTGCTCTTTGATCCTCCGTAGATTAGTTCACATTTCATCACACATTTAGATATATTTTTTTGATTCCAATATGTTATGGATGATATCAATACCTAACTCTATAATTTTAGCTGGCCTGGATGAATAGTTCAAAACTTGCATTTGAAAAAAGTTCTATTTGTAGAGTGTTCCCATTTTTCAGTGTAATATGCATAGCCTTTTCTATTCGTACTTCTTCTTCACGAGTGTGTTCTTGGCCTTGTGGTTTTGGGATGATGTTTATAGGTGTTTGTGAGTTAATATTTATAGATGGTATGACATTTTGAGATTCACATATTCTGTGTGTATTAATTAATTAAAGTATTTCATTTGAGGCCTTATGCTTGGCCGATCTAAAATATGTAAAAGGTTATGGAGATTAAAATTATAATGCGAATGTAAGAAGGGGCTATTATAGGTCCATGTTGATCTATATCTCAAGTTTGTGTGATGAAGGTAAATGAAGTTGAATTGGGTGCCAACAAGGCACATTTTTCATTCCCTTGGTGTCATTTATTGAGGCCGACCTAGTTAGTGTTTGCAATGATGCTCATGTATGTATCTTAATATTAATATTAATATTAATATTAATATGTATATATATACATATATATACACATATATATACACATATATATATATATATATATATATACACACATATATATTCACATATATACATATACATACATACATACACACACACACATATATACATATGTGTGTGTGTATATATATATATATAGAAGATCATTTTCAGATTAAGGGTAGTGTGCTAGTAATGTGATTTGAATACAAGAAATAAAGATAATTTTTGCATATATGAATAGACATATATATGCACACATATAGACACACATATTTATACATACATACATACATACATACATACATACATACATACATTCATACATAAACACACACACACATATATAGAAGATCATTTTCAGATTAAGGGTGGTGTGCTAGTAATGTGATCTGAATACAAGAAACAAAGTGATTTTTTTTAGAAGATTGAGAAAAGGATATGAGAATGTAATTCAAAGAAGAGATTTGTGTTTTCTATCAAGAAAAGTGGTTTAAATCAGAATTTTGAGCTTCAAAGGAACTGAATTTTACATATGATAGATTCAATTTTTATCAGTTCAAAACTTGGTTGTGTTGCCACCTTTCTTGTCTTCATTTATGCTATAAATAGTGAGTTCACTTGGGTAGTAAGTCGTTTTGGCAGTGAGCCTCTATGTAATATTTTATAAGTGGTCGTACTATATTGTGAGCTAATCCTCACTATGGTTTTTTCCATCTTGGGTTTTCCATGTAAAAATTCTAGTGTTCATGTGTTGCATGTGTTATGGGTTTTTAATGTTTTCATTTCTATTAAATAATAAGTATGCTATGTTAAATGGATGGTTGATAATTAAATAGTTTTTGGGAATACCGATTCACCCCCCTCTCGGTATTCTGAGTGTTCAACATACTATGAACATCAAGGTCATTATTGTAACCCATTTCCCTTGTTCTAAAAAGAGAATATATGTTGATGGAGACATCCCCATGGATAGTTGTAGTGTGCATAATATTAGTTTAACTTCTGGTTGATTTTAGCGATCAATAAGAAGGGAAAATTTCACTTATGAGAGGAAAGATTTTAGCGAGCAATAAGAAGGGAAAATTTCCTACTCACATCAACGAGAACATTTTAACTCGTGTCCTGGTTGACCTCACGATTTGTGTGAATGTCATGACAAAGTAGACTCTTCTTATCAACTTTTTGCATAAGGAGGAATATGAGAAATTGTAGACCACCATACATATGCATGATGGAATCTTGGTCCCTCCTCTTGATTTCATCACCCTCTTAGTCCTAGTAGGATCCAGGGTTGTAGATACCTCTTTTGATGTCATTCTAGAGACAAACTTGTTCAGGGTGAAACTAGGCATTATGTGGTTAGTTTCCATGAATGGAGTCAATTTAGTAATTCATAAGTGTATTAAGTTTTATCATAAGGGCTTTGTGCATGTTGTGTAAAAAAATAGTTAAAAACTATTGGTGTCACATGGGCGATACTCGTCATATCACTTTTAGCCCACCTAGGTTAGTTTGCTTCCTTTGAGGATGGACTTGTTGTATCACACCTATTTCAAGTATAAGATTTGGTCATGGTGTTGAAGGTGACCTACCTTGCATCCCCCTAAACCATATTTTTCAAAGGTTACATGATTGCGTTGTAGCAAGTTGCCTCCTCCTCTCAACAAAAGGGGAAAGGGAGGCTTGCTAGCACCCAAGATCCTTCCTCTTCTTTTGCTGATTCATCCACTTCCACTTCTCACCCTATTGTGGCACCTTTGAATCCTACTCCCATACCTTGCATGAGGATTCTAATGGTGCCCTCTTGGAAAAAATCCAAGTGTTAAATATTTGAACTTACCATCTTTCCCATGGTGCTTAGGCCTATTTTTTATGGTAAGGGGAAGGGCCCTCATAGAGTTTCCCCTATGTCTTAGCCTCTATGACCTCCTATTGCTCCCACCACTTTGGCAATGAATGGGAGGAGGCCTACTATTGAGGCATCGATGTCCACTTCCTAGTCCTACTCCTACTCAAGAGACCACCCTTCCATCAATAACGGTAGTGGAGGATACTCCTATTGAAAAATAAGAGCCTCTTGTCCCTTCTCAAGCATGTGAATTCTAGTTCCCAAAGTTGACAAAATTGGGTTGTGCATAAGCATAAGCATAAGAGAAAGGCTTTGATAGGTGAAAAAGCCACCTTGTAGAAGGGAGAAAGGGAGTTGGTAGCTCATGTTTTGACACCTCCTGTTAAACAGGCGCATGAAAACTGAAAGGGGGGGTGAATTGGTTGTCACAAAATTAAAACTTAAAAATCCAATACTTAGTAATTCCACAACCACACTATTATGTTATTAAGTATGAGCATGAAACAAAAATAATAGAAATTAAATCAACACAATGAACACCAGATTTTTACGTGGAAAACCCAATGAGGGAAAAACCACTGTGAGGGTTAGCTCACAATATAAAGATTATAAACTGAATACAAATGATCACTTCCCAAAAGAGGACTCACTATCCAAGTACAAAGGCTCACTGCCTACAAAAAGGAATCACTATCCAATAGAGAGGCTCACTATGTATAGATACAAAAGAGAAGAAATGACCCACCACAATAATTAACACATTCAAAGGATTGCATAAACCTTTAGCTCACTGCCTTCAACACAATAAGGAATTTCTTTCATAACTCACTTACACACACACTTATGCTCTTATGATTTGTTGCTCACTTTCATCACTTTACATCACACTTTCATACAACTTTTCACAATTCGACTTAATTTTATACCATTCCTCATCCTTAGAAACTTTCTCCAAGGTTGGTGATAATTATCTCATTTCATAAATTCAAAATAGGTCATCGAATCAACATTATTGTGGTGGAAAGGAATGAGAGTATACCAATAAAAAACATTTTTCAAGATCAAAAATAATATCTCGAATCAACCACATGCCTCCTTAATGAAATTTTATTTTTCAAATGAAGTGTAAACACCAGGTCGGCCAAACCCAATGAAAACACAAAAGTAAATTGATGTACATGCTCCCCAACAAGAAGATGGCATGCAAATGCCATGACATGCTTCCTTATGCATGAGAATACATATTAAAATCTTCTAGATACATCCACAACAAAACAACAAACTTCAATCACTGAATACCTTTCACCAGTCCATCTGGACAATATAAACTCACATTGAAATATTGAAACATGACTTCTAGATCACCAATATTCAAACCTATTTGCTAGAGCAAAAAAAAGACCTTTACAAGACATATTCTAGATCCACAAGATCTAAAACAAAATAGAGGAGGATTGTAAAGCAACAATATTTATCCCAGTCCGTATAAGACGAACTCTACCAGAACAATTCACATACCGGTGAACATAACTTTCATGTACCATCAAACCAAAAGCTAAAACTCAAGAGGTGCCATCATTAAATCACCATTATCAAACCTTCAGATCTACACAAGCATAGGATCAACACAAGAGAAATGCGAAGCACATACTGGAGCATATTTTGAACACTTTCATCATTTTGACATCTCTTTTTTACTAATTTTATCAAAAGCACTTGGAAACATATCAAACCAACACATCTACTACACCAAAAAGATAGCTCCATGTACTCACAACATCTTAGCAGCATCTCAGCTATACATGTACAATCTGCAACATATCGAACTGTGTTGACATCAATGACAACATTAATGACCACCACTAGACTAGATCATAATTGCAATACCTCCTATTGTGCCTCCTTCTGATCCTACTTTAGTTCCACTCATCGCATTTCTTCTTCTATATATTCTAGCATTTGTTGATGATCCTCACCCCAAAAGGGTGCAAGTGTTTATCACTTCTTCTATGGAATCTCCACTTTTTATGTCCCTTCGAGACATCCCTCCTTTTTCTCAAATTGTGGGCATGCTAAAGACCATCGTGGTGTTCACTGTAGTTATGTCCTCTTCCTCCTTACCTTCTACTACTTCTATTTGGATTCCACATCCTCCACTGAAGCATACTTTGGAGGATGAGCTTGCTTCAAGTGGAGGCTAGAAGAAGGGTTCGCCTTCTTCAGAAGGGATTTTTTCTTTTACTTGCATCATCCTTGTGATGGAGGCAACCCCGACATACCTTAAGTTTTCATTGTCCTTCTTGATGATTTCAATGGTGGATCTCAGAAACCTCCTTGCTCTCCCTCCTGATTAACACATGGAACTCTTATTAAGTGCATGTTTAACTCAATGGATGATGTCCCAGCTCTGTCAGTGATCTTTGCAAGATCAATGACCTTTACCTCATAGGAGTTGAGTGAAGGAGACTTTGAGAGGATTTCCTCATTAGCTCTTGTTGTAGGAGAGTCAAAGGGTGCTGCCCTTGCTATCTCGCCCTTGCAAGATCATCCACCTTCCCCATATAATGATCTAGATTGTGAGAATAATGACCTCTTGGTTGATGAGGACTAGGGGAGTACCTCTTCTTTATCTGTAGAATAGAATTGTGTGTGTGTTGTGTTTTCCCTGTGCTTGTTTTTAGGTGTTCTCCTAGGACCCTTTCCACCCTCATAGGTGCTTGGGTACAAGAGTGAAATTGTGTTGTAAACTTCCTCTACATGTTTGATCATTATTCTACATGTTGTACCTTGGTTTTTTGACAATTGGGGATGATGCAAAGTGTTGGGGGAATTTAGGCCTTCCTTCCATTTTGACCTAATTTTTTATTTTTATTTGTTCTTCATGTGCTCTTCTTTAGATCTAGGAACTTTAGGGACTGATGATCTATTGTTCACATATATCATGGGTTACCTATAAGAACTGACCTGACCTCGAACTCCCAGATCCCCTTATCTCTTGATTTCTTTGTCTCTGCTTGTCTTTTATTTTCTTCGTGATTTCTTGCCTCTCTTTTTGCTTTCTTGGTGATGTTGTGGTTCTTATGTGTTGTCCCTCATGTGCATGAAAATATTTCCATGTGTACATCTTGCTATGTCTCATGGTTCACAACATCACTGCCCTTTCTTACTTTTCTTAGGACATCATGTGCTACTTGGATTCACATGCACCATCCTAAGGTTGGGCTACTACTATTTTGATTTTCAATAGGGTAAATTTGGTTGCCAAAGTATCCCTTACTAAAAATTTTGCATTTTTCAAAAATTGCATCTTTCAACAAGGATCCCCTTAGTAAAATTTATCTTTCAAAAAATAATTCATAGCAAAAAGAATCAAAAGCCTTATCTTCGATAAGGCCGTTCTTTTTATTGTATTCCTTGACAAAAAAGTCATTTGCAAAAAAATGTTGTTCTTTTCAATCAGAGTGTCCCTTTCCATGGACCCATTGCTATCTTGAAGGGTTCCTGAGAGACCGCTTTGAAAGCTTCTCATTCAATTACTTATTCTAAAATATGTATATCTATCTATTTGAGGTTTTCTACCTAAAGTGTTTTCTATAGCCTAACATGTTACTTTACAGGACCGAGCACCTATAAAGCCACTTTTATAATAAATATTAGAGGACTAAGCACCTCATCAAGATTTCCTTGTAGGACTGAGCACCTGTAAGGGCCTTTGCATCAAACCTAGGGAGTCCCTTCACATCGGGCCCTATAGGACCGAGAACCTATATATGGTGCCCCCTTTGAAGGGCTAAGAGCTTGTGAAGCACTTTCTCTCTATAGGACCAAGCACTTGTAAAGCCTTTGTTCATCTTCTTTAGGATTGGGAACTTATGGAGCCAATTTTGTCAGACTTAGCACCTACAGAGGCTTTGTTCACCTTCCACAAGATCAGGTAACTATGGAGCGATGTTTCTCTCTCTTTCACATCATGGTTGCCCTATGGGATGAAACACCTATAGAGCTCCCTCCTAAGTGTATGGGTGCACTAGGTTGAAGATATGCTTCCTTAATAATTTAGGTATATACTCTTCAACTTCTTTCTACTTTACCTTGCATTCATACCAACACACATGCTTGGTAAAATAAGGGAAAAATGTAATGGAGTGAATTTTCACTACTAGGAAAATTCCCCATTTACATAGCCTTACCTTAGAAAATGAATTTTTGATGATGCAATTCCACATCCACCACCTTTCTCCATCCATCTAGCAAATCCTTTTGGTGTTGGTGGAGGGATCTCTTTAGGGATGTGTGTGCATCACACAAATGTCCATGTGTCACACTATCATCCTGATCAGATTTCTTCCTCTAGAATTTTTAGAGGTTTTATGTTCCTCCATTGGCGATGAAGTGTAATGTCTCTACCTCCCTTGACCATCAAGAAATAGGTCTTTTTCCTCCCTTTTTTCATTCAAATGGTCTATCTTCTTATTCTTTCATTCCTTCTTCTTGATTCCACTTCATTCTCTACACACTCTTAGCTTCATCCTCACACTCTCAAGGTTCTACAACACTCATTTGTGGCTACAAGCTACTGGTTCTTACCTGCTACATTCATTTTGTTACGACAACGTTACTGTTGGAGTACTTGTAGTTGGGGAGGTGGTATTGTATTTCATCATTTCTCTTTATATCACTTTGTGTATTTATGTAGCATACTTGTTGTTAGTGATTTCTCTTAGCACTATTTTCTTTCTATTTCTACACCATTTTCTATATGCTATTGTTGTTTAGCTATCCATGGAGGTGAAAATACTAAAGCAAGGGACTGACTAAGGGAGTCCTCTAAAAATAACCCCAACATTTTCCTTGGTATTGTGTGTGTAGGAATATTCACATGGAGTTACTTGAAGATTCAATTCATGGGTAGAAAGGTTCTATCTCTCATGCTATTTGTTAATTTGAGCATAGCTTAGAAATATAATTCTTCTTATTGAACTTCAGTTTTGTATCTCTCTGGTACTCTATATTATTGAAAAAATTCCATCAGTTAGTTTTCTAGTTGGTTTTTTGGTGTTTTAGTCTATTTCTTAGACCCTCTATTTGTATGGAAGACAACATGCCACACTAGAATCCATAACCTGCACTATCATCCTCAAATAGTGAGTTATCTTGGTAGTAGATTGAACCCTCAAAATTAGCTTGTCTAGTCCCTGAAATGTTTGGTTTAGTAGAAGGACAACATCCAAATTTCTCTTCCTTTTCAACCTTAATGTCTTAACCTTCCAAATTCACCTAGAAAATATTGAGGTAGTTTAGGGTAGCCTATTACTTAGGACTCTCCTATGACCTAGAGTCTTAGAGTGAATGGTCCCCCTTCTCTATAATAAATCAATCATCACGTTCATGAGAAATTTGAGTTCTTCATCATCCACCATTGAAATAGAATTAGTATCTATGTTCTTGGGATGAAAAAATATTTTTAAGGTGGGAACATCTTCTTAGAATAGTTTTAAGAGTTGAATCTAATAATTGGTGGAATTATAATAAGGATTTGACAAGTGACAAAGGAAATCTAGATGAAATACAAAAATCTTGATGTAGGATGTGAGGTCAAGAAGAGATATGTGATGTTTCACAATATGGATGGAGGTTAGGATTGAACATGGGGATGAAATTGTATAAGTACATTATAACTTTGAAAATAGATGAAGTGGTTAGAAGAAATTTTGGAAAAGATGTAGAGATGTAGATCAACATGGGATATCTAGATGGAAAAATAGAATTATATAAGTAAGCTTGAAATATGAATAAATTATTGGTAAAATGATTGAAACATTTTTAAAAAATTATGCAATATAATTTAGGATGGGAGATGTAGGGTTTAATTTCCAAAACTCCATCATAAGTATACATTAAAATTAATAATGGGAATCTAAGAAAATTTGGAGGGATAAAATGGTAGGAGGTGAAGAGAAGATAAAGTAAATCCATTAGAAAAGTACATGATGAAATTAGAAAATATTTGAGAAAATATGCCAAAACCAATAAAGGGAAGTGAAGGTGGAAATAGAGGAATTTCAAAGGTATGAAAATAAAATATAACTCAATAGGAAGGAAATTGCAAGAAATGTAGTAAATGATTAGGGAATTAGATTATTGGATGTTCATATGTGGAGGGAAAATAAAATAATATATTGATACATGTAATTTTAAAATGGGAAAGGGGGTGGTAAATAATCAAATGTTGGTAAATTTGGATATGTATAAGGATTGGAGGAAGTGCAAATGAATTCAAATATTTTTCAAGAGGGAAATAATTAAGGGCCACAAGGATCAAGAGTGGAGAAGTAAAATAGGTTTGGGGGAAGAGGGAATGTGAAGAAGTCAAGATGAACCCAATAATTCCACAAAGTGCATGAAAATTGACTATAATTGAAGAGTAGGAGAATGTGGGGATGTGAAAGAGAATGGGATATTGGGAAATGGAAAGGGAGAATGGATGAAATTTTAACCCTAGAGAAAGGAAAATGGGAAATAAACAAGAGAGTGGGAGAATGTGGAGATGTAGAATATGATTGGAGGTCAAGTGGCCAGGACAAATTTTTTTTAGACATCCATAAAAAATCTATAAATTAAAGGAATGAAGGAAACATAAGGAATGAAGGGGACTTGTAGAATTAGCATAATTTATATATAGGACTAGTGGTTAGAATAGGATTATAGATGACAAAACAAAGTCTCAAATTATACCAAAACTTTGCAATTCCACATAAATTGAGGAAAATTACCAAAACCTTAGGAGATTTATGATTTTTTTTTTATTTTAACAAATTATAAAATATAATAAAAAGATGGAGGATGATGATATTTTTTTTTAGTAAATTTTGATCAATGTAAACCCATTTAAATATTGTTTAGATTACTTATAGATGATGAGAAAAATAAGGCCTAATGCATAAGGGGGATAGAACTCAAGCAATTTTTGTAGTACCAAATTGAGCCCCAATTATCATCTTGAAGCTATTCAATATAATCACACTCTTTTATATTTTTATTATGAAGATGGTTAATTGATAGAGGAAGGGAAAGAGGAATATGTGTTACCTATTTATTCCTACAAGTGTTATATGTGTTGGATACTATATAAAGTTAATAGTCGTGGAAATATTACACATTATAGACTAAGTAATACAATTATAAAAATAAAAAGGTTTAAATTTATTAGGGATGCCATAATTAGTGATTGTAGGATGAGAAGGATGGGTAATTTGGTTGCCCCATGCACACTTATTTTTTGTTTCTTAAGATATTTTAAATTGATAGAAATGATTATAATATTAAATAGATTATGATAAGAATGACATGACACAAAAATAGAATAGTTTAATTTATTAGGTGAATAATGACAATAGACATGAATGGAGTCATGCAATAGCTTATCTAAAATTTTGAAAAAAAATAGAAAAGGTAAGATCAGTCAGATTGAAATTTTAAAGAAATAAATACTATTGAAAGAATGGAGAAGAAACCTTTTAACGTGTTTTCATTGATACCAACATCAATTATTGGTAGTTTTGTCTAATTCAGTAAATAAAATGGAGACACCTTAATCCGGTAATTTGGTTTGGAACTGCTCATATGATAAGATAAGATTATGAGGTTATAGTATGTTATTATTGACTATTATATTCATCTATGATCTAGGTTTCAGTGAGTTTTGGTGAATAGGATAAAATTTACAATTAACAGAAGTTTTACATACATTTTTTTGCTTTATACAATGCAAATGGGTAAGTGTAATTTGGTCTGCATTCCTATGGTGTTTGGATTTAGACTCTAAAATTTTGGGATATTGTTTATATATGCCAATATACTAATTATTCTATATGGAGAGCATTTATGTGATTAGATAGATCATTGGTGTGTGCTCAATTGGCTTATTTTGTGATTAGGTATAATTCTTGGCCGACCTAATACTTGATATGTGTTGAGAAGATTAAATATGCATCAAGGATGTTAAGGGGATCTTTTTAAGATCCATTCTAACTTGAATTAAGTGTTGCACATTTGGTTTGAGGGAGAAGATATTTTTTGAATCAAGTATGTAGCCGACAAGGTAGTGATGAATTAAAATAGGGCTACATTTAATTAGGCCAACCTAATTGATGTATGCTGATGTAATTGGGTATATATGTAGGACAATTTTGAGTTGTAGAAGATACATGAGATGCAATATGATATTACATGATATATGATATACTGTGAACATGAAAATTTGTATGTGTGTGATTCAAATGATAGAAAAATTATTATGAAAGGTGAGCAAATACAAGGCAGAGTAGAGTTTTGTATTTAGAGCTTCAAATGAATTGAATTCAACACAAGAAAGGTGCACTTTGTATCTATTCAAATTTTGGTTATGTAGCCATTTCTATTTTGTATCTATTTTTGGTTGTAAGCCTTATAATGATAGTGTGTCCTGGCAGTGAGCCCTTGTAATATCTTGTAATAAGTTATAATATATTGTGAGCTAATCCTCACCATATTTTTTCCCTTTTGGGTTTTCCACATAAAAATATTGGTGTTCACGTGTTATGTGATCTTGTGATTCCTTTCATGCTTTCATTCATAGTTGCAGTTAGACATGTTTTGATTATTGGATGAATTATGATTAAATGGTTTAATAGAATACCGATTCACCCCCTTCTTAGTATTCTAGGTGTTCAACAATTGGTATAAGAGCCTAGTTTCTTTTGAGAAGCCTAATAGCTTGAGGAGGATCTTGGATATTGAACACATGGTTGATAAAAAGTGTCTATTGTTTTAGAAGAAATTTCCATAATTGAATACATAGAAGATGATTGCATGTTTGACAAAGAAGAACTTAAGGCTTCTCTTAAAGATCTTGATAGAGTTGAAGGTGAAAAAAAAATATAAAGGAAATCCTAGAGGAAGAAAAATAATATATCAAAAAGTTGAGAGAACAAATCAAGAAGTTTAGAGAAAGACATAGAGAAGTCAATGAACAATTAAAGAAGGAAAATGAAGATATCACCGGATTGAAAGTACAAGTGACAGAAAAGAAGAGAATTAAGGATTGTCTGAATGCAATTGTATAAAGTAACACTAATGAATGCACAAAACTTGAACAAGAGGTGGTAACTTTGAAATCAGATCTAGAAAAGGCAAGAGATCATGAGGAAAAATTCAAAACAAGTACTAAAATTCTTGATGAAATAATTATAGGATAGAAGCCATCAAAAGACAAATATGGTTTGGGAATTAAAGAAGGAAAAATATCAAAGACAAATCGGACTCCTAACAAGGATGATAATCAAAAGTAGACTCAAGGAAATTCCAAACAATTTAGAAATCAACGAAGTAATGCTAGAAGACTCCCTATTAGAAAAACAAATGCTCAAAGGTACCCATCTTTGATGGTATTTTATTTTCATGCAATAAATTTGGACATAAGGCTATAGAATATAGAAGTAGAATGAATCACAATGCTAGATCCTTTTTTGGACAATGTTTTGCAAGCAATAAATTTGGACATAGAGCGGTTGAGTGCAAAAGTTAGATGATGAATAGATTTAATACTGGTAGAATGGTTCAATCTTTCAATGGTTATTGTTATACATGCAATGCATTTGGACACAAGGCTAACCAGTGCAAATCAATATTGAATGGAAGTTAGTTTTATTAAAAAATGGTTGTATGTTACAATTGCAATAAACCTAGACACATTACAAAATTTTGTAGAAGAATGGAAGGTAGTATAATCTAGGAAAGAGGAATGAACTAGTGAAGAAAATTGATCCTACTAAAGTAAAGAAGGAAATGGGGAAGATATGGAGAAAGAAAGAGGAACCTGAGAATAAGGATAAATCAAATGCATCTATACCTCTCTCTGGTACAAATAATTCCCTTAGAAATTAAACCTAGCCATGGGATTAGGGGGAGAAATAAAAGAAAAATCTAACCCCCTAGAAATATGAGGTGTCAATGAGTGACAAAAGGTTATATAGTGTAAAATGACAAGCTTAAGCTTCTGAAAAATAAACTACTTGAAAATGTATAAATCTAAAGAATTGCAGAGCATTTTAGGGTTTATAGTGTATCAATGAAGTGTTTACCACATTTTTTGAACTTGAAGTTATTAATGCAAAATTGAGGAAAATAAAAAATGAATAATGTGAGTTTCTAAGTTCATTCTAATCACATTTACGCATTTGGAGAAAAGTGGAGGGAATTGAAAGAGTGTTGAAGGTGATTCAAAGCAATTTGGTGTAGAAAATTCAAACCATAGATCCCGTCATGCTCATATAAGGTATTTATAGTTGTCTATGCTTTGTGGGTTTGAAAAAGAAGTGATTTTATAATCATTTGAGGTTGAATTGAAGATTACAATGGCTACGATGACTGTAGTTAACATCATGGAAAGACCTAGACCTAAATTTAAGAGATATTCATATAAATTCTTTGATAACAACCCTAACAGTGCTTTTTCAAAGATTCCTTCTAGATTTTTACATATTGAAGAAACTAGGATTTACATTCATGGAAAATTGGATGAATATGATCACCAAAAGATTAAATATTTATGGTTAAATGAGCTAACTAGAGACGATTTCCTAGTGAAACCAAAATATGCTAACCTAGTGTGAAATAAACTGGATGTTTGGAATTAGTTCCCCAACTATAGTAGTGAATTAGATGAAAATTATGTGAGGATTTATTTTAGTAGAATACATGATAAATTCATGTGGTTAGAGATGTCTGGACTAATCTCTAAGGAGGTGATCAAAGCCATGATTGGATTATTTGATACTAGACCTGTATCAGTACTAAAGTCTATAGAGAATGAAGTGGTTATGGAGTTAACTAGCACAACCTTTGATAGAAGAGCATTCAAAAAAATCTATCACAAATCATACTATGAAGTATGCTTCAATCATGATAGGTAATAAAATTTATTTCAAAAATAAGGATAATTTTCTTCCTGCAACTGCAATTTAGGTTGGTTATGATATGGTGGTGAATGGGAAGGATTATGACTTATGTGATTTTATCCAATAGCAACTTTTGGAAAATATAAGTAAAACCAAAGAGAAATACACATTTAAGTTTGGAACACTGATTGTGTGTTTATTATTTTACTTTTTGAGGGAGCTAATAGGAAGAAGAGACATTGTATGGGATAGAAACAGACCCATAGGTCATCAAATTTTTTATTACATGCATAAAATTGGTGATTACAAGGCTCCGAATAATGCATTGGATGCATTATTTGTAGTATTTAAAAAAAAAATGCATGATAGAGAGAGGATTCCATGGAATCTTGTGGAGAAGCATGCCAAGGAAATCACTTTCCTTGTATCTATAGATGAATGCATGATAGAGGTTGTTGAACTGAGGACAATATGGATTTAGCCTCTTGTTTATGAAGCTTTAGAGAAAGATGTTGAAGGATACATCAAATTGTTGCTGAAGAGTCCTAAGGACCCCTTCTTGTTGAGACATGGCACATATGAAGAAAAATCAACTGAAGTTAAATTGGAAACATCAACACCTACAAGAAAAAAAGGGTAACAAAACAAGTAAATCAATACTTTGTGCTACATGAATTTTCAAAAGGTGAAGTACAAAGGTTAAGGGAAATAGTTGTAGAAAGAGAAGCCAAAATAGTTGGTGAGTCCTCTAGACCACATAGATCAAGAAGAAAAACTTCCATCCCTACTTCTACATTTCCAAAACCATTTGGTATAGTTGTTGTTAAAGGAAATAAAGTGGATCCTAGTGCTCCAATAATAAAAGATGCTACTGCGCCCTTTGGACCTAGCACCTAGACCACAAAAAGGAAAAATGTACCTCTGATAGTACCCATTGGTACCTCTAGAAGGAGGAAGAAGCAAAAAAAAATTAAAGGAAAGAAATTGAGTGTTGTTGTAGAAGAATAGATCAAGCCTAGATTGGAAGAAGAACAACTTACCAAGAAAAGGAGTAGTGCCACTACAAGTGGTGAAGGTGCATTTCAAGAAGAAAGCATAAAAAAAAAGAAGTCTAAAACTAACATCATGGAAACTTCAGAAGAAGAGGAGATAGAATTGGAAAAAGAGGCTTTCATAGTACATGCTCACAAGAAGTTTGAGAAGAAGAAGGAAAAAACTTAGAGGAAGGCTCTTTGAAGGCTAGAAAGAAGAAAATAAAAACCCCTTTGGTAAGTGCTCATTCCCCAATAAAGCTACATGTTTTGGTTAGTAATATGTTAGAGCATGATGATTCATTGGAAGGAACTACAAAATTTTATGATGAAGTGGATGAGGAAGACAAGAAAACAATAATAGAGGCCATCATTCAATACATGATTATCTTAGATGCAAATATTGATAACATAAAGAAGAAGGTGCCCAATGTTGTGTGGAAAGACTTGGTGGAAAGACTTGGTGGAAAGAAGGAATGAAGTTGTTAAAGCTGGGAAAAAGATTAAATCTGATGCCTTGGAGGAAATTGGATCCTCCCTATTTGAGGATGACAAGGATACCTTGTTGGAAGTATACACTAAACATTTCAGAGTGAAACAAATATTCACCATACTTATGGGTAGAGAAAATGATAGTGCTAAAAAACTGTGAATGTTGTCAAGGACAGTAGAGAAATTAGGGATGATTGCTTATTCATCATCCATAATTGCTCAAGGTAAGGAGATTGATAAAGAAAATTTTGCTGATGAAGAGGAAAATATTCCTCTGATTACTAATTTTTCTATTTTCAAATAAGTTTTAGAAGAACTGAATGATCATATTGTAGAGGATACTTCATCATTTGATGTTTTAGGGAATGTGGGGTCCTCACCACCACCATTAGATGGCACAAATTCTTCCCTAGAGACATATACTCCTCCAAAATATATTGAAAATACCATCATTGCAAACAATGAAAATCAGAATATAGAACAAGAGCAAGAAAAGGATAAAGAAAAGAATGTTGATGATGATGTTGATAAATATGATGAGGAGACAAGAAATGAAAATGGATACAATCAAAATGGAGAATAAGGTCAAGGAGAAAAAGAAGGAGATGATAATAAGGAATATGATGAGGAGAAAGAGGAGGATGATGATAAAGAAATGAAAAAGGTAGATACCTCTAGTAAAGAAGAGGAAGAAGAGAAAGAGGAAAATAAAGAAGAAACAAAGAAGAGAAAGAGGAAAATAAAGAAGAAACAAAGGTTGAAAAGAATGAAGAAGTGCGTCAAAAGACTATGGAGCTAACAAATCCATCTAGAGAATCCTCTGGTAATACTCTTAAGGGTCTTTTGACAAGACAAATGAGGTTCCAACCGATTGTTCCTCCCCAATTGATCCAACTCCCGTTGCACCAAGGAAGTGTAGATCTGAATAAGTTCCCAACTATTTAGAAGTTGGAGCTCAAAGACATTTTTCATGCCTCTGGAAGAAATGAGATTATAAAGGCTCATCAAAAGGGGAATGAACTAATTAATGATTCCATCGAGTCTCTAAAAGACGCTACCCTTGGAGCCATAGTTGACAATTCATTGACACCCATTCAAAATTTTAAATTTTTAGTTGATTCTCTCAAGGACTATGCCTCCAATTTGAAGGAGTGGACTAAGAAAGAAGTGGAATCAAGATTTACAAAGAAGAGGTTGAGTTTCAAGAAATTTGTGCATCTACACATGGGAAAGTAAAAGAATGTCTAAAAGAAGTGAAGGAATATGAAGATGAGGCCAAGACATTGTTTTTGTATTACATGAGGTGGTTGAATGCCACTCAAGGAATTAAAGACTTAATGGAAGTTCTATTGAGTCACAATTAACTAATGCCTTCAAAGCTTATGACCTTTCATATGAAAGAAATTATACTTCTTGGAATACCATTTTTGATCTACAATATATATTTTTCACTCTTTAACAACAAAAAGAAGACATAATAAGGAAATTTGGACAGCTTGTGGACTTGGTGAAGGCCAAGAACATACCAGTATCTAGTGCGCTTGTTAATGTAGGAAGGCTTGAGAAGATAAATCTGGATCCAAGTACTCCAAAAGAAGGAGAGGAGAGATTAGTTGAAGTGGAATCAATGTACAAGTCACTTTCTATAGCTAAAAAGATCTGGAATGAAGGAAAATCTTCATGGAAAGCAATCCTTAAGGAGCTTGAAGGTGCCTCCTCCTCTAGGTGAACATATTTCACTTGTATTTTATTTCATTGTTTCAATTGCTTTCAAATTTTCCTTGTACCTATGATCAAATCCAATTTTTGGGATAACTCCCAAAGGGGGAGTTAGTTCAGTTCTTTTAAGTTGTTTTTTGTACATATACATCAAATTTTAGAGTTTACACATGTGCGTTATCGGCACACCCTTTGTCCTTGATTTCAAAGGGGCAGAAGAATTGGATAGAAGTTTTGGTGATGAAATTGAAAGATTAGAAGTCAAGTGATAAGAGATGCTCTTAGGAGAAGTTCAAAGATGATTTGAGAAATCATATAAAGAGGGAGATCATGTATGCTTGAAATTTTTGGCAATGTATATTTTGAATTTTTGAATATTCATTTTTGGAACATGTTTCCATCAATGAAAAAGGGGGAGATTATTGAAATAATGAAGAAGGAACCTGTTAATGTGTTGTCATTGATGCCGACATTGATTATTGATAGTTTTGTCTAGTTCGATAAACAAAATGGAGACATCTTAATCCAATAATTTGGTTTGGAATTGGTCATATGATAAGATCAAATTATGAGGTTATAATATGTTATTTCTATATATTATATGTATATATGATCAAGGTTTCAATGATTTTGGGTGAACAAGCTAAAATTTATGAGTAACAGAAGTTTGACATAATTTTTGGCTTTATATAGTGCAAATGGGTAAGTGTAATTTGGTTCGCATTCCTCCGGTGTTTGGATTCACACTCTATAATTTTGGGAAATTGTTTATATATTTCAATACACTAATTATTCTAGATGGTGAGCATTTATGTGATTAGATTGATCATTGGTGTGTGTTTAGTTGTATTATTTTGTGTTTAGGTCTAACTCTTAGGTGACGTAATACTTGATATGTGTTGAGAAGATTAAATATGTACCATAGATGTTAATGGGATCTATTTTAGATCCATGTCGACTTGAATTAAGTGTTGCACATTTTGTTTGAGGGTGAATATGTTTTTTTGAATCAAGTATGTAGCCAACAAAGTAGTGATGAATTAAAATAGGGCTACATGTAATTAGGCCGACAAAATTAATCTATGCAGATGTAATTAGGTATATATGTAAGACAATTTTTAGTTGTAGAAGAGAGACATGAGATGCATTATGATATGAAATGATATATGATATAATTCAAACATGTGAATTTGTATGTATGTGATTTGAATGATAGTAGAATTATTGTGAATGTTGAGTGACTGCAAGTTAGAGTAGAGTTTTCAATTTAAAGCTTCAAAGGAATTGAATTTAGCACAAGAAAGGTGCATTTTGTATCAGTTCACATTTTGGTTTTGTATGTATCTTTGGCTATGAGCCTTATATGGATAGTGTGTCTTGGTAGTGAGCCCCTATAATATCTTGTAACCAGTTATAATATATTGTGAGCTAATCCTCACCATGGTTTTTCTATTTTTGGGTTTTCCACATAAAAATCCTAGTGTTCATGTGTTATGTGATGTTTTGATTCCTTTCATGCTTTCATTCATAGTTGTAGTTAGATATGTTTTGATTATTGGATGGATTATGATTAAATGGTTTGATAGAATACCGATTCACCCTTGTCTCAGTATTCTAGGTGTTCAAGAAATATGACATTGTAAAATTTAAGATGAAGCTCAAATTTGTCAATAATTTTAGAAAATCATTTATTTAATAATTTATTTTGTTTCCTATGTTGATACTTTAAAACCTTAAAATAGGATAAACTTATTTAAGAAAAAAACTTCTCCACTTTAGTAGGAACAAAATAATCTTATAATGTTTCAACTTGAAAGATAACATCTTTGAACAAGATGACACATAGAGCAAGGTTGAAATATTATTGAATAAAGAATACCAAACTACATAATAAAGAAACTAGATTTAGAACTATAAGTAGAAAAAATAAAGGAACTTTCAAAATAAAATGGAGCTCTCTATGTAGGATGCTATAAAAATGTACAAATATTGAGTAATGTATTTTCATCCACTTTATGTGTTGTTTTTTTTTAGAGGTAAAAATGGGTTTTGAAGGGGCCCATAACCCTTTACATCAGAAATAAGCTAAAATAAAATATAACAACATTAAGCCAAAAAATAGCCCAACAATAATGACCCAAAATTAAAAAAATAGTCTAAAAGGAGGACCAACCAACAACACTACATGCTTTTTAGAATATTTGACACCTCCACGTCATAGTCTATAGCTTTCTGTGCATCTTCAAAAACATCAAAACTATCCCTCCTAGAAACCCCACCCTGAGCTTTAGTTTTGTTCCTAGTCCTAGCTCTAGGACCATCCATATTTAACTCTAATATCAAAACAACACCTTTCTCACCACCCTTCCCAGTAGCAACATCTTCCCCCATCTACTTACCAACAACAACCTCAACATCATGGGCACTATCTTTACGCTTCTTCGCAATAATCATAGGACAAGTAACAATAGTAGACTCTTATTTCCCAACAATTTTATGACCCTCCCATCCTCTCATCATAGAATCCCAAATTTTCCCCATTTGATCCTCAAGAATGAGGATTTTTCATTCCATATTTTGCTTCATATTGAGGGTTTCCTCCACGATAGTGTCTCTCATAGTATTTAAGGAGTTAAACAACTCATCTATCTGATTTCGAATAGAGGACCCCTTAGCCTTGTTAACCATTCCCCTGACTCTAACATTCATTTTATTGAGTTTGTGGAAAAACCATTTGAAAAGCTTAAACATAATAATGGACCCTTCATGTATAGTTTCAAGCACATCAGACAAATCATCTCTATCAATCTTAAAAACCCCTTTTCCCAGGGCATCCTCCTCCTCAAAGGAACTAATCCTATCCTTATCAATAGGGGAGTCCTTACCTTTTTTCACAATGCTCAGAGACTTAAGCTTGTGGATGGAGCTCTCAATTTCCTCTACCACCGCCTTTCTCTTCTTAATCCTCTCCAAGTCAACATCCTAGGTCTCCAATGCAACAAAATCATCCCCATCCTTATCTTTCACTTGCATAATTGGCCTGACACTCAGGGAGTCATCAACAAAGAGACCGCTTGCAAATGTAAGAGGATGGCCTTGCTCCAGTATTTGGCTCATAGACCAAAAAACCCTTTTCTTCCCACTCACTTCCCCCAAATCTTTCTTCTTGGAAGCTGGGGGTGGCGAGGACGCCTCCCCGTACATGTCATTCTTCACCTTCGGACCCCTACTTAGCACAATAGCAGTTTCTTCTTCACTACAAGTTAAATAACCACCACTAGCACAAGCTTCCCCATTTTTTCTTCTTTCCCATGGATGGGCAATGTGGACCCCCTTCTAGAGAGGCTAGAGAGTCAAGAATGAATTCCACATCCTCGTCTGACTCATCCTATTTTTCCAAAATCAAGTTCCTTTTCTTGACCTTTTTGTTGACCAGTTCATCTTTGGAGGCTGTATCATACCCTTCAGTAGGTTTGGGTTATTTACCCTTCGGGGTGACCATAGGTTTGGGAACCTCAAAATTCTTCACGTAATCAAAGATAAGGAGAATCAACCCAATGTGTAATACAAGATTTTTTGGGTTCTTCTTATGATCCTTAATACTAGAGTCAAGAGACATAAGAAGATAAAATGGGAAAGAAACCCTCCTCTTATTTTAGAAGTGGTTAAAAAGAACAAAATGATATGCATTCACCACCAAAAAATGGCCTTCCAGGGTAATATAGCACATTAATTCTTTTGCTACATCCCCCTATAAATCCTTAAGGGAGCTTCACTGATATCTTCCACTCATAGCAGTCTTTAAATATTTCTCTTCATTATCTTTGAAAAAAAATTCATTACAATCTATGCCTCCTTTTTTTTCCTAAAGACTTTGATTTCGTCCATAGCCAGGCTAGTAATACCAACAATGAATTCTTCATTAACCCCAAACTCAGTTCCATAAAGCTTAAGCACTTTTTCATTCCATCCTTTCACAAAAAATGTCTATAACCTGGGCATCATTGCCATGAAGTTTCTCCAAATACGGTGTTAACCCTCCCTTCACCAGTACCTACCAGACCTCCTTCCTTTCCCTCACAACGTGACAAGATTTGAACATGATTTCTATTACCAACCATGTTGCCAAAATCCAACTTACAAACACAAAACAAAAAATAGAGAAGGGTCTGGAAAATAATGCCAAAACTACCCAGAATCCGTGTGAGTCTAGAGTTTCGACAAGAGATAATAAAGACTAAGGTTCTCCATTTCCTACAACACCCTGCTCCTGTATAGGAAGATGATCATTCAGATGATGAAGAGCATGCATGCCGGCAACCGTAATGAGACGTTAGTCCAATTGAAATAAGCACTCATTATTCATAGTAGCAATAGCCTCTATAGGAAGAGGATCATTCAGACCCCACTCCCTAAAATGTTTGACATCAATGTTAGCAAAAATATCCACTAGCCCATGACCTTCTCTTAAGATATGTGAAATATAAAACTCATCAAAAGAATTCAAAATATCTATTGAATCCCTTATCAAGGACTCAATAGTCCAAGAGGGAGGAGTGCATTTTTTCAAATTGTTTATGATATTTAGAGAATCCCCCTCTAGCCACACTTTTCTATATCCTTAGGTTTGAGCCAATTTGAGAACATTATAGTCCACTTTATGTGTTGTTATCTGTAATACTGGTAAAATATAATTCTAATACTCAAAATGGCCTATTCTACACACCAAGAAACAAACACAAGAAGACAACAAGTAATAAATGCAATATCAAATGAGCCAAATGATAATAAACTATTTATTTTCAAGAAAGATGTGAAATTAAATAGAGGGTTAGAAGATTGCAAACCTTCTTGTTAGATGAAGAAATACAAACCTATACATCTAGGGATAGGAAAAAGGGATGTGATTACTTAATAATTGTTAAGAATTGTCAATTCCCTATTTTGTTTTTTTGTACATCTAACAAAAAGATATAAAATATTAAAATAATTGTGTGAAATTAGTCTAAGTGCATCTAGGACAAAGTATAACAAATTGAAATAAAAATATGCCTATTAAATCCTACATCTACAAGGACTAATAAACTAGTGTGTAACTAGGAGATTTTACTATAGAAATATAAACATAAATTTTAAATAACTAAAATATTATTCAAACAAGAATAATAAATTATGAAAAAAAAAAAACTAGGATGACATAAAAGATAGAAATTAACATATGGAGATGTCAATAAAAATCTAATGACATTCAAATTTAGCAAGTTAAAAAAATAAAGATATAATATCCCGAGAATATCCAAGATTAATATTTTATTGTTAGAGGGGAAGTCAAAAATTTTAAAGGATAGGTTTTTGAATGAGTTCCTTAGAGGCTAAAGTGTTAGATTTAGATGTAGGGGCATCTTTAGATAGATGAGTGTTAAAAGTAGGGAGTTAGGTAGAAAGCCAACATTTATTTTTTTGTAAATTTATAGGATGCTATCACATCATGAGAATTCTAATATCCTAAATAAATTACTCAAAATTAAACATGTGGATTTGGTTCAGTGAGAAGAAATAAAATGTTATAATGAAGTTTGGTGACTTAGTGAAGGAGAGGGTCAAATGCTAAGGAAAAAATCAATCTCTAAAACATATTAGGTGAAAAAAACAAAAAGGAAACCCAAAGCATTATGTCAATGTTCAAGGATATACATTTTTTAATGTTACAAAATATGAGTGGAAAGGATAAAAACATATGTGGTGCACAAGAGATGATGAATGATTACATCTAATATGTGGTTATATAAATAGAGAAGAAATAAATGACACAAGGGAAGGTGTAGATGGTGGAGAAAATTATGTTGGCAATCCAATATGAATAAAGATAGTTTGGTTGCTCCATCTTGGTATGATAGATAATCATATAGGTCAAAGAAAAGCCTATATAAACTATTGAGAAAAAATACTTATGGAATTTGGAAGTTATCCTAGTACATATCATAGTTAGGATTTTATAAAAAAATGATATTAATTATAAGTGGCTCTTGTTCGGGAAATTTAGGGGGAGTTTCTCAATATTTTCAAGGATTTTCATGTTTTTTTTCAGGGAAGCATCAAATTTTACCTTAACTTTTTCCAAGGGATTCAATTTTTTTGGTTTAATAAATTTTGGAAATTCACATTTTCAATAAATGTTTAGATTCAATAGTTGAGGACATTAGAAATATAGGTTTGATTTATTTATGCATAAGAAAGAGAGTGAACTTTGAAAAGTTGAAAAAAAGTCATTAAATATTTCTTAAGTTTTAGATAAATATTAAATTTTCTTATCCATTTTTAATCTGAGCATTGTAAATTTATATAAAATAATTGTTCTTAGTTATTTGGAAGAGCTAGTATATTTGTTTGTACCTAGAAATGTACTTTTGATAGATACTAGATTACTAAAGTTTCAATGTGGATTTGGATTTATAAACTACCCTTTGTTGAGAAATCCATTTTGATTGAAATTTTGGTAGAATTGTTTTGAGATTTCATTATAATCAACATAAAGAATGATATTTCTATGATAATTTTCATGAGGCCATGTGCTATGGTGGATATTTAAAATATCCATTTCTAATCTTTTAGAAACATGCATTCTAAAAGTTCAAAGATTTAGTTTGTGAATTTTTATTGTCTTTTATATTTTTCATTTGCAACATGCTAAAAAATATTATTGTAAATAACCTTAGTAAAATTCTACACTTTTACACTATAAATATATATACAAATAAATGGTAGGAATTTAAAAAAAAAATTGTTGATTGTCCTATATATTCTTTGACATGGCGTTTTTTATTGGAGTGATTTTATTAACCTACTAATATTTTTATATTAAGATTTTTTCCTCCAAATATCTCTTTTCTATCTTAGATGTTTACATTTTAGTTTGTATTGATCTAGATGAAGCTTTAATAGATTCCCTCATTTTAATTAGAAAAATAGTATAAACTTTAGAGTTGAGTATAAGGATCAAGTATATATGTAATATCTTACTGTAAATTGTGATCCATTATGGTAACGAGTGCTTTGAAAAGCGGTTGAAATTGCGTTTACAAAACCCGTGGAAGATGGTGAATGTTCCCCTGTTGGTATATTGGAAATATGATCTAGTAATCCTTTTCTATAATCATTGAAATCCCCCGAACCATTATAATCTGCAATAATAACCTAGAAATAAATAAAATATCATTAGAAATACAAATTTGATATCCTTTAAATTTATAAATTGGTATAGAAAATTTAATTTTCATATAATTTGTTCACATCCATGCTTTAATCAACTTATTGCAATATTTTATGATCTATAGGTTCATAAAAAGATAATGACATCAAAAGGTTCAAAATGTTATATAACATTTTATAATTAAAGTATTTTCAAATCTTAGCCTTCCAAGAATTTCATGAGAGGGTTTGTATATCACAACACAAATTAGTGATCACTAAAAACTATAATTTAAGCTTTAATTAAATATTAGATTCATCATTTTTCATGAACAGTTGTAATGGATTTTATAAATTAATATAATTAATGCATATATATAATTTTATGTTTTAAATAATTCACATGGATTTGTACTAGTTTGAAAAATACAAAAAATTCACATTAGAAATAGAAGACAAATAGTTCATAGGTGAGAATCTCTCAGATCTAAAAGAATCCTTATGCAATGAAAGATGTAAAAAATATTTAAAAAGTTTCAACATCTCTCTAATCCAATATAAAGTAAATTTAAATGTTATATTAGATTGAATTTTAAAGAGTGAACAATTGAAATAACAACGAAAAATAAGATGAAAAAATGTTAAGGATGGATAGATTTTCTTAATGAATTATTTTTTTACATGCAAACTTAACATAAATATAAATTAGTTTAAAGTATTCATAATTTATGAGGGAGACATGTTTGATGCTATAATTATATTTTTGGGAATATTCTATTGAATATGGTAACCACTATTGTGTTAATACATATATCTCTTTAATTTTCATCTTAAATATCAAATATCTTCATTATCACCTATGATAAGGATTTAATAAGGGATTTAGAGTTTACATGTGGGAAAATTCTTCATGCTGAATAGAGGAGGAAATACATGAATAAAACCATATATAAATGGAATCCCTTCTACAAGATCTATTGGTCAAGTGAATTCCATGAATTCGTATTTATGTACATAGTAAGAGGAATGTAATTTAGGTTTATTATTTTAGTAAATGAAGTGCCTAACATGAAATATTTCCTCACTAGTAAAAAGTCCCTTCTAGATTGAAGTTGAATGTGTAGGCTTGAGGTGGAATGATTAATTTCTCCATACAACGTAAGAGATTCAATGTCACAAAGGTTGTGAAGGCAACCAAGTTTTTACAAAACTATGTGGGACTTGTCAAGATAGATAATGGGACCTATAGGTCCTCTTTCATCAATACAAATAGTGGATAATGATTATGACTATGATTTAAAGTTGGATTGTTGCTATAATACCCATCAGTTATCTTATGGGCACAATTTGGGTTATTCATAGTAGTTTAGTGTCATTTTATTTTTAATCTCTATATTTTTTTAAAAAGTATGGGTAATCTCTAGAGTAATTTTATATATTGAATAGGAGTTAATTATAGGCGTTTCACAAAAATCTAGAATATAGATTAAAAAATCAATTGTCTTTGTTAACCCTTTGTCATAGTTGGAAATCATTATTTTTTAAATATTTAATTAATTATATAGGAGTGAATTTGCACCTCTTATGCAAATTTCTCTTCACACACCCTCACCTTAGAAAATCAAATTTGAAGGTGAAATTCTACATCACCAACTACCTTCCATCCAATTAGCATCTATCCTTTGTGTCAATGAGAGAATATTTGTCGAGGCCACACGCGCGACGTGTAGACATTCGTGTTGCATGTTGTCATCCCTGATGGATTCATGTGTCTGAAGTTGGTAGAGGTGTTACAAACCCGATTGGGGTCGAATTGTAACATCCCTCTTCGACCAACCAACCCAAAAATGGTAGATTCTTCCTCATTCTTCCTTAAAATTCATTTATTATCACTTCATTTCATCTCTTAACAATTCAATCTCACTTTCTAGCCATTTTCTAGCATTCTCTCTCAAGCAACATTCTAGCACTCCATTTTTGAGCAATGCAACACAATTTTGAACTTAGTCAAATCCACATTGCAAGTATGAGGAAAGCCATAGAAGTATGGGATTGGAGTCTTGCAAGACCTCCCTTCATCACAGTTGAGGCTATGGTAACTTTTCCAAGTCCATATCTCCTCCATTGGCTAGTGAGCTTTTGGGTGGAGGTGGTAACGTTTCACTCCTCTGCTTTGTGATTTGATATAAGTAGCATAATATTGTTTTAGTGCTCTTTTCTATTTTTTCTTTCCTTTATTGCATATTCTACTTTGTTGCTTTCTAGTTTTCCATGGAGATGAAAACACCAAAATGGGGATATGACTGAGGCAGGCCCCTAGACAACCCCAACAATTTTCCCCTTCTTGTGTGTGTGTAAGTGAACATACATGAGGAGCTACCTAGTAGATTGATGCTTCTATGAGATCATCTTCATCACCCTAGCCTTTATATACTTTCTTTATCATTTCCATCTCTATTTCTCGTATTTTCTTATTTTGTTTTTCCCATCACAATCAAGTAGCTAGGCTATAAGTAGGTTTTCCGATAGTTTCTGTTGTGCTTACTATTTTTTGACTGTACAAACACCAGCGTGCCACACTATCATCCCAAAACCATGCTACCATCCTCAGACAGAGAGTTGTCTAAGGTGCATCACCAACTTAAAAAACTAGCTTATCTAGTCCAAACCTAAGTACAGGGTTTGTAGAGTGATAGAAGTACATTATAGTGCTCATCATTGTTGATCCTTATCCCAAGGCATCTTTTAGAGTGAGGTAAGTTAGGTGACTCTCCACTCTCAGCTCTTCATGAACTAGAGCCTTGATGTGGTTGGTCCCCCTTTCTTACATTAACATAATGGGAGAGGAGCCTATCCCTTACCTAGATTACTTATAAATAAAATATAAGCATTAGTGAGTGAGATTATGATTTTTTTTTAATTAAAAAGTAGGGAAAGGGCTTTGATCTCAAGAGTTTTAAAACAACATAACCTAGAAAAAATATTTAGCAAGAGGACAAATGGGCCTAGAAAAATAGCTAATGGGAATATAGGCCCAAAAAATAACAAAACTAATAAGACATGATCGAGGGATGAATAAAAAAAATATAGAGGCCCAACTAGCTAATCAAGCTTCAATCTTCAAGGAGGGCATCAAGGGATATTTCCTAGTCCTCATAAAAATTCTTATCATTCAACTTCTCCTCATTTTATTTTGTTTGGTGATCTTGGATTGTCTAGATATAGTACCCATCACCAAATTGTACATAATCCCCTGAGTAAGAATTATAATCTTAGGTAAGGAATTTTCAAAATGAGCAATTCTAACATTGCATTTGTTGGAGACAAGTTTCTCCATCTTGAGCACCTTTTCTTGTAGTTTCTTTATGGTATAATTATCTTTGTCCAATATTTTGAGCAAGAATAAATGGAGGGATGTTCTCCTCCATGTCATTCATGGTCTTTTGGGGCATGAAATGAGCAGGGGTTAGAAATTATTTCTCCTTAAAAATCACATCAAGTTTTTGGTCAAATTCTACATCAACCTCAATACCTTCTTCATCACCAACCCATTCCTCATTATTATCATTATCTTACATCTTGTTGGAATCATTGTATGAGTTATCATCATCTAAATCCTCCATAGTCTAAGGAAGAAAATCCTCTTCCTTAGACTCATCCTCATCATACACCTCTCAAATTTGTTTTCCTTTGGTAATATTAGGGTCCTCAGAGTTTTGTTCCTTGGAAAGTCTAGCAAACCTGTTTCCCCCTAAAACCTTTGGTATGATAATGAGTAGTCTCCACAGTCATCATTTTTGGACCATTAGTATAAATAATGTCAATAGCCTCACCCACAACAGGAATAGGGCTTTTAGATTTTTTTTCAAAATTACCTTGTTGCTTCTCATGCATATAGGGGGCCACCACCTTCCTTTTTTGGGCTGATGAGGTCTCTATTAACTCAAGTTCGAGAGTCATGATCATAGTAAGCTCCTTACCCTTTTTACCTTAGACGCACCTTGCAAATAGAGCTAGGGCTAAGGATAAAGGAAGAAGAGGAGGACCTAGAGGCTTTATCATCAAGGAGCTTGATTTTGACACTATTCTTGACCTTCAAGTTTGAAGAAGAGGTCATAGAGAGGAAATATTTATAGAGGGCCTTGTTGATGCCTTGAAGTAGAGGGGGATAGGTTCTCTTGAGAATACATGCTTTAAAGGAGGTGAATAGTCCAAAAAATAATATTCATTCTTTTACCATGATATAGATCATATTAAGAATCAAGAAATTATAACCATGCATAATTTTAAACTGACCTTCAAGAGTGAAATTTGATGATGATGGCAATCCTGATCAAGGGTTGTATAATTTTTTATGGTGCACTGGGGTTTGGCTTGTTCCCCTTTTGTTGGTTGCGTGTGGGTGTTATCCATGGTTTGTTCTAGGATTTATTGGCTCTCTTGTTTGCATCAGTGTTGATTTGGCTTCTGCTTTGCATCCTCTTCCTTGGTGTCTTCAACAACCGGTCTCCCTTACAAGGCTTGTGGGTGGGTTGGTCTTTGGGCGGGATTTTTTGCTTCCCCTTTTAGTCTACTGGGTCCTCTGCCAAGTTTCTTCTTTTAAGAGATGTGCAGATGGCTTCCTTCCTTTCTTCAGGGGAATTTCCTGTGGTGGGGTCTATTTTTAGTTGTTGGTGAGGGTTGGTTGCTCCCACTCTTAGTTGTGGTCTATGGGTGTTGTATTTGTTCTCATAATGGATTAATTTGAGCTAGTCATCTTTGGTTTGGGGTTGGCTCTTCTATGGCCTTGGTCCTCTAGTGTTTTTCCTTTGTAGTACCCTTGTATTTTTGTGGTGCTTTGGGGTTTTATTGACTTCAAGAGAGTTGTGTTGAAAGATTGTTCTACTAAGGAGGCTGTTATGGAGTGGTTGTTGGCACTCCCTACTCCTTTTGAAGGTGTTAGCCTAGATGGTGAGGAGAGCTCCTTTTTTTTTCATGTGGTTTGGACCTCTTTCTAGGTTGTGATGTTTGTTATGTTGTTGGGATTTTTGGAGGTGGTGAACCCCTCTTATGAGGTGGAGTTGGTGTGTGCTACTAGAGTTGGGATTCATTGTTTGAGGGCTTCAGAGGCCAGTATTATTTCCTTTGTTAAGATGGTTATTAGGTTTAGTGATGGGATCTAGTGTCATCTAGATTTGATGATGCTTCTATTTGGTTATGGTTGTTTCCTTGCATTTTTTCTAGCTCTCATTCCTCCTATTAAGGTGATTGATAGTTTTGATGGGTGTTGTTGCTACCCTATTTTCAACTATTCCTTTCTAACATCTCATATTGAGGTGGAAAATTTTATAGCTGGAAAGGTTTGGAGATGGTTTTGTTGGGTTTACGATTTGGGAGATATTGATGTTGGAGCATATGTTTGGATTGTGTTGTTTCCTCTTCTCTCGGATTTTCCATTTGGTTTCTCCTATCGAGGTGGAGTTGGTTAGTGCTACTAGAGTTGGGAATTACTATTTGGGGGCTTTGGAGATCATCCTTATTACCTATGTGTTGATGGTTATCAAGGTTAGTGATGGGATCTGGTTTTCTTATCAAGATTAAATGGTGTTGCTACTTGGGAGTGGTTGTTTCCCTACTTTCAGTTTGGATCTCCTTCTACCTTTTGAGGTAGTGATTGAGAGTTATGGTGGGAGCTATTGCTACCTTAGTTTTAGTCGTCCCTTTCTAGTGCCTCATTTTGAGGTGGTTTTTCTATTGAGGTGGAAAATTTTATTGTTGGAAAGGTTTGAAGATGGTTTGGTTGGGTTTACTGATAGGGAATTGGTGCTACCCTTTTCTTAGTTTGGTCCTCCTAGCTTTTTTTGGGATCTTTTAGGCTTAGTTTGGAGTAGAAGTTCTACTATGGTCTGACTGCTATAGGTGGTTTGTGGCCTGGGTGTTTTGGGAAATTCTTTTGGTGGGTATTTGTTAGGCTCAGTTTTGAGTAGAAGTTTTGTTGTAGTTTGTCTGTTGCAGGTGGGTTGTGGCTTGATTGTCTCAAGCAAGTCTTTAAGGCTTGTTGTTTTGGTGGTTGGAATGTGTTGTTAAGTCTATCTTGAACTCAGGAATGCTATTGGTTCTGAGTGTTTTGTCTTGCCTGGTCATCTAGTTACTAGGTGTTGTTGGTGTTTCTGTTGAGTATTGTGATGTTCCACTGGTGTTGTTTATTTATTGTGTTGGAAAATTTTGAGACTTTTTTGTTTGGAAGTGTCCTTTTCTTAACTCTGTAAAAGATTCTTGGTCCTTTCAAAACCTTGCTTACCTTATAAAAAAAAACCAAGGAGACAAAAGCTTCTCCCTACTACAACTGTTGTCACAAAGGATTGTGCCCTGAATGCTAAGCTTTTAAGCTTGGAAATCATGTGCAACATGGGGACATCCTCAAGCTTTTGGGTTTCCTAATATGAGGATGAACCTCTAGATTATGGGTTGTTTCCCTTATAAAAACTTCCTAGAACTACTACTTGATTTGGAAAAGGGGAAGAGACTGCTTTTGAAATGAAACTCTACTACTACTAGGAGGTGATGCACCTATTTTAAAACTCTACTAGCTACTCTAAACTCACAATCAGGTTCAAAACAAAAGGGTTTTTTTGTTCATAATTCAAATATAATCACAAAATACATGAGTATTTCATGAGGAGGTTTGTATTCAGTGTTTGTACAAAGGAAAATGAGTTTCACAACCTCAACTACTGGATTATTCTAACACAACTCATAACCTACATTTAACATGAATTATTTCTCTTTTACAGTGCATAAAGTGGACATATTTCAAGGTTTTATAGAGTAAAACACAATAAATTCATCAAATGATTCATTTTCCATGCTCAAAATGAAATATTTTTTAAGAAAGAACAACTACTTTTATTGAACTTGAAAGGAATCTTCATTGTTTACAATTGAAAATGTTTTTAAAACCTGAAAAACACTTCGAAAAACTTAGTTACAATGCTTTTGCTTTGGTATATATGCAAGCAACAAGAAAGAACCCACCTCAAAAAGGAAGGAAAGAAGAATATATAGAAGAGAAGATCTTGACTTCCTGATTCAAAGAGAAAATTCATAGTGAACTCCAACTCTTATTTTTGTCAAAAACTCTACCAACTTGTATGGTGACTCTCCTTTTGGTCGTGCAAAAGACAAAATCCTACAAAAAAGGGCTCAAGACTGCTCCAAACTAGTTGTTTGTAGGCTAAAAACTTGTCTTAACTAATATTACACCCATTTAGGGTCTTGAACTCAACTAAAACTACCAAAACTCCTTTTTAGGCCCCTAACTGCCCCTAATGTACTTTGCATGATGTTTTCAAAATGCTCGGGGTATAAGGCCAAAATCCTTAATATAAGGGCTCCATACTTCACCAAAATGCATTATTTTAGGCTCTAACTCCACTGTACTCCAACTACAACCACATGGGGATTCTAAGAAGGGAAAACCTACCACAAAGTGCACAAAAATTGGGCACAATAGGTCACTTAACTGCTGATCATCTTGTGGAATTGACGTGAAGTTACTTGAAGATAATTAGACTTTCATGAGAGACCTTAGAGGTGGAATAGGTTAACCCACAAGTTTTGCATTCCTTATGTTATAATCTCATTCATCTGTCAATTTTCATATATTTTCCATCCTAAACTATTATCAATGAAATGATCTCTCAAAGATCTCACTTCATAGACAATGTACTGCTGTAGCCTCATAAAAATGTTCTTTCTCAACCTTCATGATAGTCATAAGATTGCCCCTTATGATTGTCATGATTGTCTTCATGAGAACTATCTCATTTTGAAGTTCCGCCCTTCATGCACATAAACACTTTTTGACTATCCTCAAGTGTACAAAACTACCCTTGACAATCTTGTTATCCTTTTGAAGATAATACTATCATCTTTTCATTTTAGACCTATGCACCTTGTTGAATACCCTTTGAAACTTCATAAATATTTTCTATATCAACCTCTTAATTTTCTATCAAGGAAAACTCCACCATTTTGAATGGACTGCCCCTCTAAAATTTTAATCTTCTTGGTTCATAGGCATTATAGTCATCTAATTTTGTAAGGGATTGTTCCTCCTTGATATTGCATCATCAATCCCTAAGAGTCAAATCTTCATAATGCATGACTATCTTTTAATCTTGCTATCTCTTACCATAGTGCTTTCATCATTCTTTTTGGATAACTGCATTTTATGTCTACCCTTGAAGCTCATAGTCCTACTGTCATTATTGCTCACTTGAACTCCTATCTCATTTCTTTGCAGTCATTATACAACAATTTTTCACTCATCATTTGCTGCACTTTTATATTCATATTTTCTGCTCTTTTATATTGTGATTTGTTGCACCTTTTTGGTTGTATTTGCTGCTCATAACTTTCATCAGTTTTTGCTCATAAAAAGTTGATATCATTTTTGAAGTCATTATGCTGTAATTTTTCTGTCATTATTTGCTCATGATTTAATCATATTTCAGCTCATTATTACAGTCATATTTGTGCACTTTATGAAGTCATATTATCTACATTTTTATGCATGGATTTTCTGCCCCTATGACTATCATATTTGCTACCCATTATTTACTCATCATTGCTCATGATTTCATCATTATTTTCTGCTCGTCTTTGACTACCTTCAAGTTGGTATTGCTGCTCTTTTTAACACTTCAATTTGCTGCTCCTTTATTACTTCAAATTGCTACTCCCTTTTTTATTTAAATTTATGCTCCTCCTCACAACTTCATGCTTTTGACGGTGTTGTCTTACTATGGCATGACTGCCCCTTCTATAACAAAATTGAACTTGAAACATTGACCTACCATTTTGATCTTTTGCATTAAGACATTGAAAAAGGTTTTAACTATCCTCGATATTGCAATTGGTGTCTTGTCTTGACACATTTTTTTCCTTCATAAGGTGATAGTCCCTTTATCATATGTGCCTTTGTTGACTCCCATTTCATTCAGACAGTCATGCATTTAATTGATAGGACTGTCATTTTATGGTCGACTGCTATACTCTTTTAATGTCTTTCCTAGCTTTCATACATTTCAATGTCATGGTACCTTCATTTGGTTGTTCTTATACATGAAGTATAAGACCTTGTGACTTCTACCTATTCTTTTGCTCAATAGAGCTGCCTTCTCATTAATTATCCCTCAACCCCTTCACTGTCCTGCTAACTCTTTCATAGCATTATCCTTCTCATAGTCAATTTGTAACATTGTGATTATATTACTTTTAAACTGAACAAAAATTTCATAGACCTTTAGTGTATCCATGCATTAATCTCCAACCTCCCATTCCAATAGAGGATCCTTTATTAATCTCTGCAAACTTTGATTCATCATATCCAGGCATTGGAATTGTCCCAATTTTTTTATCATCTCTATAGCTGCCTTCTTTAGTGAGTCTAATGTTTGAATGAATATCTCCTTTCAACTATATCTGCCTTTATGACTTCTTGAGCTTCCATCTTCATTGTCCACCTTGAAATTCATATGACCTTATTTCCTATTGAAGTTGTGACTTAACAAAGGTGTAAAGCCCATGCCTTCTTATTTGTTGTGTCATCAAGTCTTAATTTTAAGCTTGTTCTTTACAACCCATAAGGATTGGTAACAATAACAGTGCCAGAAAATTCATGATGTTGATCATTTGATAATAAAGGTTGTTTCTCAGTCTTTGAAAGAGTTCCAAGAGATTTTTGCAACCTATTCATCTTTTCTTTATATAATTTTACAGTGCTATCTGCCTTTTTCTCCACTTCATTACCATTTGCAACACACAAAAAAATTGTGTATCATTGCTTACTATTTTCTCAAAAGAGAGATGTTGCTTATAAAAATCTTCCATTGACTGAGAAATTGACTTGTCACTACCAAAAGTTGTGATATTTGATGGCAGGAGAAATTGCAGTTGAGACTTTGACTCAGGATCTCTGCCATAACTTGCTAATAGCTTCTGAACAGTTCCATGTGGATCATGTGACAAGTCATGTTTGAGTGAGAGCATCCATCAATGATGTTAGATACAATGGCACATAATGTGTGCCCAAGCCCACATAAATAGCATTAGAAAGATTTGAAATTCTTTTCCATCTTATGGTAGCCTTACTGCCCTCATGCATTCTTGGGAATTAAAGCATGAGTTGTAAAATCCTTTGAAAGACCACTATCTCATATGAAAGTATAGATATGTTGCTTTTGTTTTAGTGGTCAAATTATGTACCTTTTACATTATTTGCAACTTCATCACCATTGTTGCTCTATGTGACTTCATTGAAATATGTAACTCATTCTAGAAAAATCCTTTACTTTGACATTCTATCATGTTAGAGTTAATTCAATTGTCCGTGGCTGGTAGGTAAATTAGGTTTATGCATTAACTTTAGAAGACTCCACAAAGCTTCGTAATAGGTTTAGTTGCTTCTACCTTATGTTTTATGTTGCAAGTTGTTTGTAGAGGCTTTTATAAGAATGTAAAAAAGCCCTAATATTTTATTACTCTATTTTTGAACATACGAATGAATGATTGAATATATGTTTTAATAATTTTCTGCTCATGCTTTGTTTATGCTCTATTATCAGTGATTTTTGTGTTCTGTTGTAATATTCTTCATTCCTCTGCCATATTTGACATGGTATCAGAGCTGCTGCAAGTCCAGGTTGCATAAGCCTCTTCATATTTAAATGGAGAGCAACTAGATAAAATTCAACAAAAGGAAAAGCATTGATACTTATACAAATTTTGAAATTACTCTTGGTGATGATTCTTGACTAAAAGCTCAAGGGAAAGGAATTGTTCCTATTCTTACTAAACAAAATCAACGAAAAGAGATACATGATGTTTATTATGTTCCAAGCTTGAAACACAATCTCATAAGTGTAGGTCAATTGATGGAACATGGATATGCTATAATTTTTAAGGGTACAACTTGTTGTATATTTGAAAAACCTCCCAGTACAAGACTTATAGCAAAGATTGAAAGGACTAAGAATATAATGTTTCCTTTAAATCTTAGGAGTGCCATTATGTCACAGTCATTTGACCACAATGTATCAAGCATGGATGAGTCACAATTATGGCATTCTAGGTTTGGTCATCTTCCCTTCAAGAGTCTTAGTCTTTTTCAAAAGCAATCTATGGTCAAAGTTCTTCCTGTTTTAAAAGATTTGGACAGTCAATGTGAAAGTTGTATTCTTGGAAAGCATACGAGAGACAACTTCCCATCATCCTCAAATAGAGCAAAAGAATACTTAGAGCTAGTCCACACAGATCTTTGTGGACCAATGCAAACCCAATCCATTGGTGATAGCTTTTATTTTCTGACATTTATTGATGACTTTAGTAGGAAAATCTAGATTTATTTCCTCAAGAACAAGTCTGATAATTTTTCAAAGTTCAACAATTCAAAGCTGAAGTAGAAAAACAAAGTGGTAAATATATGAAAGTGCTTAGATCAGACAGAGGAGGAGAATACAACTCAAAATATTTTATAGACTTTTGCAAGCAACATGTCATCATTATGCAAACCACAACACAATATACTCCACAACAAAATGGAGTAGCTGAATGGAAAAATAAGACCATCATGAATATGGTTAGATGCATGCTCAAAGAAAAGAATTTGTCTAATGATTATTGGGCTGAGGCAGTTGCTACTACAGTTTATATTTTAAATAGATCCCCCACAGCTAGTGTTCAAGGAAAAGTGCCACAAGAGTCTTGGTCTAGCACAAATTTAAATGTAGCTCATCTTAGATTTTTTGGATGCATAGCAATTGCACACGTTCCAGAGGAGCTAACACAAAAAATTTACAATAGGAGTGAAAAATGCATCTTTGTTGGCTATAGTGAACAATAAAAAGCCTATAGACTCTACAATCCTATCACTAAGAAATTTGTGGTGAGAAGAGATGTCAAGTTCCTTGAGAACAAATCATGGAGTGATCAAGAAAATGAAGCTTTGAATGGTCCAAATCCATTACAACTGTTTGATGAACCTTTAGATCAGCAAGTTCATCTTCCAAGGACACCAAGATTACAGGTACAAGACAACAACACTTTGAAAATGGTAATTCTCCCGGCAGTGATTCATCTTCTTCTATAGAAAATTAGAGAACTAGAAGCTTAAGGGAAATATATGAGTAGGAAAATGCAATTGAACAAGATCTTTTTTACTTTCTTTCATATTATCCAACCCACTTTGAAGAAGCAGTAAAAGAGGAACATTGGGTTGATACAATGAATCAAGAAATTGAAGCCATAGAAAAGAACAAAACATGGGATCTTGTTGATCTACTGAGTGACAAAACTAGCATTGGTGTGAAATGGGTATATAAGACAAAGCTGAATGACAAAGGAAAGATAGAAAAACAAAAAGAAAGGCTGGTTGCCAAGGGTTTCTCTCAACAACTTGGCATAGACTATGGAGAAAATTTTGCTTCAGTGGAAAGATTAGACACAGTCATAACTATTTTGGCTATTGCAGCTCAAAATGAATGGACAGTTTTCCAAATGGACGTGAAATCTGCATTTTTAAATGGCATATTGGAAGAAGAGAAATATGTCAATCAACCACTGGGGTTTGAAATCAAAGGACAAGAGCATAAACTATACAATTTGAAGAAAGCATTGTATAGCTTAAAACAAGCCCCAAGAGCCTAGTACAGTTGGATTGACTCTTACTTCATCAATAGTGGATTCATCCGGAGCCGTCATGAGCTAACTCTCTATAAAAAAATAGATCATGCATGTAAAATAATACAATTTGAAGAAAGCATTGTATAGCTTAAAACAAGCCCCAAGAGCCTAGTACAGTTGGATTGACTCTTACTTCATCAATAGTGGATTCATCCGGAGCCGTCATGAGCTAACTCTCTATAAAAAAATAGATCATGCATGTAAAATACTCATTGTTTGTCTTTATGTTGATGACTTGCTCTATACAAGAAATTTGATGTTAGATGAATTGAAAGCTGACATGAAAAAGGAATATGAAATGACTAATCTTGGAATCATGAAATACTTTTTGGGAATTGAAATCAACCAATCTGCTCAAGGTATTTTTTCTTGTCAACAAAAGTATGCTTTAAAAATGTTGAAAAAATTCAAAATGGACAGTTGAAAACTAGCAGAGACACCCATTGCTCAAGGAAAAAAGTTGAGAAAACAAGATGATGGACCACTAGTTGATTCTACTTTGTACAAGAGTCTAGTTGGCAGCCTTCTGTACCTCACTGCAGCTAGACCTAAAATAATTTTTTTTGCAAGTTTTGTATCCAAATTCATGGAATCTCCAAAAGATTCACATTGGAAGGTAGCAAAAATAATTTTGAGATATGTTATAGGGACAGTCAACTATGGATTATGGTACACTCAATCTGAAGTTTCTTCACTCTTAGGCTACACAGATAGTGATTATGCTGGCAGCATAGATGATAGGAAGAGCACATCGGGTTATTCTTTTCACTTGGGAACAAATCTCATCTCATGGGCATCCAAGAAACAACCCATAGTTTCAATATCTTCAATAGAGGAAAAGTATGTGGCTGCAACTACAATAGCTTGTCAAGTAGTATGGCTAAGAAGGATTCTGAATGATCTTGCACATGTTGAAAAGGATCCAACTCCTATTTTCTATGATAACAGCTCAACAATTGCCTTATCCAAAAACCATGTCTTCCACAAGAAAAACAAGCATATTGACACTTGCTTTCACTTCATTCGAGAACTCTTCCAAAATGGAGAAATTTCTCTTGAATTCTATGAATCACGAGATCAACTTGCAGACATCTTTACAAAACCATTGGGAAAGAATGTTTTTTAATTTCAAAGAAAACATCTGGGGATTGTTAGTGGTGATAATTGTAATAGTTGAGATTAGGAGGGGGTGTTAGAGTTAATTCAACTGTCCATAGCTGGTAGGTAAAGTAGGTTTATGCATTAACTTTAGAAGACTCTAGAGAGCTTCATAGTAGGTTTAGTTTCTTCTAGCTTACGTTTTATGTTGCAAGTTGTTTGTAGAGGCTTCCAGAAGAATGTAAAAAATCCCTAATATTGTATTACTCTATTTTTTAACATACAAATGAATAATTGAATATATGTTTTTATAGTTTTCTACTCATGCTATGTTTATGCTCTGTTAGCAGTGATTTTTGTGTTCAACTATAATATTATTCATTCCTCTGCCATATTTGACATATCAAACCCACAAACAATACAACACAAAATATCATGAGCTTAAAGGGCATCATACATACCTCTATGGCACTTGATGAAGAATCCCATCATTTGGAGACTCAATAACTTCTCACTGAAACCCTAATTGCTCAATCAATCTTCAAATCTTCATGCAAGCTTCATCTATTTTCAATTCCACGAGAAGATGAAAACCTAAGTCTTCCTCCATGTGATGTCTTTTGCAGAGAATTTCTCTTCTTTTCCATGCAATTTTTAGCACCCAAAATAGAGTTTCCTTTCTCACTTTGCATGGAACTTATTCTTTTTTATTAAGTTTGACATGAAACTTCAAGTCTAACTTTATTCTTTTCCTTTTTGGCATGGAACCTCTAAGTCGAGGAATAGTCTTTATTAAGACTTTTGAATAAAAGATCACCACTCCTTTTTTTTCCCTTTAACTTGGAGACTTTTGTAAAAATATTTAATAAGACCTTGAAACTTAAAGATCAAAAGCCTCCTTTACCTATTTCTGAATTAAGACCATTTAATTGATATCAATTTAATTGAACTTATAATGTGAGCCCAAACCTTGTTGCCAACAACCACATTCCATCCAAATTTGGTGATCAGAGCTTTATTGAGCTTCTTCAATCTTCGTAAACCCAAACTACCAAGGCTCTTTGGTTTGTAGACCTTGTCCCACTTGACCAAAGAAATTATATTTTTATCCTCCACAACAACCCAAAGGAATTTCCTTTGGATATGCTATAGTTTTTTAGCCATGGCCATGAGTATTTTAAATAGGGACAAAAATAGATAGGGATGTTTTGGAGGGTGAATTTAAGAACTTTACCTTGTCTCAAAAGCTTACCTTTCTAATTAGCAAGGTTACACTACACTATTTCAACAATATTATTTCAGTAAGTGTTGTATATTAATTTAGAAAGTAGAGGAAGACCAAATAAGTGGAAGCAAGACAATCCTATTGGCAGCCCAAGATTTAGACTACCATGTCCTTTAGAATGTTTTGTAAATTGAAGTATAGCATAGTTTTGTTGTAGTTGATATGCTACCCAACAACATTGGCATAATTCTCCAAGGTAGCCTTCTATATTTTAGCTTCAACTATTGAAGAATCTCCAAACAAAATGGTGTCATCAACAAATTTTTGATAAGTAGGGGCTAACAGGGAAGGAGCTCTAACCACTAGGAGTTTATTAGAGTCAATTAGTTTTTGGAAACATCTACCCAAAGCTTCCATAGCTGAAATGAATAGGTAAGGAAAAAGATGGTCGCCTTGTCTTAACCATTTACCCTAAGAAGAAACCATAGGGGACACCATTTACTAGCACAAAGTAAGTAGTGGAGGAGATGGACGAGTGAATAATTTTTGGGACCTTCTCACCAAACCTAATTTTTTTAGGATAGAAAAAAGGAAAGGCCATATCAATCTATCATAGGCCTTATAAATATCAAGTTTGAGGAGCATAATAGGTCTTTAATTTTTTATAGATTGAATAAGTTCATGGGTAGTGAGCACAGCATAAAAAAAATCTACTAGGCACAAAGCCTTTTGGGAAAGGATAGATAATTTTGTGAAATAGGGGTTTGATTCTGTTGACCAACACTTTAGAAGAGATTTTGTAAATAGTGTCACACAAATTAATAAGTTAGAAGCCACACATAGTATTAGACACAATCATTTTGGGGATAAGAATAACGTATGTTTGATTCAATTATTTAAGGAGCTTCCTAGATCTAAATAAATATCTAGTGGCTATAAGCAAGTCTCGTGAGATAGTGTCCCAAAAAAATTGGTAGAAAGACAAGAGAACCCATCAAGGCTAGGGGATTTAGATGATCAAAATGAGAAAATAGTAGACTTGAATTCCTGCATAGTGACATCCTTGCACATTCCCACATTGTTAGCTTCATTCAATACCATAGGAATAACATCCAAAAATCCAAACATGTCATATGTTTCTTAAGCTCTTTCTTAAAAATAACCTTTGAAGAAGGAGACAACATCATTGGTTATGTCCCACTCCTCAGAGATAATAGAGCTAGCATCAAAGGTTAGCTTTCTTATTTTGTTTCTTCTTTTGTGTTTTGAAGTAGACTAATGGAAGAAAATGAAAATGAAATATGGGGAATGCACATGCATTCAGGAACACTGCCTAGAGCTCATTGCTCAATTACAAAGGAAGAAACACCATCTTACAAAGAAATTCAGATTAAAGCCATCCAGATTTTGAACTAAGAAAATAACATCTTCTAATGCCTAATTACAGTTCCAATTAAGCACATGAACACTTCTTCACTCTTCTTAACTCTTCTTCACACTTCTTTACAATTCTTCACACTTCTTCACAATTATTCACACTTTGTTATGCCTTCAAATGATTTAGAACATTATTCATGCACACATTGGAATAAACACGGTAGGAGGGTTTGTTAGCTCTCAAAAACACAGGCTGAATGCCTCAAGAGGCTTCCAATCTCTTGATACGCTTTAGGGTAACAGACAAGGTCAAAAAAATTTCAACCTTCTACTCTTCAAGTGCTGCCAGACCTAGGCGAGTGTACCTCTCCGAATGAAGTAAACTTGACTTATGATTATCTTTCTTGCACAATGATTTTTCCACAATGGTAGATGGAAGTGAACAAATGAAACCAAACTTGATAGCAATAGCAATAGTAATTTTCTAATCTAAATCCTAAAATGCTCAATTAATAGATGTAAAGAAACTGAATGAATTCAAAATGATGAAGTGCAGAGACCAGTGCCTTATTGGGTATGCAGAGTCCAATAAAACATAAATGGGAAACTTATTTTGGCAGAAACTCAAATTGCTGGCATATGTTCTGTTTATACTTGTATAAACATGCAAGATTGTGACTACTAAGCTCTACTTTAATAATCCGGATGAATCTCCCTGATTATTGTGATCAACCAAAAAGATTTAATCTCTTCTTGAGAGAACCAGTTAATTAACCACACAGATACAACAAATGTGCACTAATAAACTAAAAATAAACTTGTTATATCAATTTAAACAACCAGAAATAATCAAATTGGAGACAGCTTAGCAATGCTTTTCAATAAACTCAACAGACAAGTGACACCAGAAATAACCTACCACATCAACTGACTTTCATTGAAATCACCATTTGAAAACATGCAACATAGCCTCTGTTCTAAGAAACTTATTCTACTATATCCATCTCTACCTATTGTGTCTAATCTAAAATATGATCTTAATATCTAATGTACAATTGGAAGTGCATATTTATACACTAGCATTTGAAAATACAACACTTTGAAATCCATATTGACCAACCGTTATAATCGGGAAAATCCCCATGTCGGCCTGCAACTGTATTTAGCAATTCTTATGCCAGCCACAACGTTAGAGTCTTTGTTAATCATCACTGAACAGTTGCTAAGACAACTCTGTAGGTATGCCAAAGGAAATTATATCGCTATTATCCCGTGTTCTTGGTGTTTCGTTTACAGTCGCCGTAACAATCTGATATCGGAGAGACCTCACATAGACCTCATCATTTTTTATCATAAGTCTTCATCTATCATGTATGTCGTCATGACAAAGGTTATCTCACCAAGATGCAACCTTCGTTTCATCCGCTTCGCTGTGACTTTCAAAGTCAGGGAGACATTGTATAGATTGCTTTATGTTTCCCCAAAATGTTCCATCATCCACCTTGTCACTGAGACAAGAGAAAACTATTGCCAAGAAGCATATCTGATTCACATTCACCAAGACAATTCAAAATTGGGGAGAAGTCCCAAAGGGTTCATTGAGTCATACTGAAACATCCCAAGTCCACACTTGATCGCCAAGACATAGCCAACCTCTCACCGAAAGCTATTTGAAAGAAATCTTTAGTACTCCATCGGTGAGACACATACACTTTGCTATGATCTCCCTCCGAAAGTCAGTAACTCTTACTGATAAGTCAATCTTTCCACTGACGGTCGGCAAGACAAGAAGACCTTGCCAAGACACAATGCCAAATACTATGACTCTGGCTGAAGTACATCCACATGATCAAATTGGTAAGACATATCAAGTTTGTTATAACATTACACCGATGCAAAGTATAACACCGATAGGAACCCACTTTCACCAGTCAGTAAGATAAAACAATCTCGCTGTGACATTACATTGACGCCCAAAATCTTATCGATATATGTATCCACCTATCATCGAAACAAAGAAACTGTCATGCCGATAATTGCCAGTAGATAAAATCCAATCGCCATGACAGTAAAAACATCTTGCCGATAGGCAACACATACGTTTATAAAAAAAATGGATTGGGGAGACCCTAGATTCTCACACCGATATAGACCAGAATGTGAAAAATGAATGACACGATGGAACCAATGAGACAAATATGGACAAAATGTGAGTAGAATGACATGAAAACAAATCCATGTGCTTATGATGAGGACCATATGGAAACTTAAGGTTATGGAAAACATGTGAAACTATTCAAAAATTTATAGTTCCAATAGTGGCTCCGTCTGGGGATGAATGATAGTAAGATCATTGCAAGGATCCAGATCTTTGGGTGAGCAGACCAGACACAAAATGAGGAAAATGGAAATGGGAACATAGCATGATGGAACGAATGTAAAATGAATGCAAAATGGAGGTGAACCAAAACCCTGAGCTACTGTGCATGGAAAAGAATTTTAAAGAGGACAAGGAAGAGTTGTCCATGCACTGGCAACCCTTAATCCTCTATGTCTCAACTTCACCTGTTCTGAGCTGTTATGATCTGAAACTCAAACCATACTTTCCCCTGTCAAATACCTAGTTTTGTCTTGAGTTCATCAGATTCTTCTTGAAGAAAAACATGCAATCTTCCCTATCACTGAAAGTTTTTAGAGAATCACTATGTTGAGCTTGGCCCAAATTCCCTACATCATTTTACAATTTATATTCTTCATCATCAGACAAATCTTTGTTATCTCCAACATACAAAATATACACATGTTCAATGCAAAATTCCTCATTATCTTTCTCACTGTTGTGTACTATAAAACACTCACTCAAATGTATTGAAAATTCATCATCAAAGTGCTTCTCTTGAGAAACAAAAGGTTCCATTATATCAACACTATCTGAAACACACAAATCTGAAACCTTTTGCACCTCTTCCAAATTGTCATTTGGAAACACTATTAAATTATAACTCACATCTCCAGTATCTAGCATATATGAACCAATCAAAGCTAGAATTCTATCATCCTTGGCATGCAAATAAACATCTTCTCCATATGAGCTAGGAATTTCAAAATCACATATCTCATCCTGAATGGACACAAACATTTGATCAACACCGAAGGTTTCACCATCATTCCAAGAAATGCACTGGGAGTCATAAAAATCTTTACACAAAGATCTTTCACTATCAAAACAAATGTAAGTTGGACACAAATCTTCAAGATCACCCTCATGTGCATATCCTTGGTATTTACTAATTAAAAAATCTAAAATCTATCCACTATTGAGTGAAACAAGTGTCAACATTTTCATCACTACAATTGTATTTTTCATTTTTATCATCATCAAAGAGAGGTCCAAAATCATCAGAGAAAGAAAAATCAGAAACATTACCAGTGTAGTCATTTATTCCATCATGTTTCTTGTCTAAAATTATCTCCTCTTTTTCATAAAGTGGATTTGAAAAAACCCGAAGTTCATTCATGGGCATACCTTCGCAAAATATCATTTGATCCTCTTTTAAAAATTCATCATACAATGGGTTTGAAAAATTTCGGAAACTATTTTCAAATGTACAAACCTCCTCTTCATCAGTTGTATCTTTGTAGCTTTCAACTTGCTGCAGATCAAAATCCACAAATCCATCCTCACAATCTGAAAATTCACTGGATCCCTCACAACATGCATTGCTTTCCTTGTCACAATCTGTTATGCAAGAGAAATCTCTTGTATCATCATCCTCCTCATGCAAGCTATCATAGGAATCATCTTGACTTGCACATGTCCCATCCTCTATTGGATGCATTGTTTGATCAATGTCCTTATGCTCATCCATGATGTACCCATCATCTTCATACCTTTTCCCCTGGGAAAATGTCTGAATGAAGTTAAAAGAGGAGCCTTCTGCCTTAATCCTTTTCTTTTGCTCCAATGTTTCTCCTTTGTTTTCTTCCTTCTGATAAGTCTCTTGTGTGGCCTTATGATCTTTCATAAAAATTCCTCTTAGAACACCTTCCTTCTCATTTACTGTCCTATTTCTCAACTAGTACTTATGCTTTGCTTCTTCAACTGCAACAATAGTTAGTCTCTCTATCTCCTCTTCGGTGAATCTCTTCATACCGCATTGAGTAGGAACCTCAACAAAATGTGGCTTTGTATAATCTTCTTCAGAGTCAGAAAGGATCTGCTGTTCAACCATATGGACATTGTATTTCTGATCTGAAACATAATACTGATAACCTTCATCCTCTGAAGATGATTACCTCTCCTCAACATGGTGAAAATTATTTGAAGTCAAATATACTGTGTGATCTTCTCTACTATTTTCCATTAGCATTCCCTCTTCTTGCATTCTTTGGGCTACAAAACAATAATCTGGGGAATGCGGCTTATCACAAAATTCATAGAAGTAATTGTTACTTACCATATAGGTTCCTTTCTTGCTCAATGGATTAGGAGTGTCTTTGCTTCTAGGCCTAGTTGTTATAGGTTTTCCATCCTTCCAGTCTGTATTATAAGGCATGTCATGCAACCTCGACCTCTCATTTCTATAAGTATTCTCCTATTTGTACTGATAATTGTTGCTTTGCTGAGGAACCCTAGGATTGTCTCTTTTATCAATTATCCCTGCAACCCTCCTATTGTTTTCAATTGTCTATGCCATCTTCTAAGCCTCATCCAAGTCTCTTGGGAATCTATTTCTTAGTTCATACCATATTTTAGGATCAAATGTATTCAAATAAACACTCAGTGCTATAGAATCTGGCAACTTTGATTCAGGAGGTATTTTAGTCTACAATTTGTTGAATCTCTGATTAAAATCATAAATTGTGTCATTTTGATCTTTCTAAATCCATATTAATTCATGAAGAGCAGCATCTGGTGCACTTGGATTCCCATATTGCTTGAGGAATCGATCCTAAAATCCTTGGAGAGAAACAATAGAGACTACTAGTAGGCTGTTGAACCAATCCCTGACATCTTCAATAAGTGATATTATGAATAGCCTCATGTGTAAATCTTCATATGGCACATCCAAATCTTGGATGAAAGCATTGAAGCTTCTCAAACGCTCCTCAGTAGTAATTGCATTACTCCCTGTGAACTTTGGAACAATACCTCTCCAACTGCCATCCATTGGATAAGGGGATAATTGAATCCCTGCCAAATCACATTGTTTGATCATTGTTGTGTGTTGACGAGGGGGGGTACCAGGTGTGTATTGATGCTGGTATGGTGGCATATACTGCTAACCATGAGGTGGTTGTGGTGAGTATATATTTTGTTGTGCATGATATGCATTGCCTCCATTTTGAGAATTTCTAATTCTATTATTAGGCATTTGAGGAATCCAATGCTTTCCTACATTTGTGTACTCATTCATTCCATACACAAATTCCATTCTTCATCAAGCCTTTTCATAGTTGCCACCTACTTTTCCAAAAGTAGGACAATGATTCTTTTCTGATCTTCTCCCCTGCAAAATCACTCTTTCTGAATCTTCTGAAATTACAACCTTTTCTTCACTGACTCTATATGATGGTCTTCAACTGAATTTTCTGATGTAATCCCCCATAGAGTCACCAATTTTTTAGTTGTGTGACTTGAATGGGGAGTTGCAAACTACACAATTATGAATATTTATTTGAAGACTTGATTTAAAAATTTGTATGACTCTACAAGGCAAGGCTACCTACCACCAAATTTTCTCAAGTTATTCCCTAGCAAAGTTGCCACTTTTTTAGCTCTCAAAAACATAGGTTGAATGCCTCAAGAGGCTACCAATCTCTTGATACACTTTAGGGTATCATACAAGGTAAAAAAGCTTTCAACCTTCTACTCTTCAGGTACTGCCAGACCTAGGCGGGTGTACCTCTCTGAATGAAGTAGACTTGACTTATGATTATCTTTCTTGCACAATCATTTGTCCACAATGGTAGATGGAAGTGAACAAATGAAACTAAACTCGATAGCAATAGAAAAAGAAATTTTCTAATCTAAATCCTAAAATGCTCAATTAACAGATGCAAAGAAACTGAATGAATTCAAAATGATGAAGTGCAGAGACCAGTGCCTTATTGGGTATGCGGAGTCCAATGAAACAGAAATGGGCAACTTATTTTGGCAGAAACTCAAATTGTTGGCATATGTTCTGTTTATACTTGTATAAACATGCAAGATTGTGACTACTAAGCTCTACTTTAATAATCCAGATGAATCTCCCTGATTATTGTGATCAACCAAAAGAATTTAATCTCTTCTTTAGAGAACCAGTTAATTAACCACACGAATACAACAAATGTGCACTGATAAATTGAAAATAAACTTGTTATATCAATTTAAACAACCAAAAAGAATCAACTTGGAGACAAATTAGCAATTCTTTTCAATAAACTCAACATACAAGTGACACCAGAAATAACCTACCACATCAACTGACTTTCATTGAAATCGCCATTTGAAAACATGCAACATAGCCTCTGTTCTAAGAAATTTATTCTATTGTATCCATCTCTACCTACTGTGTCTAATCTAAAATATGATCTTAATATCTGATGTACAATTGGAAGTGCATATTTATACACCAGCATTTGAAAATACAACACTTCAAAATCCATGTCGGCCAAAATCCATATCAACCAACCGTTATAATTGGGAAAATCCCCATGTCGTCCTGCAACTATATTTAGCAATTCTTATGTCAGCCACAACGTTAGAGTCTTTGTTAATCATCACTAAACATTTGCCAAGACAACTCTGTAGGTATGCCGAAGGCAATTATATCACTATTATCCCATGTTCTTGGTGTTTCGTTCACAGTCACTGTAACAATCTGATATCAGAGAGACCTCATGTAGACCTCATCATGTTTTATTGTAAGTCTTCATCTATCATGTATGCCACCGTGAAATAAAGGCTATCTCACCGAGATGCAACCTTTGTTTCATCTGCTTCGCTATGACTTTCAAAGTCGGAGAGACATTGTATAGATCGCTTTATGTTTCCTTGAAATGTTCCATCATCCACCCTGAGTCGCTGAGACAAGAGAAAACTCTCACCAAGAAGCATATCCCATTCGCATTTGCCAAGACAATTCAAAATTGGGGAGAAGTCTCAAAGAGATCATTGAGTCATACCGAAACATTCCAAGTCCACACTTGATCACCAAGACATAGCCAACCTCTCACTGAAATCTATTTGAAAGAAACCTTTAGTACTCCATTGGTGAGACACATACACTTTGCTATGATCTCCCTCTAAAATTCAGTAACTCTTACCGTTAAGTCAATCTTTTCATTGACAGTCGGCAAGACAAGAAGACCTCACCAGGACACAATGCCGAATACTATGACTCTGGCTGAAGTAGATCCACACGAGAAAGTCAGTAAGACAAATCAAGTTCATTATAACATTACACCGATGCAAAGTCTCACACCGATAGGCACCCACTTTCACCGGTCAGTAAGATAAAACAATCTCATTGTGACATTACATCAATGCCCAAACTCTTACCGATATATGTATCCACCTATCGCCGAAACAAAGAAACTATCATGCCGATAACTGCCAGTAGATAAAATCCAATTGCCATGACAATAGAAACATCTTGCCCATAGGCAACACAGATGTTTATTAGAAAAATGGATCAGGGAGACCCTAGATTCTCATGCCGATACACACCAGAATGTGAAAAATGCATGACACGATGGAACTAATGAGACAAATATGGAAAAAATGTGAGCAGAATGACATGAAAACAAACCCCTGTTCTTATGATGAGGACCATATGGAAACTTAGGGTTATGGAAAACATGTGAAAATATTCAAAAATTTACAGTTCCAACAAGGTCCTCAAAGAGAACAATCTAGAATGTGCAACAAGAGTAACACAGTGAAGGAAATACAAAATATGGAGGCAAATGTAGAGGCAAATATTATCATTGACAAAAATCTCAGTTACATTCGGCTGACAACATTCAGGCTTACAAATTTAGCTCATAGGCCTGATAAAATGTACAACATTCTAACATGCTCCTATATGTGAGCTGAATATTACAATTGAATATATCTCAATCTACTCAATGAACTAATTCTACAATTGTTACCCTTCAAATGATCGATTACAAAATTTATATCATATCTACAATTCTAGATACATCCACATCAACCAAATATCATCACATTATCCAAGGAAAGAAAATGTAATGTGTTCATGAATAGGTTGGCCTCAAATTTGAATTACTCTTCAACAGGTGCATAAGATGAAGTGAGGACCTATACTAAAGTTTAGAGACACTCCATGGAACAATTAAAATCACATTGTTGAGATCTGATAGTCACGGGGATGATCTGCAATGGTCGAACTAGCTGAAAATTTTGAAATTATTTCGGTGCCGACTCAAGAAACTGCAAAAATATTCTGAAAGTGATAACTTTATGGAAAAAGATCCAATCACGATCAAATCTTGGAACAAGGAAAATGAATATGTAGAGGATGTAATCCAATATCCACAAGATCTGGTGAGGAAAGATGAAAAATCCACCAACATGAACTAAGAGAGAACATAACAAGAACAAAACTGAAAGAAAATATTTTTGGTTGATGCAAGATTTCCAAGAACCAAGGATGCTCCTACATAAGACATCTAGGGTTATTGAAAAGTGAGTCCCTCAATTTGCTGGGGCCAAAGGAAAACCAAGATGGTCTACCTCAGCCTGAGAAATCCAAGAAGAATCCTCCATTGGTATACCTTTCCACTTCATAAGATATTCTTTGTACTTTCTTCCATGGTTTTCCTCCCATCTCTAACATCCAAAATCTCTTCAATCTCATTTGATTGTTTTTTAGAAAAATAATTCTCAAATTTTGTTTCATTGTCTACACTTAATTCTGCTTCATGGTATTGATATAGATCTATAATGTTGAATATAGGTGATATACCCATACCTTTTGGTAACTCTACTTCATATGCATTTCCTGAATCAAATTTCTTCAAGATCTTCCAAGGTCCAAACTTCCTCATCTTCAACTTATTTTATGTTCCAACTGGAAATCTCTCCTTCCTCAAATATACCATCACTTCATCTCCAACTTCAAATTCTTTATGTATCCTCTTTTCGTCTACTTTCTCTTTATACTTCTGATTCATGTCTTTCAATTGTTGTATCACTTGAGTATACAACTTCTTCATGTGTTCTACAAATTATTTTTATTTTGTACTCCTCTTATCTTCCATATTGATGTCTCTCAATTCTGATATACCTCTAGGATGAACTCCAACAACAATCTCAAAAGGTGTCTTTCCTATACTCCTGTTCACTAAATTATTGTAAGCAAACTCTGCTTGTGCAGGGACTAAATCCCAACTTCTAGTCTTCTTTCTAACCAAACATCTCTGCAAATTCCCTAAACTTCTATTTACTACCTCTATCTATCCATTTTTCTATGGGTGAAAAGTAGAACTAAACTTCAAATTTGTTTTTAACTTCTTACAAAGTGTCCTCCAAAAGTAACCAACAAACTTAACATCTCTATCTAAAACAATCCTTCTAGGTAACCCATGCAATCTAACCACCTCTTTGAAAAACAAATATACTACATGTATTGCATTTGTTGTCTTCTTACAAGCTATGAAATGTTCCATCTTAGAAAATTATCTACCACCACAAATACAGAATCATTACCTCTTTGTGTCTTCAGTAAACCAAGTATGAAGTCCATTCTGATATCCTCCCAAGGTTTCTCTAGAATTTTTAAAGGCTTATACAATCCAAAATTCAAACTACTCCCTTTTACAACTTGACAAACTTTGCAACTCTGCACAAATCTCCAAACATCCTTATGAATTTGTGGCCAAAATTAATTCTCACTCACCAATGCTACTATCTTATCAACTCCAAAATGTTCTAACATTCCTCCACTATGCTTTTCCTTCACCATGTTATCCCTCATTGAAATCTGAGGTATACACAACTAATTGCCTCTAAACAACATATCCTCCTAAATGAAATAATCCTTTCACTAACTTCTATTCTTGAAAACAGGTTCTTTACAAGCTCTCCAAGGTTCTACAAAATCTGGGTCTTCTTCATACAAGTTCCTCAACTCATCAAAGCCTAATACCTCCACTCTCATCTCTGTCAGTAAATTTCTTCTCCTACTCAAAGCATCAACAACTCTATTTGACTTTCCACTCCTATGCTTCAAAACAAAAGTATAACTCTACAAGAAGTCCACCCATCTCATGTGTCTCTAATTCAATTTACCTTGAGTATTAAAATATTGCAATGCTTGATGATTTGTATACAACACAAACTCCTTAGGCAACAAGAAATGTCTCCACTTCTTCAGTGCTTGAACTATGGCATAAAATTCATGATCATACACTAAATATATCCTCCTAGCAACATTCAACTTCTCACTGAAATAAGCTACAAGTATTCCCTCTTGACTTAACACTGCTCTAATTGCATTTTCACTTGCATCACAATCTACTTGAAATACCTTGTTGAAATTTGGTAAAGCCAACACAGGTTGCTCAGTCACATTCTACTTCAACAACTCAAAACTTTGATCTGCTCTAGATGTCCATCTAAAATTCTTCCTATCTCCTCTCGTTGCTTCTATCATAGGACTACAAATAGAGCTGAAATTTCTAATGAATTTTTTTTAGAGACTATCCAATCCATGAAATGATCTTACCTCTCCAATGCTATCTAGTGTAGGCCACTCAAAAATCGCTCTTACCTTCTTAGGATCCATCTTCAATCCATCCATAGATATCACAATGGTGTAGGAGCACCTACACCTCAACCTCCATTTTGGATTCTTTGATGGTGAATAGGTTAGAAAGATTATTTTTGAGTCTTTTGAGTGTTTTTCATCTTCGATAAGGTCTAATAAGACCATTGGATAGGTTTTAGGTTGAGTTTTTGAGTTTTGAGTCAAAATGTGCAACAATGCAATCTTGCACTAAAATTTGCTTTTGTAGGCTTTGAAGGAAAAAAACATCACTTTGTATGTAAGTGTGTAAGGTTTTGGGTCTTGAAAAGTTATTTGAATGGTTTTTGAGGTCATAGGTCTTTAGCATTGAAAGTTGCTCCAAAATTGCAAAGTTGTCATGTTGCAAGTTGGTGTAATTTCACTAACCAATGGTTCCCTCTTTTAAAAAATAATTTGAGGGCCATTGGGGAAGGTGGGAGAATGTTTAAAAAGCCTCCCTTGGGTCGAGGTTGGGCTGTTGTTGGCATTTTTGAAGTTTTGAAGCATTTAATAAAGATAAAACTCTTTTTTTCTATTTTTTACAGCATTTTTTACTGTTCTTTTGTTTGGTACAGATTGATTTGGTGATGATTGGGCTTGATTTCATTAAGAATTAATCAAGTTACATCAATTTTAGTGAAAGAGGGTTTAAAACCCTATGAAACAAGGGTTTCATCACCAAAATGCTCATAATTCCCATTTCCACCATGGGAAAAATCTAAAACTTGGTGGAATGTTAGGTTTAGGGCCATTCTTCATGTTGTAATTCTTTTCAGAGTGAAAGATGGAGGTTTGCAAAAGTTATCTAATGCCCTAGGTCAGTTTTTCCCTTGTAAATGTATGAAAATGGTCTTTAGAATGTAGTTTTCATAGTTTTTTGAGTATTTGTGCAATACTAATGGATGGAAAGCATGGAATAGGTCTTGGGGAACCTTTTGGATTATTTTAAAGGAATTAGAGGAGTTGGGGTGTGCCTTGACAAGTTGGAAGCTTCCTTGTACAGGCCTAGTTAAGCCTTGTTTATGACTTGTAAATCAATATTTTGATACATTTTTTTTGGGTGTTTGATCCTATGCTTTTGGGAACTTGTGGAGGATGGTGTTAGGAGTCTAAAACCATGTTTCATTATCTGGTTAATTCCTTTAATCATTTTTTATTTTGATTGTCCTATTGGTGAATTTTGCAAAGTTTGCATGGGCTTGTGTAGGAGTGATGGAAGAATGAATGTTTTTGGGTGAAAGATATTTTTGTTTGGTCATGTTTTGACATGTTGAGAATGTTCATAGAATTACCAAGTCCTGTTGAGATGTCTGGTTGTGTGAGTCAAGTTGAGTGGTCAAGTTGCATTGTTGAGACGAATAGTGAAGTTGATGTGTGCATATAGAGTATTTGAGAGAAGTTTTCAAGAAAGGTGTTGTTTGTATGAAAGAAGGGTTGCTTCCCCTACCACTCTGAATCACACAAATCCCAAATATACCAAATAATCCTTCATGAAACTATACTTCTTAATGTTTATTAGCAACTGCTCTTCTCTCAACCTCTGGAAGACTTGCCTTATATGCAACAAATTTTCTTCTCTACTCTTACTGAAAATCAAGATGTCATATAAATACACAATCACAAACTTACCCAATAACTCCTTCAATACCTCATTCATCAACCTCATGAAAGTACTCGATGCATTTTTCAATCCAAAAGGCATAAGCAACCATTCATACAATCCTTCATTTGTCTTAAATGTTGTTTTCCACTCATCTCCTTCTTTGATTCTGATATGATGATATCCACTCTTCAAATCTATATTTGTAAAGTATCTAGCTCCACCCAAACAATCCATAATGCCATCCATCAGGGGTAAATGGAATCTATACTTCATCATGATCTTGTTTATGGCTCTAGAATCTATACACATTCTCCATTCTCCATCCTTCTTAGGTGCTAGCACAACATACACTGCTCATGGACTTAAGCTTTCTTTGATCAAAGCCTTCCTTAACAACTCTTGTACTTGTCTATTCAACTCTTCATTCTCTATCAGTGCCATCTAGTGTGCTACTTTATTAGGAAAACTAACTCTAGGAATCAAATCCATACAATGACTAATACTGCTCATAGGTGGCAATCCATCAGGTACATTATCTAAAATGATCTCCTCATATTATGTCAGTATCTCCCTTATCTCTTATGGGTGTTCTTCCACATGGTTCAAGTCTTCATCCTTCTTAGGCACCAAGGCATAACACACATTCTCATGTCTTAATCCATCAAGGAATCTTCTTCCATCAACCAGACAAACCCTAGAATTTGTACAAACTTCAACTGTAGGAACATCTTCCAATGGAAACAAAATTTGCTTCATCCCATTAGCAACAGTGGTGTATATATCCTTCTTTCCATCATGAATATAATTTCTATCATACTTCCAAGGCCTTCCCAACAAAACATGGCATATATCCATAGACATGATATCACACAAAAATTCATCAGGGTAATTTCCTATATTTAATTTCACCAAACATTGTTCACTTACTAGTATCTTATGCTCATCTTGAATCCAAGCAATCTGATAGGGCTTCAAGTGTTTCAACTTTTCCAACTTTAGTTTACTCACCATCTCCTTAGAAACCAGGTTCTCAAAACTTCCACTATCAACAATCACTTTGCAACATTTACCATTCACCTTGCATCTTGTCCGAAACAAATTCTTCCTCTACAATGGTTCTTTCTCCAACTCACTTTGACATAATACTCTCCTATTCACCAACACTTCTCTATCTTCCAATTTATTAGATGATCCAATATGTTCTTCCTGAACAAAGTTTGTCCTTCTATTGTTCTCTGTCTTCCTACTTGTCTCTCCCTGATTACATTCAAATTCTCTATATCCTTCTCCACCACATTTATAATAGGTTCCTTTGAATATCCTTTTCTCCTGTCCTCTATCATCTCTTCTATAACCTTAATTTAGGTAACCATCATAGCCTCCTCTTCTGTAAGAGTTTTCATCACCTCTCTGGTATGAATTTTCATTCTTACTAATCTCCTTATCCTTATTCTGATATGGAAAAGATCCTCTTCCTCATCCAGTAAAATTTCTTCCTCTTTGAAATCTTCCACCTCTTCCTCTTTGCCTCTGCTCATGCCTCTTATTCAACTTCTCCTCTTCTTTTAGGGCACACTGATATGCCTCTTCCACACTCTGCAACTTGATCAAACTGATTTCATCCTATATAGACAACCTTAAACCATTCACATATCTAGCTACTTTCTCAATCTCATCCTCTGAATGTCTAGATCTGATATTCAACTTATATAATTCCTCAGTATACTTTATAACACTAGATTCTTTCTACTTCAGATTTTGCAACTTCTTGAACAAGCCAATATGATAGTCTACAACCATAAACTTTGACTTCAACTTATTCACCATATGATCCCATGACTTTATCTCTTCTTTTCCTCTTCTCTACCTATTTGTTTGCAAATGTTCCCACCAAAGGGATCCATGTCCTCTCAACTTTGTACAAGAAAAATTCACCTTCTTTTCTTTAGAGGTACCTTCAAATTCAAAATAATTTTCCATCTCTATTATCCAATCTAAAAATACATTTGAATGCAACTTACCATTATAATTCAGTGGACTAAAATGTGGTCTTGTATTCACTTTAGTTAGGGCTCTTATGAACCTCTCTTCTCCCTAATCTAGGCTAGGTTACTCATCTCTTCCTCTTTCTCCATGTGCTTCTACTTCTTCATCACTCACATCATCAACTGGTCGACCTCTTCTCTTGGAAATTTCAACTACATCTAATTTGGAAGCAATTCCTCATAACATCTCCATCACATCTGGGTCTACATTTCCACATGCTCCATTTCTACCATTTCTCCTTCCTTCCATCTTTACACAAGTCCTCTGTAGCTATAGGTTGTATCCTCAATCCGTCACCCCACAACAAATATTCAACAGGACTTCGCAAACTATGATACCAATCCGACACAACCATGGTAGGAGGGTCCTCAAAGAAAAAAATCTGGATTGTGCAACAAGAGTAACACAATGAAAGAAACACATAATATGTAGGCAAATGGAGAGGAAAATATTCTCATTGAAAGAAATCTCAATTACATTTAGCCAACAACATTTGGGCTTACAAATTCAGCTCACATGCCTGATAAAATATACAACATTCTAACATGCTCCTATATGCGAGCTAAATATTACAATCCAATCTATCTCAATCTACTTAGTCAACTAATTCCACAACTGTTACCCTTCAAATGATCGATTACAAGCTTTATATCATATCCGCAATTATGGAAACATCTGCGTTGGCCAAAGATCATCACATTATCCAAGGAAAGAAAATGCAATGTGCACATGAATAGGTTGGAATCAAATTTGAATTACTCTTCAACATGTGCATAAGATGAAGTGTGGACCTATATTGAAGGTTGGGGACACTCCACAAAAAAATTAAAATCACACTATCAAGATCCCTAGGTCATGGGGACAATCAACAATGATCGAATTGCTTGAAAAGTTTGAAATTATTCTAGTGGCAGTTCAAGAAATTGCCAAGAGATTCCAAAAGTTATAACTTTCCGAAAAAAGATTCAATCATGCTCAAATCTTGGAACAAGGAAAATGAACATGTAGACGATGTAATCCAAGATCTGGTGAGCAAAGATGATGCATCCACAAACATGAACTGAGAGAGAACAAAACAAGAACAAAACTAAAAGAAAATATTTTTGGTTGAAGCAAGATTTCCAAGAACCAAGGATGCTCCTACATCACACACACATAAACACACCTTTATCACACTTAAATTCGAATAAAAAATTGCTCTTATATATCTGTAACATGAAATTTCATCACTACAAGTCAACCACAAAGAAATAATAAAATGAATATAAACTGTTGGCCCAAAACATTAAATATTATCAATGTGAATCAACCAAAGTTAGCCACCACTTAGTGAGGACCCAAATCAACATTTCCAACATGAAGCCACTTCAATTAATTTCTCCTCGAAGGTCCACAACATACTACAAACACTATGTCGGCCAAGAACAAGAAAAACATGAACATGTAAGAGAAAATCGCCAACCACGATCACATTGATCAATGCGTACATGAAACAAAGATAGAGAATAATCTAGAAAAATCCACAAGAATCATGAATCACAAGAGAAGCATCCACAAAAATTGAACTAACTGAAATAGCATCATCTTTAATTAGGAACACTAACTGCAGAAACAAAAAAATGTGTGAATGCAAATCTTCATAACTCGATCAAATATTCAAGTAGATCTCTGAAACTCGATGTGGATAAAATAGATACACTAAAAAAAAAACCCTTTAGTCCACAACCTTTGATAAAAAATGTACAGAAATAACTGCCATACTAAACTTCACTTCATCACTGACAATGTGGAACTCATTTATTACAGTTTTCTCAATATCCTCGACATATGCAACTTCAAATACATTTATGCTAATAGTGTTGGCATCAATGACAACCACATATAATCAACACAACCACAACATTCAACTGTAATCACAAACACATAGGTGGATATGGGGAAAGTTGTGCCATAGAATAGGCTTCCCGCTTAACCATATCAAAGTTATACCTCCTAATAACTTTAATAAAGTGCCATAAAGGAAAATATTGGTTAGTGTTTCATGAGACAAGCAAAGATTTGTATGATTAGAACTCATGAAAAAATAGGATTGTACCAGAGGCATGCAAGTTCTGTTATGCAAGGTGGCCAAATGAATGCAAAATTGTGAAATGCAAAAGAAATGTTCAAATGAGTCTTGTTAAGTTCATGCAAGGTCTATGACTTAGGGAACATTGTGTATAATGTATCCAAGAGAGGACCAATCAAAGAATAGAATATTCACAACTTAGGGGATGCAGTGTGTCACATCAAGCCACTAAGAGGAATGTAATATGCTAAGATAGATCACACTTATGAAGGACATCACACCCAATGTCATCCATAAAGTAACAAGGCTACACCAAGAACTAGGAAAGAAAAATAATGCAAATGAATAATGCCAATGTATGCCCCCACTTTAAAGGAATTGCTACATACTGTTCTATGAGCAATTGCTTTAAAGTAGAAAATGAAAGATGAAAAAAGAAAAGAAGAAATGAGAGCCAACTTGGAAAGCCCCTATACCAAGTCATATGTTTCCGAGTAAAGCTTCGTCATGTAAAAATAAAAATAAACAAAAGGAAGATGGGTTGCCACCATAAAGGAACACACCAAAAACATAAGGGATCTATGGATTTGAGGTCAGTATGTTCGTTGTTGCAATGTTTTGATTAAAGAGCTTGAAACTGTCATCATTCCCCAAATACACATAGAAATAGAAGAATGACAAAAAGAGAGTGAAAAAAAAATAAAAAGAAAGTTTGCTTTGGGTCAACATGGAAGAGACAATAGAGTCTCAATGCTTTGAATTGTCCCCAAATGGAAAACAAAAGAAAAAAGAAAATGAAAAGGTGAAAGAAAGGAAAAGGATTTTGGGTTAACATGAAGGAGACATTTCGGTTTTGATGCCTTGTGTCATCCCGAAAAGGAAAATGCAAGAAAATACAAATTAAAAAAGGAAAAAGGACCATTTGGGTCAACATGGAAGAGACATAGGGTGTCTCAAAACTTTGCATCAACCCCGAAAGGAAAACACAAAACAAAAGTGAAAAGGAAAGGTAAAAGGTATGACATATAGAAGAATAGAGATACAAATAGAGGAAGTGCACAAAGAGAGAGAACATCAAACACACATACATGCACACCAAAGAAAAAGGAAAATGTAAAAGGGGCTAGTAATGCAAATGCAAGTCAACCATTAACTGAGTTATTGGCTTCACAATCTTAATTAATATAAGTAGAAGAGGAATATAATAGTTAAGAGACAAGGGAAAATGCATTACGAGGACAAGGCTAACAATTTCTTTCCCCCACTAAATGTAAGGAAAGAATGAGTTGAGATAGGTGATGGGAAGGATCATGCAATACTAAGAATGGAAAATTCTAAAACTATGGCATGATGAGGGGATGTGGATTATTGGATAATAGAATAACAGTCAGTATCAGTGAAGTGATACTTGTTTAGTATGTCCAATTTCCAACATTAATCACTGTGATGTCCAAGAACACGATGGTATTTGCAATATGGAATGTTAGAATCTTCAGGATGGATGAACAACCTATTTGAAGGTGGTAAGAGTATAAGACCTTTGTTTAGAAGGAGTTGGAGTCTCCTTTCACATTTAGGGGGTGGATGGAGAGGAAACTTTAGTTTCTTCAATTTGTAAGGTTGTTTACATTTACTAGATTCATCCTTTTCATGGTTTGGAGGAAGAGGAACCATGGAGATCCTAACATCCTTATCATTAGAATTAGGTAATGGTTGTTCACATGGGAGGACATTCAAGTTAGGAGGAGAATCAAAGATCATTGTACCATCATCTCAAAGTCTCCAATTTTGAAAGGAGACTTGTTATGAGGAGGATCTTGATATCCTAATCTTGTTGTGTTTTCATTTGTTGGTCTTTGTTCCAAATGTTGAGAATGTCATGTTCAGTTGTTGTATCACATCCTTGTTTTCTTAAGATAGTAAAGCCTTTTCCATAAGTTTCTTCAAGATTGATTAGTGTGTTTGTAACTTTTTTATCATAAAATGGTTAAGGATTTGGTTGTGTAGAGGAACTAGGTCCACCTATTGAGGGGAACATAGGTCCTGCATTGATTTCGGGATGTAGGTATCCAAACATGTCAGGAGGTGAAACAATAGGAAGATCTTGTGACTTCATGGATGGGTAAAAGGTTGTATTGGATTCAAGGTTTCCAAGGCATGAATTTAAGAAATTTTTCATGCTATCGTCATCTTCTCCAATGATGTCAAAAACACAAGGAGGACATTCATTTGGAGTTGAAGGAGCATGAGGAGCTCAAGGTCATTAGGATAACAGCCAGAGGCACAATTTGACATGTCCACTAAGGATTTCAATGAATTCCAAAACTGATTAAAGGAAAAAGCCATGATGTCAATGAGTAAAAGTAAATTGAAATGCAAGAAAGTGTATGAAGTAGAAATCTAGAAGGTATGATAGAAAGTAATAAAAAGAAATTGTAATGTAGAAAATACCTAAAAAATGCCTAAAAATGCAATTTAAAATGTGCAGTTGGACTGATTCACCCAAGGTGGTGAATGAGTCCATGGATGAGATTTTTTTGTGTTTTTCAGAAAATTTAAAGGGATTTTTATGTGTTTTAGATGCAAAATGAAGATGCAGATTTAGAATTTCAATTTTTGTAATGTTTTGGGATTCAAAAATGAAATCTAAATGAGATATTCACTAATGCAATTTTATGATTCCTAAGATGCAAAAATAATGCAAGAAGCTAATGCAAAGATTAATGTTATGAATCCTAGGATGCAAATGCAATGCATATCAGAAAGATAATGTGTTCAAAATGTAGTTTCACCAAAATGAATTATCAATTTTAATGTTGTTCTATGAACTTCTCTTGCACTCTTAGGGTTTTTCACCTTAAAGGAGAGAGATAGAACTCCAAAATTGAGGTGGTTCACTAAAAAAAAGGTATGTTTGCTATAATTATGACTAAATTCAATGATCTAAATGAAACTAGATTATGAAATTGGTTGATTATTAATGCAAAACTAGTGAAATATGCAATGTTTGAAAACATAGTGAGGTATGCAAAAATGAAGTAAAAACATAAAAAAATACAAATAGAATTAAATGAGATCAAATAGATTACACTTGGAAGTTGAATGATGATCTTGGAAGGTTTTGGAAATTGGAAAAAATCACTGTTGATCATCAGTGGGACTCATTCACCACTGATGGAAAATTAATCCTCCTACCCATAAAATGACCTAAAATTGCTTTCTGACTATTAGGAATTGAATTATGACAAAATAAAATTTTCTAGCCTACAAGTGGGACTCATTCACCACTGATGTTGAATCAGTCCTCCAAATTTTTCCAAATTCAAAGGTCAATTTTGTAGGTCCATATTTGCACTTGTCTTCTTGTTGGGTTGACAGAGTCAAATCTGTAGAAAATGGACTGTATGTTGTCTCCAAGCTTGAATTAGGGTTTAGTTGACTTGAAACACTTTGATGACTTGTTGAACACTTTTCCACACCTATTTCCTTGATAAATCTACCTACAAGACCTGAAAAAGACACATGCCAAGAGGGAGAAAATGGTTAAGGGTTAGAGTATAGAGATTTTCCTTGGTCAAATCCCACTTTGGTAATCAAACCCTTGATAAAGAAATGAAATGGAAATGAGAAAGGAATGATAAATAAACAACATGAAAATGTCTTAAACTCACCAAAACCTTGTTGAAGAAATCTGAAGATATGTCAATGGCTACTCCAAGATGCTTGATAGTTGCTTGATTGAATGATGTTATGATGAATTGAATGTAAGAATGCTAATTGATGTTGAATTAGTGAATAAGATGAATGGGTGAATAGGGGTTAAAATTGATGGAAAAATACTTATTTATACACACTTATTCCCTAATTACCTAATAATACAACATCACAAGCTGACCTAAGGTCTTAATGAATAAAAAATCGAAAGAAATTTTGAATTATTTTGAATTTGGAGCCAAGAGGGACTCATTCACCACCCATGGAGAATGGTTCCCACTCTAGGATTGTAAGTGGGTGTCAGGAATTGCATTTAATGTTTTTTTTCAAGTTTACATTCAAAAATACACTTAATTAAGGCTTATGAGTGCATAAAGGGGCCAAATAAAGCATAAGAAAAGTGTAATTAGTGGTGACAAGCCTTGAAAAGTGTGAAAGCTTGTTACAAGACTTTACAACACTTTGAAATAGGACTTGATAAGTGATAAAAAGATGATTTTTAGATGAATTATAATGAGAAGAGTCTAGAAAAGTGTAGAAATGTGTTACAACACTTCACAACACCTTCACAAGACACCATAATTTGAATATTCAGGACCTAATGTGAATGCATAAGTTACATTGCAACATTAAATAAAATAAAAAAGTCAAGTGTCACAAGAGAAAGACTAAAATATTGTGAAAATGTCCAAGATCCATTTTTCTATGGTACATTTGGTCTTTGAGAAAAACAACCATTTGAATTGATAGATTTGTTAATGAAATAAATAAAGTGATTCAAAAATTTATGTGTATGATACAAGATAGTAAAAATAAATAATAGAGATCATTACCATATCCAAGGCCATACTCTTGAGAGATTTATAATAAATTTGATAATATCAGCTTGGTGAGAAAGTATTAACTACTGCAAAGAGAATTATGTCATGCAAAGCTTGTTATTTTTGTGCCATAGAATTTTATATGGAAAATTTGAGAGTTTCATAATAGAGAGACTTAATTTCTTGAGAGGGTGAGAATGTAATGTATCAAATGAGGAAGAGAAAGAGTTTTGTTTTCTTAGAAAAACAAGAAGAGGTACTATTTTTCCATTTGAGTGTTATGACGCATGTCATAAGTGGCCTCTATGGAAAACTCAATTTTTAATCTCAAAAATTTGTTAGAAATTAGCACATCATGCAAACATCTCTATTGATTTTTTAGCCCACAAGCCCATAATTCCTTATTCGTATTTTTGCTAGATAAAATGTTTGAATATCAACTTATAATATTTATTTATTATTTCTCAAATCTAACCAAGTGCAAAATGTAAGTATGAAATTATTCAAGTATGCAATTTCCAATAATACATTCTCCCCCACTTTAGTGAGTTGATTACACTAACGAATAAGCTACCCTAAAGTAGATAAAAAGATACATAAGACAATAATAAATTATTTTTGGGAAAGGATACCATAGAGTAAATTAAAAACCATTAAGAAGAATAACAATGCCCTAGATTCAATATTAGTATGATTCTACAGTACTTCACATGAAATACTATAGGAATAATGTTGGGGGTTTGAATGAACTAATTGGTTCAAATGAACCAAAAGAGGGTTCATGTACAAACCAATCGAAAAAAAAACAAATGGAAACCCCTTTATGGAAGGGGTTTGAATGAACCCTGGTTCGCTCGAACCCCCTTTGGTTCAAGCAAACGGGTAATTTTTGACTTGTTCATAAAAAAAAAGAAAAAAAATTGCACTTCGGAGCTTGGGTTGAAGATGAAAATGGTGGAGACTTCACAAACCCAACTGGAATCAGGTAGTCCTCAGAATGAGCTATCTAATGAATATAATTTTAATATGTTTTGGTTTTATTATGTTTTTTTTTTTTTAGTTTTATTAAACATAGGTTTTTCACCTAAAATCAAGCTCTTTGTTCTGCACATGTGGAAAAATAGAAGATTATCAATTTTTTTTTTGAAAAATATAAGTGCACCATATATTGAAGTCCTTGATCCAACAAAAAAAATTAAATTTTGATACATACAAAAAAGTTATGCATTATACGGTCATGCTATATTTGAATTGTAATTGGTTTGAATTTGAAACTTGATTAAAGAAAAAACATTCAATAAAAAACTATCTAACCAAGTGGAAGCACTAGATATCGGAGTTACAAATCTAAATTCAAAAGAATTATAATTTTATACTTCATGGAAAAAAAGTTATGTGTTATATGGTGAGCGTCACTTTTCATAAATGTTGTTTTCTAAAAAACACTAGTATTCAAGGGAGATGGAAAAAGAAGTGCAATCTGCTTCCAAAATTTTTGAAAAAAATATATTTAGAATCTATAGACAAAATGTCACAAAACTCTAGTTCCCATCATCTTCAAATTCCTCATGGTTTAGCCGATATTGGTGCCTAAAAGTGAAGATTTAGTTAAAAAATTTATTTTAGTGTCTAGTTTGGCCAAAAATTGTAAACTAGTATTGTGGGATCACCCATGTGTTAGTTTTTCCCAAAATGAAAAGAAACTACCATGAAAAGAATGGTACGAGAAATAAAATTTGGAAGAAATTTTTAGAAAAGAGGGTGAATATATGTCCCCCCCATGTTTTTTCCACCTTTCATAGGGGAAAAATAGGATGGTTGATTTTCCCATACAACAATTTTTTCTTGATTATTAAGGAAAAATTGATAATATATTAAGATTATGAATTTTTACTATTCATTGGGGTAATTTTCATAGAGTTCAAAGTGATCTACTAGAAAAATGCCTCATAGATACAAATTTCAATGAAAAAATCTAGATGCAATTTGTGAGGTAGCAAAGCATTGATTGTCATATCATGAGGTGGGTGAATTAATTATTTATTTATTTATTTTTGGCTATTTTTTCATGATGTGGACCTGATGATGGGTGGTATTGTCCAATGAGTGTGCTATCATCCTATCGATTCCTAGGACTCTATAACTTGTAGGAAATGAATCTACATGCTAATGTATATAGGATTTGATGTAGTCCAGTTGAGGTGCCAAGGTCTTAGGATGCACTAACATCTAGGAAAAAACCATGATTTTTTAATTTTTTTAATGTTTTAGAATATGTAGATTCTAGTTATAACACCATCAATTCTAGAATAAATAAATATGCAAGTCTTAATTTCTTCAAAATAAAAAGATATTTATGGTTTATAAAATTTAAAAGAATAGTAATAAAATTTGAAGTAACATTTAAATTACACAAAAAAAAAAAAATTCTTGTCACATCTCATTTTTTTTTACTTGCATTTGAAAATGTTAAGTTAATTGAAAAATGGATAAAACAATATATATCATTTATTGTTTATGAATTTGATAAATGCAAATGATATATGGAAAATGATTTATCTTGCAAATTTTATGATTTAAAAGAATTATTTTGCAATATTTATCAATTAAAGGTTAAACCCACAAAAGTGGTTTACAATTCGAATGAGGAAGAAAAAATTGTGAAAAATGACCCCATGCCAAATTTTTTTCATAAAAGGTTATTGATAAAGTTGGCAAGTGTAAGAACATGTGTATGTAGGAACATGTTGAAGAATGAGAACTTGGTTGAGGTAGGAATGCTTAGCTGAATGACAAATGGTAAGCAAGATTGGAATCTGGCATATCACACACCAAAGTAGGACATGCCATGTGCATTTGTTATTATAGTTGATGGATAACATTCTTGCTTGAATGGAAATTGTGATTGGTTAATTAGATGAACTTATTTATCTCATTACTTTTTTTACCATGTTTGTTTCAAAGGTAAGTGGAATACATCAGATTTGCATATAACTACCATGGAAATAAAAACACACTATTCATATTTTCAAAAGAATATATGCTCTTGATAAGGAAAATAATAACAGCGTTGTGCTTTATATAAGCATTATATATATATATATATATATATATATATATATATACGTGTGTAACCACATATATATACATATAAATAAATGTGTATCAAGGATTTACATAAACAAATCTTTTATTCAAAAATATAATCTGAAACGTATGGGAAAAATAATAAAATAATGTTCAAATATTTTCCCCCTTCACATTTGAAGAAGGTTGATTTCCTTTCAAAATAGAAAGGTGGTAAAAAATGCTTAGATAATAGGGAAGTGGGTAGATAAGAGAGTGTGGCATGGGGAAATTAAGAACAACCCAAAAATAGCATGCATAATGAATGGACAGGGTGTGGGAAAATTCAAATATAGAAGGGAAAATCAAGAAAAAGGGGATATGAGGATTTTTCAAGAAAAGGGAAAAGGAAAGAAAGGCACAAAAGGAGAAAAAGGGAAGTTGTTGTTTCTATTCGACTTAGAAGCCAAGGTGACTATGTACAGTTCATAGAGGTAATTTGATTTACCATTAGATGTTTCTATCTTTAGTTAAGTAATTTTGTCTCAAGTGCTCAATGGGTATTGATTGTCATAATGATATTCTTGTTTTTCTTTACCATTGTAAATCATGGTCTCTATTTATCATAATATGTTTTGTCATGTTTCTCTCAGAAGCCCCGTTTTGAGGGATAAAATCTCAATGACCTCCTTGGTGTGTGTTAAGATCAACATGCCATGCATGATCGAAGAAAGGGTGGCAGTTGGGCTCTAGCCTGTGGTTTACCAAAATTTTCAATATTTCATTATGTATTTTGTTTTAGGAATCACTGTATGAGGTGATATACATTGTAGTTTTTTTTTTGAACTATGTATTCATTCAAGAATCTATTTAGAATGTTGTATAGGTTGAATGGTAGGAACCATTCAAAGTTGTGGATTAGCTCCAAATGATTCCTATCATCATACTCCATATGAATATATCCATGAGCAACAACATCACTAACACTAGATTTTCCAAAGAGAAATGCTCATCACTTTGTTAATTCTTCGAGCATGAATGTTATTTTCCAATTTGGTGGTGCACTTGTAGCCATCGAGACCCGTAGTGTGTTAATATATATGTAAAGGAAAATGATTTTCCGTCATCCCATCATGGTATCAAGACTGAACAACCCTGCAATGTATGTTAATATATGGATTATAAAACTTGTTTATTTACTTGTGAGATTGTCATTAAAAGATGGTGCATGTAGACATTACATTGCTGCCAGTATATGTTGGCCTTAATCGGCTGAGGGGTATTGAAACCCTCACAATTTTTAAATTTCTATCAATAGGGTGTGCATGTATGCATCCATATATGTGTGTGTGTGAATTATATATATATATATATATATATATATATATATATATATATGTATGTATGTATGTATGTGCATACAGACCTAGATGCTCATGTGTCAAGCCATCATAGTTTCAGTGGCTATATGTATTTTTGTTTCATAGTTCAAGAGTTCCTCAAGAATGAGGATTGACAACCATAAAAAAATATTTAATGGGCATATATGTTTTGCATGTTTATCAACCCCAAGACTTTTGGTTATTCGAGTACAATGATGTGTGAAAGAGAATGGCTTAAAATTTGTGTTATATCCTTTAGCTATGATTTAATTTTATTATTAGTGATGAATGTGGAATAAGTTGAATGTATAATGATATTATAATCTTCACTAATCTAGAAAAAGTAAAGCAATTATTAGGAAGTCAAAAGGACTCAAATTGTAAAAAAATTGACTATTTCTTTGAATATCTTAAACTCAAGACTTGAATTTTTTGGAAACTAAAGAAACTATTGAAACTTTTAAAAATTGATGAACATATGTTCTTTTATTTCTCTCATTATGAATTGAAAACCATCATTATTGTATGGTCAAAAATATTTATCTAATTAGAGTAATGTTCATATGAATAGAGAATAGTATTGTTTACAAATTGGAAATTTGTTTTAAAAACTTAAGAATGTATACACATATTCTAACTATGATTACTTTCAGGCATATATGTGTACCTACATAAATGCTTCATTTATGCACATGCACATACATGTTCTATACCTTCTTATATCATCTTTACTCATTTGAGTATGACTATTTTATTTTCATTTGAAAATGATAGAATTGTATAAATGGAATAGTGTTGAGTTGCAATATGGAACTTAGGAAAAATAGATGTATGATGAATAAGATGAATGGATATACCAGATTGTATATGGTTTACTTGCTTGATTGATGCTGGAATGGAATGATACAAGAGAACTGTGATAGACTGTAGCACACTAGAAATTGATGCTAGTAGATGGTCTAAAAGGGAGGGATACCCCTTTTATATGATGAGATTTTCTTTAAAGAATGGGTTCTAGAGAGTGTATATTTTATTTTCCAAATATAACTTGAGCTACTTTCTATGCAACATGAGCTTTTCCAAGCATTGCAGTCATTTTTACTTACATAATAGACTATTTACTATTTATCCTCTCTTTGTATTTCCTTATTACCTAAAATGGAACTTGCATATTATAATAGTAGATAGAAATGCATGTAGTTAGTCACACACATATTCCACCTTGCAAACTATATCTCTTACTAAGTGTTCCTAGCAAGGTAGGGTATTCTTCAATGGACTGAAGAATTATGGGGAATCATCACTTCGTGGCTAGGTGGAAAAGCACCTCAACTATGTTCGTGCCCACCTTTGGAGGCAAGATCCTATTTATGTACTTGTATCATTGATGAAATTGATGTATTGACTATTGAAATTTGAAAATGAATATATATGTAGTTTTATTTTTCTAATTTATGGACATGAAATTGATAAATATAAATAGCTATGGGATTTATGTCATGAATTTTATATTCATCATGCCAATTTTTAATTTATTGAGGAAAATTTAGTTGGGCATGTAACATTTGGTATCAAAACTCAAGGTTCAACTCTAGGCCTATGAGCCAATGATGGTTGAACTATGGAATAGTAGACCCTTAACTGGATTTGAGTTGCCTAGAGAATAACCAAACTGAATTGGTTGTAGGGAATGTGAAGGTCCAAGTCAAGAAGAAAGAAGGTAAATACCATTAGGGATTCGAAGAAGTCAATCATTATCAAAGAAAATACCAAACTTGAGAACCAACCCAAGATTTCTAATGATGAAACTATAGCACATGCCATCACACATCTCAAGTTGGAGAGAGGAAAAAAGATTGAGTCTAAACGAACTCCTAAGGCTAAGAAACCCTCCACTTTTAGAGATTGGCCAATAAGATGTGGACCTAATGCACCTTTATTGACTAAATAGGAGAAGTGCATGTGCGCACATCCTACCTCACCCAAAAGGGATGATAAAAATTTAGATGAGGATTTAGAGGAATTTTCTCTTTTCGATAACAAGGGAACTACTTAGAATGAAAATTTTTTGTTAATAAGGATTAAAAATAAAATAAATATTTAATATAAATAAAGAAAATCATTTTTTGTTGTTAATCGAGAACACACAACTTGAAGACTTGTTTTGATGTGAATGAATGTGTATATCTATTTTAGATTATATTTTGTGAATATAATATTGTGTATATTTTGTAGTTTAAGTGTAAATACTTGCATGTTAAGATATGCTACACATGATTGTGACATAGGTTGAGTCTAAGTCATTATGGTGGCCACCAAACAAGATGCAGATAGTAGCGAACAAGACAATGGGCCAAGAAAGAGGCTAGACCAAATTATAGAATTTTTGAACCATAAAGAAACCCGAATGGACCTTTTGGAACAAGAGGTTTGAGGGGTGTGAGAAGATCAACATCTTGGGAACGAGGTACCTGAAAAAGGAGAAAGGGGCCAAGGGGATCTTAATTAGGGTCAAATTTATGAAGAATTGGGGAACGATCTTAAAAAGTTAGCACTACCAAAATTTGATGGAAAGGTCATTGAAGATGGAGTTGAGGCCTGGATCATAGAGATGGAAAATAACTTTGGGCTCCACAATCTATCACATCAAACCAATGTTGCTTAGGTTGCATATCAATTGTTTAGAGAGGTAGCTACTTTGTGGGACAACATGAAGGAAGAAGGGATACTTTCTCTAGAGGATATCACTTTGGAGTTTTTCCTCCAATCTTGTAGGAAGAGGTGGCTGCCACAACTTTTCTTTAACAAGAAGATGACTGAATTTAAAAATTTGGCCTAGGGTGGCTTAACAGTAGTTCAATATTGGGAGAAGTTTACCAATTTTCTCAAGTATGTGCCACAGTATCAATCCAATGAGTGTTTTTGGATTCAAAAGTTTATATTGGGATTGAGACCCCACATTGGAGCTAAGGTGGATCTTATCAATCCTCTTATGATGGAATAAGCATTTGAGAAATCTATTAAGCAAGAATAGAAGTTGTAGCAGTTGTCCAATCTCCGCAAGGGTTCAAACTCATAGCCTCGATTCAGAAACAATTTTTTTTGAAAGGGTGGTGGAAAAAAGGGAAATAATGCCCATTAGATAAAAAAATTTAAAAGAGAAAATAAGGCAACCAAGGTGGAAGAAATAAAAGGGCTAATAGGGGTAATGACAACTTTGACAGTAACTAAAGGAACTTCAAAGATGACATGTCTGAAGGTCAAAAAGGACCATGCGATGGGTGCTATACTTTTGGGGGAGACCATTATGCATCTAGTTTCCCTTTGAAGTCAAAGTCACAGAAGGAAGGAAATCAATAGAAGAACCTACAACATAAGATTCATGTAGTGGTACATAATGAGAAAGTAGATTATAGGGCTTCTTTGATATGATTGATGGGTAAGCTCTATAGCCGAATTGTTTCTATTTTGATAGATACTAGAGATATTGAGTGTTTTATATATCCTAAAATGATTTTTAAGATGCCCATTAGACCTAGACATTTAGAAAACTCATGGTTAGTTCAATATGGAGATTGAGCAAAGCAAGAAGTAGATTCATGTTTCTTTTGCAAAGAGTTAGAACATCCCAAATTCCTAACCCAAGTTGACCTTTATATGGCACCTCTAGGGTCCTATGATGTAATCTTGGTAATTAACTAGTTAATTGAGCACAAGGCTATTGTAAATGTTAGAGTAAAGGTTTTAACTTAATTATGTTAATTAAGTTACCTTTATTCCTCTCTCAAGATTTCACTTTAGTTTGCATATTGTGACATTTAATAATTATATTAATTATTAAATGTATACCTATTAGGGTTTCTTTAGGGTTGCACAATCTCCTTTTATAAGGATTGATCATTGTATTTTATATCTCTCTTTGATTAATACATTTTTAGCTTTCAGAGCACCCTTGACTTTTTTGTCTTGAATGTCTTCTTTCTATGATAGGTTATTTGCATGCAAGTGATCTTTGGGGTCTGTGAGGTTGGATTTCTCAACTTCTACACGGTATCAAAGCTCCATACCTATTGCTTCTTGTTCATCTTCTGAAGGATTCTTTTGGAGCTTTGAGGGTTTGGGGTTTTCCTTTTTGATCTAGGGAATCCCTTTTTTATGTGGTGTAGTTTGAGCCCAAACCAACCACACGGTTGCACTTAGGAGGTTGTTTCCAAGTTTTTTGATATATAATTTGTCCTGTTTTGGTGTAGTTGGCTCAGGAGGAATTTTTTTTTGTCCCAAGGCTGTACAAACCCTAGGGCATGTCTTTCAAGACAAAAATATCAAAAAAATCAATTTTTTGCAAAAAATTTCTACATGGCTAGTATATAAGGGTTCTGTCACCCCTGCAGGTGGCAGCCACTATTTTTCACCACCCCAAGTGGTGGCCTTGTTCCCACCACCAACGCCTCCCCACACTACCATTCCACCCTCTCACCACTGCCACTGGTGGTATACTCCATTGCTGCCACTTAGGCTTCAACTCCCGTGGGCTTCCTCCAAGCACCCATAGTTCTATTGAGAATCGAGTCCTTACTACAGGCGCCTGTGCCCAGCCCTGCCACTAGGTTTAGCCCTTATCATGGTTCTATTAGGAACTAGGGGCTCTGCTACCAAGCCTCAAACCCTAACCCCCTAGTTGCTGAGAGGACCAAGGGCCAAAAATGTTTAGCCCCCAGGGCTTGAAGGAGGCCTAATTGGACATTTTTCAAGTTTTTTTAGTAAGTCAGCCATAAAATGGGCATATAGTCTCCGTTTTTTGAAAACAAGATATCATTGGAAAGATGATTCCGGCACCAATTTAATGGAGTACGTATGGTTACCTTATTTTTCCGTTTTGATGCATGTTTTTGTAGTCAAAGTTAGATGATGGTTTCTGCACTCTAGGGGGCATAACTTTTGCGTCTGAGCTCTGTTTTGTGCAAAAGAATAGGCATCTAAAATTTGGTTCAGTGCTTTGAACAATAATCAAACTTATTTTCCATATCCTTCCCTAGGTATATTTTATTCATCATTTTGTGTTTTCATAGTTTGCTTAATTACTTGGACATTTTGGCACTTAGGAATGTCTTGTTTGCGTCATTAGGCTCTATTTAATTTGATCTACATGCTGTAAGGTTATTTTTCTAATATTTTTTAATTTGAAGCGTTATCATGGGTTTTTCTACTCACCCTTTAGTTGTAATTCTGGAACGGAGTAATTATGAGTCATGGGCAAAGGGCATACTTGCACATTGTAGGTGGATTAATATTTTTCCTTATTTGTATGATCTTATACCTGAACCAACCACTTCAGATGGAAAACTAGCTTGGGATATCATTAGAGATCACATAGTAGGACCTTTTTTGTCTAGTGTTGATGATGACACTGTGTGGGCTATATTGGACATTGATTGTCCCCACCCACTTTGGACACGTCTTTGGGAGATCTATGAAGACCCCAATCTCTCTCCATTCATAGAAGATTCTACTTCAGATTGTCTCTTACCCATTTCTTGGAGAGATAATACACCCTTTGATCATTATACTTTAGAGGATCTTGAGTATTTAGACACCCTTACATGTTCTGATGGATCAGAGGCTTGTCTCACAATTCTACTCTTCAAACTGAGATTATACATGTATCATCCATTGTTCCTGATGAAATTAGTATCACCACATTGGCCCCTATGGATTTGGTTTAGCATCATGACCATCTTGGTCATTCATTATCTACTACATGATGGGGTTCTTATCTTGCAAAAACATTCTTGTTTGTTGTGTCTCACATTGTAGATCTTGAGGATTATTTTGAGGAAATTCATCTCCTCTACCATGATAGTCAGGTTATCACTGTATGCCCACCATTATCAATGCATTTAGAGGTTTTATTTCAAGATTTTCCACATCAGTTTGGATTTGGCATCATTTGTTTCAGTTTAGATAGAGAGATTCTTCAACATCCTATCATGGCACACATCTTGAGACAAATTGGTTCATCACTCTTCATAGGGTTTCTTTGACATCATCCTTTGGATTCATTTCTTCCCAAGGGGAGGAATGTTATTTGCTACTTTAGGATCTCTATCTAGATTCTACATCAGGCATCCACCATTGTGACAAGAGTTTCTTCATTGTGGGTGGGCCTTCTTGTCTCTTTATATCTCTCCTATGGAGACCATTGTATATGTACTTATATGATAGAAGTTGTCTATGGGGGGTATCATGTAATCCACCTCTTATCCTTCTTTCATTAGTGCATTTCATTCTTTTATTTTCTCTTTTGGGCGGGAGTTTTGTTCCCATGATGTTTTCTAACTTTCTACACTTTATAGAGATTTGGTTGTATTCAGGTACCTAATCAGGCCTAGTTGTTGAGACCCTTGTTTGCTTTCATGCATTGTAGTTACCTTTTCTTTTTTGCACATGTTTGTAGTTGCACTCTTGTTCATCTTAAGGGGGGGTGTTAGAGTAAATGTTTTAACTTAATTATGACAATTAAGTTACCTTTATTCCTCTCTTAAGATTTCACTTTAGTTTGCATATTGTGACATTTAATAATTATATTAATTATTAAATGTCTACCTATTAGGGTTTCTTTAGGGTTGCACAATCTCCTTTTATAAGGATTGATCATTGTATTTTATATATCTCTCTGATTAATAAATTTTCAGCTTTTAGATCACCCTTTCTTTTTTATCTCAAATGTCTTCTTTTTGTTACAGGTTATTTACATCTAGGTGATCTTCAGGGTCTGTGAGGTTGGCTTTCTCAAATTCTACAGTAAATTTTAAGGATAAGATGGCGAGTTGTCTCAATGAATATGGATACTCGGTTGAGGTACATGGGATTTAGAAACCCTTGGAGCTTAGGTATATTTCATCTATATATTTCATCTATGCAGCTTAAGAGGGCTTAGAGGAAGGGTTGTGTCATTTATGTTGTACATGTTAGTGAACTTGAGAATGAGAAACCGTACCTCCATGATTATCCAATTCTTAGGGAATTTTGTGATATGCCTCTCGAAGATCTCATAGAGGTTCCTTTGAAGTGAGAATTTGATCTGCATTGGTTTAGTGCCAAGAGCCAAGCCTTAGTCTAAGAATCTGTACATGATGACCACCACTAATTTTTATGAATTGAAAACCTAGTTGTAGGAGCTATTGCACAAAGGGCTCATTAGACCCAATGTGTCGACGTGGGGAGCACTGGTTATCTTTGTGAAAAATAAGGATGGAACCTTATGTCTATGTATTGATTATTGGACATTGAACAAGGTGTACATTGAGAATTTCTATCCCCTTCTAAGGATCGATGAATTATTTGATCAAATGAAGGGAGTGACTGTATTCTCAAAAATAGATCTCAGATTTGGGTACCATCAATTTAGAATAAAGGAAGAATATATTTTGAAGATTTATTTTCAAACTTGGTATGGGCATTATGAGTTCACTATAGTATCATTCAGATTGACCAATGCACCTACAAATTTCATGAATCTTATGAACAGTGTGTTTTGGGACTATTTGGATGATTTTGTCCTAATATTTATTAATGAAATTTTGGTTTATTCCAAGTATATTGAGGAACATGATTGACACTTGAGGATAGTCTTACAACATATGTGGGAAAATAATCTTCTTAGAAAGTTATAAAAGTGCCCATTTTATCAAGATAGGGTGCACTACCCTAGGCCATAATATCTTTGCTAAAGGAGTCTTTGCAGATCTTGAGAAGATAAAAGAATTTGTGGAGTGTTTGGTGCCTCAAGTGTGATGGAGGTGTGAAGTTTATGGTAATTTCCGATGTTACAAAAAATTTATGCAAGGTTTTTTCTAAAATTGTAGCCTTGATAACATCACTCCAAAAGAAAGGAAATAATTTTAAGTGCACTGAGAAATGTGAACAAGATTTCCAACTTTTGAAGGAGAAGCTCATGACAACCCTTGTGATGAATATACCCAATCCCAATGGTCAATTCTCAGTAATCACATATGCTTTAGGAGATGGTGTAGGAGCAACGTTAATACAAGATGGGCAAGTGGTGGCATATGCATCATGGAATTTGAAACAAAATGAAGTAAATTATGGACCACATGATTTGGAACTAGTAGCCATAGTGCATGCCCTGTAGATATGGAGACATTATCTTTTGGGATATCCGTTTGAGATCAAAATAGATCATTTAGGATTGAGATACATTTTCACTCAACAAACCTTAATGCATGAAATAGGAGATGGCTAGAATTCCTTAGAAAGTATGACTTCAAAATTGAGTATATAAAAGGAAAGGAAAATAGAGTGGTAGATGCTCTTAGTAGAAGAAGACATCTGACAGCAATGACCTCTACAAGATCCAATTTAAGGAAATAGGTGATGCAACACTTGCAAGGTGATGAGAATTATGAAAGGGTGAAAAATGCTATAGAAGAAAATCCATCAAACCATTGATTTGATGGGTATGAGTTTGAATCAGATGGTATATGAAGATACCAGAGGAAAATGTATATCCTAGATTTTGGAGAGCTTAGGAAGTTGTTCCTAGAAGAAGTCCATAGTGCACCATATTCAGGACACTCCAAAGTTACAAATATGATCACAAAGTTAAAAACCTCAAGTATTATTTATTGAGACACAAGAAGGACATAGTGGAATACATAGCCAAATGATTGGAGTGTCAATGAGTTAAGGTTGAGCACATGCATCCAGCAGGGCTCCTTTACCCTCATGATATACCTGAGTACAAGTGCCAAGTGATCAACATGGACTTTGTACAGGGGTTACCTTTGAGTAAGAACATACATGATTTCATTTTGGTAGTAGTCGATAAGCTGACTAAGGTGGCATATTTTATTCCATGGAACCTTAAGGATGGATTGTTGACCTTGGCCAAGAAATTTGTCTAAGACATCTTTTGTTTACATGGAGGGCCATAAACCATTATATCTAATAGAGATACATAGAGGGCCTGCTCTAGCTCGACTCCATAATGTGTTTCATGTTTCTTTTCTCAAACTGTATCACCCAGATGTATCTCATATACTTGATTGAAATTATTTATAGGTAGAGGATCTACATGTGGTGCTAATGGATCCCATTAGAATTTTGGATAGACACAGTGTCAAATTTTGAAACAAATACATTGTCCAAAATGGGATAAGTATTCTAAGGAAAATGCTACATGGGAGGATGCAAAGGAAATAGAAATCTCCTTTCCTCATTTTCATTCTTAGAAAGACTATTGATGGTTTACTATATGTTGTTACTTAATCTTTTTTGGATTTGTATGTTATGATGCTTTGGATTGAAACAATATGATTTGATGAACATATGTAAATCAATTTTTTTTTATCAGACATCAGGATGACGTGTCTTCCTAGAGGGGAAGGATGTCACATCTCAATTTTTTTACTTGCATTTAAAAATATTAACTTAATTGAAAAATGGATAAAACAATATATATCAGTTATTGTTTGTGAATTTGACAAATGCAAATGATATATGAAAAATGATTTATCTTACAAATTTTATGTTTTAAAAGAATTTTTTTGTAATATTTATTAGTTAAAGGTTATTGATATAGTTGGAAAATGCAAGAACATGTGTGTGCAGGAATAGGTTGAAGAATGAGAACGTGGTTGAGGCAGGAATGGTTAGCAAAATGATGAACAATAAGCAAGATTAGAATATGGAATTTCACACACCACAATAGGACATGAAATGTGCATTTGTTATTACAGTTGATGGATAACATTCTTACTTGAATGGAAATTGTGATTGGTTAATTAGATGAAATTATTTATCTCATCACTTGTTTTACCATGTTTGTTTCAAATTTAAATGGAATGCATCTTATTTGCATATAACTATCATGAAAAGAACAAATATTTTATTTATCTTTTCAAAAGAACATAATCTCTTGATAAGGAAAACAATAACAATGTTGTGATTTATATAATATATATATATATATATGCATGTGAAGCCACACATATATATACATATAAATAAATTTGTATCAAGGATTTGCATCAATAAAATTTCTTCTATTCAAAAACATAATCTGAAACATATGAGGTGATAGACATTGTATCTTTTTTTTGTGAACTATATATTCATTCAAGAATCTATGTCGAATGTTATAGAGGCCAAATGGTAGGAAAAATTTGAAGTCATGAATCAGCTCCAAATGATTCCTATCATTCTGCCCCATATGAATATGTCCATGGGTGACACCATCACAACCACTAGAGTTTCCAAGGAGCAATGCTCATTGCTTTGTTAATTCCCCAAGCACCAATATTAACCGTTGATCTGGTGGTGATCTTGTAGCCACTAAGACCAATAGTGTGCTAATTTATATGTGAAGGGAAATGAATCTATGTCATCCCATCATGGTATCAAGGCCGAATGGCCTTGTAATATTCATTAATATGTCAATTATAGTGCCTTTTTATTTACTTGTGAGATTATCACTAAAATATTGTGCATGTAGACTTATTACATTGTTGCTAGTATATGTTGGCCATAACAATCTGAGGGGTATTGAAACCCTCACAACATTTAAATTGATCTTCTATATATTGATAGGGTGTGCATGTGTCCATATATATGTGTGTGTGTGTGTGTGTGTGTATGTGTGTGTGAATATATATATATATATATCTCCCACTCCCTCTCTCTCTCACTCCCTCTATCTCTCTCCCACTCTTTCTCTCTCCCTCTCAAGAATATATGTTGAATGTTGTAGAGGATGAATGGTAGGAACCATTCAAATCTATGGATCAAATCCAAATGATTCCTATCATTCTAACCCATATGAATATTTCCATGGGAAACACTGTCACCAACACTAGAGTTTCCAAATAGTAATGCTCATCGCTCTATTAATTCCTTGAGCACCAATATTATTCGTCGATTTAGTGGTGAGATTGTAGCCACTAAGACTGATAGTGTGCTAATTTATATGTATAGGGAAATGAATTTGTGTCATCCCATCATGGTATCAAGGATGAATGACCCTGTAATGTTTGTTAATATGTGGATTATAATACCTTTTTGTTTACTTATGATATTATCACTAAAAGATGGTCAATGCAGACTTATTACATTTTTGCTAGTATATGTTGTCCTTAATAGTCTGAGAGGTATTGAAATCCTCATAGCATTTAAATTGATCTTCTATCTGTTGATAAGGTGTGTATATATGCATACAAACTTGGATGCTTATGTGTTGAGCCATCACAATTTCAATGGCTACATGCATTTCTATTTCACAGGTCAAGAGTCCCTCAAGAATGAGGATTTACAACCATAAAGAAATATTTAATGGGCATATATGTTTTTCATGTTTATCATTCGATATCATGTGTATCAACCCCAAGACTTCTAGTTTTTTGAGTACCAAAATGTGCGAAAGAGAATGGCTTAAAATTTGTGTTATATCCTTTAGTTTAGTTTTAATTTTATTAGTAGTAATGAATGTGGAGTAAGTTGAATGGTATAATGATATTATGAACTTCACTAATTTGGAACAGAGTAAAGAAAGTATCAGGAAGCCAAAAGGACTGAAATTGTAAACAAATTGACTCTTTATTTTGAATATATTAAATTGGAGACTAGAAATTTTTGAAAACTAAAGAAACTATTGAAACTTTTGAAAATTGATGAAAAAATGTTCTTTTATTTCTCTCATTGTGAATTGAAAACCATCATTATTGTATGGTCGAAACTATTTATTTGATCAGAGTAATGTTCATATGAATAGAGAATAGTATTGCTTACAGTTTGGAAATTTTCTTTAAAAAACTTAAGAATGTATATGCATATTCTAGCTATGATTACTTTCAAGAATATATGTGTACCTACATAAATGATTCATTTATGCACATTCACATACATGTGGTATACCTTCTTATATCATCTTTACTTTAATCATTTGAGTATGACTATTTTATTTTCATTTGCAAAGGACAAAACTATATAAATGGAATATTGTTGAGTTGCAATATGGAACTTAGGAAAAATAGATCTATGATGAATTAGATGAATGAATATACCAGATTTTATATGGTTTAATTTCTTGGTGACTGATGGAATGGAATGATACAAAAGTACCGTGGTAGACTGTAGCACACTAGAATTTGATACTAGTAGATGGTCTAAAATGGAGGGATACCCCTTTGATATGATGAACTTTTCTTTTGAGAATGGGTGCTAGAGAGTGTAGATTTTCTTTTCCAAATCTAACTTGAGTTGCATTCTATGTAGCATGAGCTTGGCCAAGATTTGTAGTCATTTTTACTTACAAAACAAACTATTTAATATTTATCCTCTCTCTATATTTATTTATTAGCTAACATGGAACTTGCATATTCTAGCAATAGATAGAAATACATGTAGTTAGGTAGACACAAATTCCACCTTGCAAACTATATCTCTTGCTAAGTGTTTCGAGCAGGGTTGGGAATTCTTTGACAGATTGAAGAATTATGAGGAAGCATCACTTTGTGGTTGGGTGGAAAAGCACCTCAAGCATGTTCTCATCCAGTAGTGGAGGTGAGCTATCAAAAATGAATTATATTGGAATCCTAATTATGTACTTGTATCATTGATGAAATTGATGTATTTGATGAAGTTGATGGGTATGTGTAAGATTATGATTGGCCAAAAAGTGCCGATATGATGGGTATGTGTAGGGTTTGTAGCTAATGACTTTTTTTTACCCAAAATTGATGTAATTAAAAGGATTTCTAAAGGATATTCTTAGCTTTCTAGCAATATAAATTATTCTTTACTTTGAATTTAATAAATAATTATTATTCATTTTTTATTTGAATTACGACTAAAGTCTTGAATGATAGGCTAATTGAAAAAAATCTATAGCTTTCAAACAGTATCACTTTTTTGAATCTAAAACATGCGTCACATTCTATGCTTCACATTTTATAGAATTAAAAAAAATTGAATTTCATGAAGTTTTGACCAAGTTAAGGTGGTTAGACATATGAGTTTTTTATATTTTTTAAAAGTTGTAATAAAAAATTCATAATTAATTATTTACTTAGAAAAAATTATAAAAAATATGCATCACATTGGGACATGATTCCTCTACTTATATCTAAAATATTATAAAAAATATTATCATTTTATTGTGGTTAGAGTGGTCGACAAACACCTTCTTATTTTTCCCTAAAATTTAAGTACTACTGCATTAAAATTTCATATTTTCACCAAATAGATTTTTTAAAAATAAACCTAGTAGTTTAGAAACTACATTCAATTTACTATAGATTCTATTCTTACATATTTTTGAAATAATAAAGATAACTTAGTCAAATTTTTACGTCAAGTTGTCTTACTCTGATTTTTCTAAATTTTTCACCACTTAATGGCTTGTTTTTTCCATGATGATCTTGCACATACTTTGATGTAAATGATGAAATTAATGTATTGACTATTGAGATGATTGAATTCCAAGTCAAGCTTATAAATTGACTATTGACATGTGGAAATTAGTATATATGCACTTTTATTTTTCTAATTTATGGACATGGAATTACTAAATAGAAATAGCTATGGGATTTATGTCATAAATTTTATATTCATAATGTCAATTTTTAATCTATTGAGGAAAATTCAATTGGGCATGTTACATTTCTCAATAATTTAAATGGTAAAACAAATCAATAATGCTTATATTTATTAAAATGTGTAGAGGTTACTAAAGATTTCTTTGAGAACATTTTTGGCTTAGACTCTTCCATTTGTGAGCAATTTAGGAGGAAATTTTTCCTTTCAAAACATAGTACACTATTGCGCTCTACACAAGTGCTAATTCAACAAAATAATTCTAAACACAAATGCACACTATTCCCTAGCCAAGACTATCCCAAATGTACATTGTACCTGAATTTGAACAAACAATGTGTTCCTCCTCCAATGCTCACAACCTACTAACCCAAAATCTTGCTCTTGCAATTTCCTCAATCAAATATTTTCCTCCTCCATCCTTGTTATAACACATAGATATACTGAGAGGGGGGTTGAATCGATATATCCCTTAAGTAATTCAATTTCAAATTATCAATTAAAACTTAAGACTACCTTAATTAGATGAAACATTCAAATCAAGAGCATATAACCATAACACTATATTTACATGGAAAACCCATCAAGGGAAAAACCATAGTGAGAAAAGTTACTTGGAGCTACTATCCAAATCCAGCCTCACAAATGAATCAATAGTTACAACAAATTTAAGGTTTTTAACCTAAGGATGTTTACAACTCCCTACTCAACACTTATAGAATGAGGCTACAACCTTTAATTACAACTCTTTGAAGAATCAAATCACAAATCACAATAACAATGCTTTCATTGCCTCTGACTCACTGTCTTCAACACTTTTACACCTCTAGTTTTGGCCCACTACCTCCAGTATTCACACTTGATTTTTTTTACTTTTGGTTCGCTTCCTCCAACACTTAGATAATTTTGGTTATCTCATTTCCTTTAGTACACCACTTACATAATTTTTTTCTTTTGACTCACTACCTCCAACATGCATACTTCATTGAAAATTCACACATAACTCTTCCTTCAGTGCACTTCTATTAGGAAATCACATTTATCACACATTTGATCTTACATTTATATCTTCTACAAGCATAAAAAATTTCTCCTTGTCAACCATCCTCAAATGTATGAACATGAAATGTGTAATGACCATATTTGAGTCAACTCAAAAAATCCACAGGAAAGGGAAATTCAATATGCTCCAAGCCAAGAGATAATTGAGACCTATTTCAAATCTACATACATTACCATGCTGGTGTGTACCACAAAACTTGGCACAAACAATTTAAAATACTAAGTCGACCCAAAAAATGCTCAACCCTTAAAATTTTAACTATAGACCACAAGTAGTACCAGAGAAGTAAGTTAGCATCACATGGATTACATTACAAGCATCAAATGATACTCAAGAATTTTTTCATGCTCTTCTTTCACAATTTTATGTATCATTATGTTGGTGCAAGAAAACAAACACATAATTAGTTTCTATTACAAACCCAAACAACACAATATTGAGATATAACTTTGACAACTCAACTTGTGATACACTTCAACAATTGAAACCTGAGATAATAGATAGATAAGATTAACACTTCGTCCAAACTTCAAGGTCACAACTACAACTATAGAGAAATAAAGAGCATTTCTCATAACCTTTCATGACTACAATAGTATATTCACTACTATGCTTAATTAGGAAAATTATGTAGTAACATATATGAACTAGAAACTTAAAAATATATGCTTCACACTTGAATTTTTCTATCCTTCAAAACCACATGATCAAAAGGTAGAATGCAGAGGAATGGAAAGCATTCTCTATGGAATTTTAAAGGACCTTCCTAAGCCACTAATTGTAAGAGATTATTTTATGTAAATTACAACAACAAATAGTGAATACAAATTCACAGAATAATACACTTATTCATGAGTACTAGTAAACAATTGTTATAGCAACTCATGACATCCTTCTTAATTGCAACATATGCAACTGAACACACTTCCATTTTGCTAAAAATGTAGACAACATCATCATCAACCTCCATACTATTTATTTCAATGACAACTGGTAAACACCATACAATTGACAACACCTGCGACATACTTGCAACAATCTCCCCCTTTGGCATTGATGGCAACACCAACATGATATGCAATATCTTTCCTTGCTGTATCTTTTCTCTATCTCTCCCACTTTGAAATCAAGGGCAAAGGGCTAATGGTCTTCAGCTAAGCTTGCCACATCATACATGATTCCCCTACCTCCATAAGCTTTAGCATTCTTCTACCCACTCCCCTTGAGAAGTAGCCTTCATCAATCCAAGGATAAAAATGTGTCTTGAAGTGCTCCCCTTGGAAAAATCCACCAACTATACATCTAGTTATAATAAGGGAAACAAACCCTAGATTTCATTTGAGACACTCAAAAGTATCCTTTTAAAGTACCTTTGTGAAGATTTATACAATTTGCTCCTTTGTGAGCACATACTCCAATATTACTTCTTGATCAATAACTTTCTCCCTTAAGAAGTGATACCTGATAGATATGTTCTTGGTTTCAACATGCATCCCTGGATTCTTTGAAATATTGATGGCACTTTTTTATCACACAAAATTGGAATGGGCTCATCATACATCACCTTGATGTCCTTCAATGTTTGGTTCATTCACAATATTTGAGCGCAACAGGATGCTACAACAATATATTTTTCTTTTGTTGTTGATAAGGACATTGAGTCCTACTTCTTACTAAACTAAGAGACCAATATATCTCCTAGAAAGAAAGCTCCACCACTGGTACTCCTTCTGACATCAACACTACTAGTCCAATCAACATCATTATATGCACTCAAAGAAAATTCATTACCCTTTTGATACCACAATCCATATTCCAAAGTGCTCTTCAAATATTTGAAAATCCTATTGATAGACTTTACATGAGTTTCTTTTGGATCATCTTGAAATTTTGCAACAAAGAAAACAACTTGCATTATATCAGGTCTTGAATCAACTAAGTATAGTAGGCCTCCAATCATGGACATATACAAAATCTGATCAACCTTAGGTGACACATCATCCTCACTCAAATGGAAACTAGCTACCACCATACTCACTAGTCTACAGTCTTCCATGCCAAACTTATTTATCATTTCCTTGACATACTTTTCTTGAGAGATAATGATACCATTATCTAACTATGAAATTTGAAGTCCAAGAAGGAATGACAACTCACCTAACATAGACATTTTAAATTCCTTCTATGTTTCTTCAAAAAACCTCTTACATATTTCATCATTTCCTCCAAAGATATAACATCAATGTACACCACAAGAATTAGAATCTTTTCATCTACTTTGATGTACAAATTACTATCTATTATACCTTTCTTGAATCCTTTTTGAATTAAATGCTTGTCCAACATTTCATACCAAGCTTTGGGGGATTGCTTAAGACCATACAAAGCCTTCTTAAGTCCACACACCATTCCCAAATCTACTGATATCTAAAATCCATCAAACTATTCTATGTATACTTCTAACTAATGATTTAAGAAGGAAAATTTCACATCCATCTAATAAACCTTGAAGTTCTTGTGAATGTCAAATATAAGAAGCATTATTATGGTCCCAATTATTTCCACCAAATCAAATGTTTCCTCAAATTTAATTTCTTCCACTTGTGAATATCCTTTGCATACCAGTCTTGCTTTATTTCTCACAACTTCATTTTTGTTTAGTTTTTTCCTGAACACCCATTTTGTTTTTATTACATTCATATCTCTATAATTTGGAACCAATTCCCAAGTCTGATTCTTATCAATATAATTTATCTCTTCTTTCATAGCTTGAATCAATCCATCATCTTTTCTAGCATCAACAAAATTCTTTGGTTGTACTCTTAACAACAACAAAAATTTGCATGTTCATTTTCTTTTGTAAACCTCCTTCTTGTCTACACTCCTTCATTCTTATCTCAAATGATCTAATCTTCTAAATATTCCTTTGAACATACCTGGAAAAAGTCTTGGGTAATTTCTCCTAATATTCCTCCTTTTCTACAACTTCTTCTTCTTTTGTGCACGTAGATTCATCATTATAGTAGTCTTCTTGCTCATGTATTATTTGATGAAATTCTTCATTCACTCTGATATTTACACTTCCAACAACTTTTCTCAATATTTTTTTGTAGAATTTATAGGCTTTTCCCCTAGTTGAATACCCAAGAAAGATTCCTTCATTTGATCTTCAATCAAAATTTCCCAATCCTTCTTCATCTCTCTTGATGAAGCATATGCTTCCAAAAATTATAAAATATTTGATAGTAGCTAGTCTCTCATACCAAAGCTCTAGGATTTTTGGTGCTATCTACCTTTAGCTGACCTTTCTTAAGGATATAGACAACAATATGGATTACTTCCTTCCAATACATATTAGGAAATTTGGCTTCATTCAACATTGTTCCTCCATCTCTTGAACAATTTTTCTATTTCTTTCCATTATTCCATTCTATTTAGGATTTCTAGAAACACAATAATGCATTTTTATCCCATGATCTTCACATGATTCTTCAAATTCACTTGATGTAAAATCACCACCTCTATCAAATCTTAGACATTTGATTCTAGAATTCATTTCATTCTCAACAGTTGATTTAAAGATCTTAAATCTATTGAATGTTTCTAATTTTTCTTTCAAGAATGCAACCCATGTCATTCTAGAGAAATCATCAATTAGTAACATAAAATACCTTTTACCTTGAAGACTCTTTGTTCTAGATGGTTTGTATAGACTAGTACGAATTAGCTCCAAAGGTCTAGTAGTTGAATACTTCTTGGTTTTGAAATTTATAGTTGCCTACTTCCCAATATGACATTTTATGCACATGGTGCTTATAGGATTAGAAATCCTTGGCATGTCTCTCATTTCATGCATGGAGTTCATCTTTACAAGGTTATCAAAGTTTATGTGTCCTATCCTCTTATGCCCCAACAAGCATTCATTTTTTTTTCCCTAGAAGACAACTTCCTTCATTCACGCCCTAAAGGTTGTATAATTTTCCTTCAACCATTGAACCTTCTATCACCAATATTCCACAAATTATGCTTGAGACCTTAAAACTTTGTTGATGAATTATCTCCAAACTTTACTAAACTACCATTCCACTTAACCAAGTTTATGAAATTTATTTTGTTGTCACTCATGTGACTTGAACACCCACTATCAATTATCCAAATATTTGATTATCCTTGAGCATGAAATGTTGTTTAAACAACCATTGAATTTTCTTTTCTTGTTTCCTTGACTTGCTTAACATTGTTGCAAATTTGACATGTCACATTGACATCCACCAGACAAGCAAGAGAATTTTTACTCATAAAATATCTTCTATCCATTTCAAAATTTCACTCTATCACTTTATGTCCATACTTATTGTAAATGAAATAGTAACCAAAAAATGCATGATTAAACCTATTTATAGAGGATCTACTTGCATGATGAAATATTTCTTTAGGTCTAGTATCAAATTCTTGACTTTTAGACTTAACTTTCTTCAGATCCTTTTGAATAACATGATCTCCTTCTCAAGCTTTTTAAATTCTCTTATTTTGGCTTCAATCAAGATCTTTTTCCTTTTTTTCTCTTTCCTTGCATAATCTAGATCTTTTAGAGCATAAACAAGTTCACCTTCAAAATCAATTTCACCTTCCTCTTCATCCATATATCTACTTGAAATTCCAAGGATCAAAGAGTCCATGAAAATGGCTTCATCTCCACCATCTTTTTATGTATAATGGTTTCCTTTATCTAAGGAGTAGTATTCTTCTCTAGAGAGGAGATTCTTCTTGAAATTTTTTCTCTTGAAATCCTTGTTGCTACTTTCATTTCATTTAAAAGGATGATTAGAAGCATAGCGATTAATTCCACCATAATTAAAGCATTTGAATAGTAATTTACCCTTATATTTTCCTAATCCTTTCTTCATATTTGTCACAAAGTTTGCTTCTTCATCAGAATCACTAGGTGATCCAAAAGTGTCATGTCCCTTTTTTCCATTGGCTCAAGGATAACCTAGGATTCAGAACCAATTGGCTCAAGGATAACCTATTCCTCAAATAGGAATGTTTGCATATAAATGTAGGGAAACCAATTCATGTAAAAGCATCAAATTCTTATGCTATTTTCTTTTAATTTTAATACACTTGTATTTTATTACCTTTTGTGGATGAAAACCCAATATTCACTAGGATTAAAGGATGAAACCCTTTTGGTTCTTGAGGAAATTCTCATTTAGAGATTGCATCTAAGCTTCAAATATTATGTTAAGGGAGTGGTAATTTTTCTATTTGATCTATGTAATCAATTGTAAATCATTTTGGTTCATTGTCTAAATTGTATTCAATATATAATACATATGTTCTATATTTCTCTTCATATTTTTGGAGTAATATCTATGGTGCCTATGTTTCTATGATTGAATTCCATATGAAAATTATTATTTGTTAAAATTATATGTTAGGGAAATTATAGTAGTATCAAAAAATAAATTTCCAACCTGTAGGGTTTGTAATTATTAATGTTGCCAAGTGAAAGGGAGACCAAGTTCCAAAGTAGAGAACTAAAGAAATTAGAGAAAGAAGAAATTATGGGGGAGGATGAAGCCAAAGAAAAATTTGAGAAAATGATACAAGGGAAAAATTGTCTTACTGACATGTTTAGCCAGATATTTCAGTGGAAGTATACTAATGTAAGGAATGAGAATGATAAAATTAATGGAGTTGGTTCCTTTAGTGAATTGAATGGTAGAATGGGGAAAGAGAAGGTGATTTCTACAAAAAGTTCTAGAACAAAATTTAGTTATAGGCCCCTTCATCCCAAGTTCATTTAAAGAGTGGAAGAATTACTAAAGGAAGAAACTACGCTCTAAGATGACATCTCAAGAGCTTATGAGGAATATAGGTCTTTGGATCCTCCAATCAAGGTAATCTTGTATTTGAAATATTTCATGGTGATAAAGAGGAATAAAATAAGAACTTACCATTGACCCCTCAAGCCAAAAGAACTAGAGCACTCATTGGGAAAGCTATCTATTTCCCCTATTGATGGATCTAAGAAAATCATTGCTACAGAATGGTTGCAAAAAGTTGATATACATATGGTATTCAAGACAATGTTCGAGGAAGATGCCATAAAATTTTCCACTCTGCAATTGGAAGGAATTTCTAATGATTGGTGGTACCATGGTTTGGTCACTCAAGGCCACAAATTGATTAATTATTATGATGAATTTTGAAGTAGACTAGTTGAGAGGTTTAATAGAAGAGTTTGAAAGAACATTTTAGAGAATTGGCTCACCTCAAGCAAAAGGGAAGTGTGGAAGCTAACAATAATGTTTACTGACATTTCAAATAGAAAACTCATAGTCCTATTCATAGAAGGCTTGGTAGAACAACTCAGGGGCTTAATGAAGGAATTCCACCCCTCAACACTTTAAGAGACTATTCGAAAAGCCTTGGATCTAGAGAATTTTGTTCCTTAGTAGAAATCAAAACCCTCAACATGAAATAAGCCAAAGAGGAATTTCCAAAAGAAGCTTTGGAATTCTTAGAGACCAATTCCCCCTAACACATCTAAGAAGATTGATGATGCGACAAAGATTGACTGTAGAAGGAAGAAAATTTGTTTCTCTTGCAAAGAACCATGGGTTTTGGGACACAAGTGTCTTGTAAAAGGATAAGTCCACAATATAAAAGTCATCTCTGACAAAGAATCTGAATTAGATAAATTCAAAGAGTTTCATGATCTAGAAGACATACCTCTAGAGGAAGAAGATAAGGAGAAGGGCAATGGAAACATTCTAGATCTCTATCTAGTGTACATACATACCGTTCTTTCAAGGTCTAAGGAGACCTTTATGGATAAAGAGTAACTATCCTAATTGATGGAGGAGCTACTCACAACTTCATTGATGGCGGACTTGTGAGAAGAAAAAGGTTGTATGTAGAGAATTTTGAAGGTTTCACTATCACTATAGTAGATGGGTATAAATTACCCTACAAGGAGAAACTCTAGAAGCTAGACATACAATTTAAAGATCATAAGGTTTGTGATGATTTCTAGGTTATTGATTTGGGTGAAATTAGTGTGATTTTGGGAGTGCAATGGTTACATTCATTGGGTGAGTACACTACCAAATACCAAATGATGGAGATCAAGTTCAAAAAAAATGGGAAGGATGTGGTCCTAAAGGTAATGGTGAATGGTAGTCCACAAGTAGTATCAATCAAGAGAATAGAAAGGATCTTTTAGAAGAACCAAGTTTCCTAGACCAACAATTGTTTGGTGATTTCAAAGGAATCTTTGGAAGGTAAGAGTGGTCAAGTTCATAAAGATATATAAAATATTTTGGATAAGCATAGTTTTGTTTTCAATGGCATGCCTCTCATATTTCCACCAAAATAGAGGTTTCCATCATATCAAAGGAATTGAACTGGGATCAAAGATAGTTTTGAGCCCTCCTTACTACCATCCCCATATGTATAACGAAGAGTTAGATAAAGAAATAAAGGAGCTACTAGATATGGGATACATCAGACCAAGCTCTAGCCCTTTCACATCTTCTATGGTGTTGGTGAAAAAGAAATATGAAACTTTGCAGATGTGCATAAACTATAGAGCATTGAACAAGAATACCATTAAGAACCAATTCCCCACACTAAAAATAGATGATATTATTGATGAACTACATGGTGTGGTATACTTCTCAAAGATTTATCTTAGGTCCAAATACCACTACATTTGAATGTGAGAAGAATATGTTCAAAGGACTGCTTTCTAATGCCACTATGGGAATTTTGAGTTCTTGGTTATGCCCTTGGGTCTAACAATTTCTCTATAAAAAATTTAGTTGTGCATGAATCATGTGTTTGGAAAGAAATTAAGGAAGTTTTTGTTGGTTTTCTTTGATGATATTTTGATCTATAATAAAACATGGCATATTTGAAGCATTTATTATTGTCTTGGGAATTTTGGAGCAACAATCTCTCTTTGCTATGATGTCAAAATGCGAGTTTGGGTCAACAAAGATATTATATTTGGGGCATTTCATAAGTTTGAAAGGAGTTTAGGTTGACTAATAGAAGATCCAAGCCATTCTAGACTTGCCACCTCCTATAAACTTGTCTCAGATAAGAGGTTTATTTAGACTATGTAGCTATTATTGAAGGTTTTTATGAGGATTATCTCAGTCTATGGAACCTCTCACCAATATGACTAAAGCATGATCCTTTTAATGAAAAAAACAAGCACAAAGGACCTTCAAGAAATTGAAAGAGGTAATGAGCTCTTGTTTGGTTCTTGCAATTCCTAATTTTTTACTTCTATTTTTGTAGAATTTGATGCTTCCAGTGAAGGGATTGGATTTTTTATCTCTTAGAAGGGACACCCCATAGCATTTGAAATTATAAAATTGAGAGACTATGAAAAAGGATATTCCATATATGATAAGGAGATGCTAGCTATAATTCATTTTTTTGGAGAAATTATGGAAGTACCTAGTGTGCGAAATATTTGTGGTCAAGACAGGCCATAAAATTTTGAGATTTTTCTTGAGCCAACAAAATTAGAATGATAGGAAAAAATAATGGGTCAAAAATCTACAAGCATATGATTTTGATATTGAATATATCAAAGGAAAGAAGAATACTCTAGCAGATGCACCCTCTAAGAGATGTACATTGTGCCATGTGACCATTGCATCAACCAATTGGAAGGATTATATCATGGAAGATTATTCTAAGGATCCTTTTGCTATCAATGTCTAGGAGGGAGTAGAGAAGGATGACTAGTATGCAGTGGAGGAAGGCTTGATACTATTAAAAAATAGGGTGTTCTTGGTTATGGGATCTAAGGTAAAGGAAAAGATATTAAAATCTTATCATAATGCACCAACAATATGGCATCCAAATTCTACAAAACTTACTAGAAGATAAAGGAAAGGTTTGCTTGGAAGGGCCTTAAGGATAATTTTCTTCACACATTCAGGAATGAATCACATGCCAATAGAATAATGGTGAATGGGAATTTCTAGCCAGATTACTACAACCTCTTCCCACATTAGAGCACAAATGGGAAAGTATCTCCATGGATTTCATCACCAAATTACCCAAAGTGCAAGGAAAGGACTACACCTATGTTGTAGTGGATAGGTTAACCAAGTATCCTCATTTCTTCTCCATCTCCAAAGACAATAAAGCTTTGTAAGTTGTAGAACTATTCTTCAAGGAGGTTTTTTGGTTGAATGGATTACCCAAGAACATTGTCACTGATAGTGATAGATGTTTCCTTATCACTTTTTGGAAGGAGTTGTTCTATCTGCTAGGCACTAAACTCACCCATAGTACAAGTTATCATCCAAAAATCGATTGGAAAATTAAAATTATAAACAAGTGGTTATAAAGTTACTTGAAGAAATATGTCATGAGTGAGTAGGAGACTTGGATAAAATGGTTACATTTGGGAGAATATTGCTACAACACAACTAATCACACATCCATTAGCATATCCCCATTTAGACCCCACTATGGATATGATGTATTAACCTTTGTAGAAGTAGTCCTCACAGATAGTAGAGTTCCAAAAACAAGTGATTTAGTTAATTAAATTCAAGACATCTTGAGAACTCTCAAGGATCATCTACAAGTTTCCTAGAATTGACAAAAGATGTATGCATATAGAAACCAAATGGAAAGAGAATTTAAACTAGAAGATAAGGAGGATAAGAGAAGCTCAAGCCTAATTGCTATGGACCATACAAGATAATATAGAAAGTTGGAGAAGTTTACTATGAGGTAGAACTTCCATTAGAAAGTAAAATCCATAATACTTTCCATGTTTCATGTCTAAAGATGGTTTAGGGATTGAATATATCTCTTGCTACTGAGTTACCACCCCTTGATGATGAAGGGAAACTCATCCTTATTCTAGAAGTTGTGATTGATACTAGGGTAAAAAATTTAAAGAACATGAATATAATTGAGTATATTATCCATTGGAAGGACTTTCCAATTGAAGATGCTATGTGGGAAGGAATTTAAATCCTAGAGAATCCAAATTTTCATTTCTTGAGGACAAGAAATTTTGGGAAGGGAGGATTTTCATGTCCCTTTTTTTTAAAGATGGTTGTAGATTGGAATCTATGAGTTCTATCACATTCCTTAATAGATTATCATCTCAATCTATGATTTTGGATGTAGCATTTGTAATGAAGTCCCCACAACATATCTAGATATCTTAGGAAAATGATCATCTACTTGAAAGATATCACCATCAGAAGATGAATAGTTCAAACTCACTATGTCAAGATAGAGTCAATTCTGGGAATCCCTCTACATTCCTCTATAGGATCATGATCAAGTGTGCGTGGTTGGACCATAGCACCTATGATGGCACTTTCACATCATATCTAAAACTAAAGAAGGGAGGATTAGGTAGTAGAAAGATATCACTAATAAAAGGTGATTGTGTTACTCAACTGACATCCACCTCCATAGGCTTGAGGCATAAAGACATTGTGGTATCATGTGGAAGTAATGAAAAAGTTTCAGGAATTTAGAATGAGTAGGTTGAAAGCATGTGGATGGTTCTATAGGAAGGCACACTTATTCCAAAGGAATCTACATTGGCCTTAAGGCTAACCTAATGTAGCATGTTAGGAATTTAAATTCTAGGCTTTGGCACTAATTGGGATCAAAGTCAGCCTATTCCTCAAATAGGAATGTTAGAATATAAATTTAGGGAAACCAATTCATCATGTAAGGGAATTAAATTCTTATGTCATTTTCTTGTAAATCTAGAACACTTGTGTTTTATTTTCTTCTATGTGCGAAAACCCATAGGAGTTGTGTTCATTGGATGATAACCCAATGTTCACTAGGATCAGAGGATGAAACCCTTTGGTTTCTAAGGGAATTCTCATCCAAATATTTTATCTAAGCTTCAAATATTCTATATAGAAGTGGTACTATTCCTATTTGATCTGTGGAAGCAATTGTAAATCATTCTAAATTCTTCTCTACAATGTAGTCAATATATAATACATACAATTTGGATTTCTATTCATTTTAGAGTAATATATGTTGTGCCTATTTTACTATGATTGAATTCTATATGAAGATTAGTATTTATTAAAATTATATGTTAAGGAATTTACATGAAACATCTTATTTGTTCATAACTTTGAATGCAATTTCTTTCCTCATTTCATAGGCTATGAGAGATCCAAATAATTCCTCCATTGTAAGCTTTGTTAGATCCTTGGCTTCTTCAATTATAGAAAATGTTAAGCCAAAAATTTGAGGGAGAGTTATTAGAACTTTCTTCACCACCATAGAGTTAATTATGTCTTATCCAATACCTCTTATTCCATTCACAATTTTCATCTACCTAGAGCAGATAACTAGCTATGTTCTCTTGATTGATCTTAAGATTCTCAAAAAAAATCTAGAAAGATTGCAACTTACCTTGTTTCACACTATCATTCCCTTCATAAAGATTCTTGATATTATCCCATATTTCCTTTATAGTCTTGAATTGAACCACCTTGATGAATTCAAAACTTTCTAACCTAGTTAGGATAGAATTATTTTCTTTGACATTGTTCACATGATCTTGGATCAATAATAGGATGAGCAAGTTCAACATAATCATCTTTGGAAGCTCTCCAAACATCATAACCAAGTGATGTGAGATAGATATCCATCCTCACACTCTATAAGGCATAGTTATTTCTAGCAAACTATGGTACCTTAGAAGAGGACTCCTTTTTTGCCATGTGTTCTAAACCAAGATCTACCTTTAGTTGTTAGGCTATACTAATGAAATTAACTCTAATACCAATTTTTAGAACACATGGATATACTGAGGGGGGGTTAATCAATATATCCCTTAAAATTTTTTTATTTCAACTTATTAATCAAACCTTAAGACTACCTCAATTAGCTAACACATTCAAAGCAAGATCATAGAACCATAACACTAGATTTTTATGGAAAACCCAACAAGGGAAATAACATGATGAGAAAAATTGCTTAGAGCTATTCTCCAAATCTAGCCTCATAAATGAATCAATAGTTACAATAGATTTAAGGTCTTTAACCTAAGGATGTTTACAACTCTTTGAAGAATCAAATGACTAATCACTACCACAACACTTCTATTGCCTTGGACTCACTACCTTCAAAAATTTTACACCTCTACTTTTGGCCCACTACCTATAGCATTCACACCTAAACTATTTTCCTTTGGCTCATTGCCTCCAACACTTATATAATTTTGGTTGGCTCAATACCTTGCACACACCACTTAAACTCTTCTACTTTCAACTCAATTCCTCCAGCATGCATCAAATAGTTCATTGAAAATTTGCACATATTACTCTACCTTTAGCGCACTATTTTCATAAAATTTTATTGATCACACAATGAACACTTGTACACTTTGATCACACACTTGATCTTATATTTATATCTTTCGCAAGCATAAATTTTTTTCTCTTTGTTGGCCATCTTGAAATGTATGAACATGAAACATGAAATGACCATATTTAATTGGACTCAAAAACATCTGTGGGAAAGGGAAATTCAATATGGTCCAAGATAGGAGATAAGCATAACCTATTTCAAATCTACACACATTCCATGTTGGTGCATGCCACAAAAACTTGGTGCAAACAACTTAGAATACTAAGTCAGCCCAAAAAGCACTAAACCCTTGAAATATGAACTCCATACCACACGTGACATTAGAGAAGAATGTTAGAATCATGTGGATTACATTACATGTTTTAAATGGTATTCAAGAATATTTACATTCTATTCTTTCACAATTTTATGCATAATTATGTTGGTGAGAGAAAACATACACAAAATCAATATCTATTGCAAACCCAAACAACACAATACTAAGATAGAACTTTGACAACTCAATGTGTAGTACACTTCAATAAATGAAACTCAAAAGGAGACAATAGATAGATATGATTAAAAATTCCTCTAAATCACAAGACCATAATTGCAACTGTAGAGAAATGTGGATCATTTCTCAAAACATTTCATGACTACAACAATACATTCAACACTCTACTTACTCAGGAAACTTCTGCAGTAACATGTATGAACTAGAAACTAAAACAATATGCTTCACACTTGACTTTTTCTATCCTTCAAAACTATAGGATCAAAACATCAAATGTAGAGGAATGAAAATAATTCTCCAAAACCTTTTAGAGAACTTTCCTGAGCCATTAACTATAATAGATTATTTTATGAAAATTATAGAAAAAGACAATGAATACAACATTCACAAAGTCATACACTAATTCATGAGCATCAGGAAACAAATTTTATAGAAACTCATGAAATCCTTCCTAATTTTAGCACATGCAACTAACCACACTTCCACTTTACTGATAATAGATACAACATCATCAACAACCTCCATACCATTGGCATGAATGACCATAATTAAACACCATACTATTGACATCAATGACAACACTTGCAACATACTTACAACACTCCTTTAATTAGTTCTTTTAGAGTCTTAAATAATGAATTGAAGGGTGGTTCCAATTTTCACAAGCTTTCACAATAATTTACAATAATTTGACATTTTAATAATCTATGGTAACCATCTTAGAAAACTATTTTATTAATTACTTTTATTGTATTATTTTTTATCTTTACTTTGAAAGTAAATCTCCTTTTATCTTTTTTTTAGTACTATTATTTATTTTTAATTTGAAAGTAAATATTATCATTATTATTTTTACATATTTTTATGGGGAAAAAGTCCCATAAAAATTCTCCCCCTGTAATTTAGCCGCTACCCTTAGTAGCATGAGGATTTTCTATGTTAGAAACACAAACACATCATTTTATTTTTAGTTAAACAAATGTGGCTATTAAACTTTAATCATATCATATTTTTCCCCAAGTAGCACTATCAATACCACAATGACTCTAGATTTAATTTTTACTTCATGTATAACTCTATTTCTTAATGTTATAGATCTTTTTTCAATTATTTTTTCTCATTAAATTTTAAATTCATAATAAGGTTCATAAAATACTTTTCCAATCAATAACATGATATGCATTACATACATATTTCTTAAATAAAATCACATGGAATACATCATGGATTTGTAATTGAGGAGATAAGGCAAGTTTATAAGAAAAAATTGTTGGAAATATGTTGTCATTGATGTCAAAAGGGGATCAGATGGAGAGGATGGATCTGATCCTAAGCAGTATGCTGGCATTAATGTCAAAGTGTCATTGATGTCAAGAAAGTGTGGAATTGATCATGCAAGGGAGATGTTGGCATGATGATAGATAAGTCATGTGCCTAAATGATATGAAGCTCATAAGATCATTATGAGAGTAGTGGATCTAGTTCTATAAGTATGTGGATTGGTTGTTGGTGTAGAAGAGCAAGTTGCTCAATATGTTGCATTTTTGACCAAATGTTATCTCTTTGCAATAGTTGCTTCTAGGTATTTAATGATAAATTAGGTACCATATTTGATATAGGATTTTCAAGAGAATTCCAGTGATATGCTTTGTACGTCTAGAAGTTGATGAATACACCTGGGAATGAACTATTTTTTCTCTCATGTGATATTAGGGTTTATTGGTTAAACCCTAGGGTTGCAGTCATGGTGTTGTGAATAGGATTTCTATTTTGATGCTAACTATATATCACAGGTTGTTGGTTGCTTATGTTATGACTTAAGCCTTTGATGTTGTTTGAAGAATTGGTCCCTTAACCTAGCTATTAATGGCTCAAAAAATATTAACTACAATGTTTCCTAGGTCTTGAGTGAAATATTTGTCCTTGGTGTGATCAACGATTGTGGTTGAGGCTACAAGATCAGATGGTGCCCGTATACCCCACTAAGATTTTAGTGGGACTCAATCAAAACCCATGGAGTCAACAAGGAGTGGTGGAGATTTATCCACGATGGATGGATGATGACTATTGATGAAGAAGGTGGGACCTGATAGGATGACGATGGAGTTTGGTGACAATGTAGAGATGTGGACATATGATGAAAATTTGTGGACCCCAAATTGGAATGATGTATTGGGGGCTGCTGTTTTCATCAAAGTGATATTCTATCATTCGTAGGACTCTCAAGGAAATCCCTTTGATGAAACAATGATAATATTCATTGCAGAGACAAAGCAATGTTTCCAGGACTATGGATCTAGTCCCTATGATAGGGCAATGGGAGAATGGATGTGACTGTGGGACCTAGTAGGGTGGATTGGTAGTGAGACCTAATAAGATGAGGATGGAATGCATTGATGGTACTATCATAAAGTGAATGACAAGGTGACACATGGTAGAAAGCAATAGTGGATGGTGACATGTCGTAACACGATGGAATGGGGACCACTTGTCTATAGCAGTCAATAGTATTGGCGTGACAATGCCATATCAATGAGAGTGGAGTTGATGTCTCTTCAATAGCCCGATGATTATCTCATTAGTGTGACATTGGTGTATTGGTAGGATTCTAGAAGATGTCCTTTCAATGGAGCGATAAGGTGAAAAGCTAAGTGGGACCTAATAGGATGATGACAATGGTGGATCATGATGAAGGCTGACAAGTGGCAAAGAGTGATTGCTTGATATGATAATTTGTATCGTTGTTATGAATTAGGTGGCGATGACATGGAGGATAGATGGAATGTGGGCCCATGGAATCGAAGGTGGTTCATATCAAAGAGAATGATGGATGTAGGTGAGACTATGTTATGTGTCTCCTCGACAAAGTGACATGTTGAAATTGAACCCTATGATTTATGCTGTAGATCAAGTAGCAAATATCGGATGGTGATAAGTAATTAGCATGAGATGAGGATAAATGATGATATTATAATTGAAGCTAATCGAATGGTGGTGATTTAAAGGTTCCAAGATGAACAAAGGATTGTAGGATATTGACATGAGAGATAAGATCAATGGCCGGTATTCAAACTTGAAGATCTACAACGGTCTAGTCCATGTGAATAGGGGCTAAGATTGGTAATTGACACAAGAGAAAGAACTGACTGGTCTAGTTAGAAAATTGACCAAAGTAAATGAAGATTTTATCTTGAAGGTAGCTATACATAATGTAGAAGTTATCAAGACTGAATCTAATCATATTGACAAGAGAATACATTTAATGCATATCATATTCTAGGGTCGACAAAGAGCTAAATTGGGAAATTTCTTTGTATCCTAATTAAATGTTGTGAGGCTCGATGAAGAAGTTGTTTAAGGAAGGTTTATGGAAACCATAATAGGTAATTGAGATTGAATTAGATGAAATGAAGAGGAGAATTCATTGAATGCATAATCAAATTCTAGGGTTTGACAGATAATGAATGAAGGAAAATTCTTTGTAACATAATTAAATGATGGGTGGCTAGATGCAAGATATGGCAATATTTGGTAAATGCTATCAAATGTCTTTATGATGAATTGGATAGTTATGTGTGTGGCTCAAGTTAGAGGAAGCTTGCTAGTGAAGTTAGTATGTGTGGGAAAGCCCTAACCATAAATTAGTGATGATTTGGCCAATGGATATAATCTCGAGGTAGATATTGTAGGTCAGTGGAGAAAGAAGACAATCAAATATTATCAAGATGAGATGTATATAATGAAAAGAGA